>JADLZK010011194.1:0-408393 GCA_015847255.1 Hyparrhenia diplandra | reverse complement strand
GCACTCACTGGTTCCGGAGCTTGTGAAAACAGTCACAGGAGATCAGGAGAGCACAGCATGATGTTCAAGTTTTGAATTTTCTTACAATAATGTAGCTTGTATGCTAGCAAGCGAACTACGTGACAGGCGATATGCTAGCAGAACCTGTTGACTGCAAACCGTAATCATGCTTTGATCGAATGAATCTCCCTAGTCCAAAAAGGTCTAAGGCAGTGTTTGTTGACTCCATAGTCCATACCAAAGTGCAACTTACGTGTATTCTAAGCTGAGACCTAAGGACAACCTTTGAATCTCTTTTGGAGGGCAGATATGAGTAGAAATCTATAATGCGACTTTACATTGGTACTCTAAGTGACGAAATTTGAGTCCGCAGGACATAGGGGTGGAGTGAGCATAAAATCATTGTCTTTTCTACCACCACCTAGCAGTTATCAGATGACATATTAACGCAAGTGGCACATGAGGCCATGAGAAGGTCGCAAAAAGTTACAGTAGTGATTTAATATATGGCGACAACTTTTTATTGATAGATATGAAATCTACAATTGATTTTTTTAGTACAACATAAAAATTACTCCCAATAGTCAAAACTATGCATGATGTCAAAGAGATTCACATAAAAAATATCAATTTATAGAAACTATCTCACACAATGCACTTATATCGCCCCGTCCGTAATAAACATTAATTTTTGTCCCTTATTCTTGCCTCTCTCGTTCTCTCTCTCCTCGTGCTCTGCTGCTTATCTCCCGATCTCACAAGATTCAAAATGCATGCCGTGGCGTGGGTGAGCACTACGAGGGAGTCGGCGAGCAACACTCCGCGGCAGCACAGGCGAGTCGCGTTGGCAACCCTCACGAGGCACATTAAACGGCGGCGAGCACTTGGCAGCGATTGGCCGCGTTCATTGTCGGGCGCGGCTGGGATGCGTTGGCGCCTGCGAACACCGCGTAGAACCGTCGGGAGAGAGCACTCATGGCGGTTGCTAAGCATCGATAGCAGAGCTTAGCGTGTGACGCTGCGGCGCTGACACGCGATAAAACGGCCGGTTCAAGCGAGAATGTTTTTGTCATCGCGTTTCTTCGTTAAGTCGGTCCAGCGAGACGTTTTGTTTCCCCTGAAAAGAAACGGTTTTCCTCTACTCTCCCCTCATTAAGTCAATAGCATGCGGTCTCAGTCTATAGTTTTACATAGCGTAGATCACAAGACGCAAATCCAGGTAACGCGTCGGATGAGCTTTAATAACTCGGCTAAGTCGGCCATTTTTTCGATGTAACATCTTATTTAATGTGTATGACACTTTTTATGATACATGCATTGAGACTGGCCTAATTAGACCATAATATTAGAACTTTGCTTATATGCAATAGTTAATTTCCTATTGTGACTGCCCTATGTAGGTATGTAGGTAAGGAAGCAATGGCCTCCATAAATAAACTTCTTCATTCACTGATCCATTCCCCAGCACGCTCACCTACTATTCACTCTCCATCTTCGTCGTCAATGTCGTTCCAGCGGCTGCGGACGCCTCCCGCCAAGGTGGAGGGTGCCGTGCCCACCTCCACCGCCACCGGAGTTCCTGTGCCCGATCACGCTAGACCTGATGCAGGACCCTGTCGCGGCGCCCACTGGCATCACCTACGACCGCCCTGCCATCGAGTCCTGGCTGCTCGCCGGCGGCCAGCGCACATGTCCTGTGACACACGGCGAGCTCAGCGCGGGAGATCTCGTCCCCAACCACACTCTCCGCCGCCTCATCCAGGACTGGTGCGCCACCAACCGTTGGTGCTGCAGCGTCGACCCGGTCCCCGCCACGCCCGAGGAGGCCGCCGTCGCCGAGCTCGATGGCGCCACGCGCGCAGGGGACGCCGAACGGTGCGCGGCCGCAGCGCGCGGGTCCGGCGACTCGCCTGGCGGGCGGCGGAGCAGAACCGGCGCCGCCTCGAGTCCGCCGGCGCGGCGCGCGCTCTCGCCGCGGCGTTCGCATTCTTTGCGGGCACCGTCGATGCTGCTGCGGCCGCTACCGACGTCCTCGACGTCGTGCTGGCAGCGCTGGTGCTCGTGATGCCGATGAACGACGAGGCCATCCTGACCGTGGGCTCGTCGAGCGCGTCCGTGGCGCGCCTGGTCGCCGTCGCCGCGAACGGCGACCTGCACACAGGAGGCTGCAAGCCGTGGTGGTAATCAGAGATCGTCTCACTCTCCAGCTTACCGAGGTGCCGCCGCGGGTAGTAGGATCGATCTGAGCACGAACGCTGAGGCCGTCGCCCAAGTGCTGTGGTGAGGACGATCAGGGACGGCATCTGCCTGCCGGCGACCAGAGCGAGCCTGGTCGCCGCGTACCACCTCGCGTGCACCGGCGAGAGCGCCGCGGCGCTCCTCGTGGAGGCGGGGGATCGTGACGGTGCTCGTGGAGCTCCTCGTCGACGCTGACAGGAGCACGGCCGAGAAGGCTCTCGCCGCGCTCGACGCCGTACTGCCGTGTCGCGACGGCAGAGCGCGTGCACGTGCCGACGCGCTCGCCATGCCCGTGCTGGTCAAGAAAATGTTCTGCGTGTCCGACGCGGCCACCGCGCTCGTCGTGTCGGCGTTGCTGCGCATCTGCAAGAAATGCCCGGAAGACGAAGACGCGGCGGCAGGGGCGGCTAGGCGGCACGCCGTCGTCGAGACGCTGCAGCTGGGCGCCCTCCAGAAGGTGCTGTTGCTTCTGCAAGCTGGGTGCAGAGAGGAAACCAAGGAGAATGCTACTGAGCTGCTGAGGCTGATGGTCAGGTATCAGGGCAGAGCGGAGTGCGTGGACGCCATGGATTTGAGAGGGCTCAAGAGAGACAATGCAATTTTGACAGGATAGTTTGTTTTCTGTGAATAATATATGTGTGCCAGATAAGAAAAACAGGTTTATATTAGGCACATTATATAGGAAACATGTCCTATCCTATATGATATATATTGTCACAAAAAGAAGGAAGTTGTACATAAATATTTTAACAAAAAAAAGTTGTACATAAATTTTGTATATAATAATAGCTACCAAATGTTCTTTAACCTGTTAAAATTGAAGACTATGTATACTCTGTATATGATTGTAAGCTTAAGTGAGACAATATCAAGTCAATAGTCCTCCCCATAGAAGACTTGAGACATCCAAAACTTCTTGTTTAACCTAGGAAAAACATATGAAAAAATATAATTGAATATCCTCTGAAGATTTGTGCACAAAATGGACAAGCATTTGCACGATTGTTGGCACAGTTCAGATGTTTGTCCTGACTACAGGAGCTTCTGTAGTTTTGTAATGGACTTGGACGGCATGAGAATTGACATATATGAATATTAAATTAGAAATAAAACAAAAAACACGACATAGACACCCCTTTGTCATCCTTGCATTTTTGGTAAATCGTAGGTATTGACATACTGTGAGTTTGTCATCAAAGATTTCAAGAAATACAGGCAAGTACATTTTTCTTTCATTTATGCGACAGGAAGATGTATATAAGATACTATTATTCATGGATGCATGTGGTTTTTGTCCAGTCCAACCTCAGTAAGCGGAGAGTTCAGTTGTTCCAGTCATCACTACCAGACTGCCTATTAAACAGTGTTTTCAGGAGACCGTTTAGGTACGACATGGACATTCAAGTACGTGGAACATAACGACGGACGTCCCGTTCTACGTTCAAACAAAATTGGCTTGGTGGAATAGTCCACTAGCTAATAATCCAGTCAATGGTCGCGTCATCACATCAACATCCACTTATTGTTCCTTGTGTGCTGTGCATGCCAATTAAACTAGATCCTTTTGTCCTATTCTTGTCAAGTTGTTATTCTTTATCAAAACTTCCCAACCATTCCACTCCACTACCGCTGAGGCTACCCTTTTCCGAATTTTGATTGACAGATAAGCTATGGTCATTAATCAAGTGAAGAAGCAACTAAGCTTTTCAGAAAGTTTTGATGAGGAAGCTAATTAAGCACCAAAACTGATAGATTAGGTAAACAATTATACTGCGAGTTGCATATTCCGTAAGGTTTTCTTAAAAGCTGATTCATTGAACCCATTCTGCACTCAGCCAGTCATCAAGAAGAACAATTCAAACCAGAGGAACACCATTTGCTCATCACGCTGTATATTCCCATAGTTACATTATTGTTGGATTCGGTTTTGTCTTCCAATTTGTTATTCTTCTGAACAGTTCCAATACCTCTGGGCAGTTGAAGACACCAACCATGTTTGGTTGACAGAAAAAAAAAGGAAATCAAATTAGTATAACCACCTCACCTGCCTCGCTCATTAATTATATTGTGTAAACATGCATGCTACAAAGTAATTTTTCTAGTTCCAGGGCGTAGTTACGTCTCTAGTTTATATATAAACTTGTCATTGAAAATAATTTGATTTGGTATTAAACTAGAACTGTATTCTTTTCCGGAATGGAGAGAGAGTATGAAAATATTTCTATCAAATATGTGTTGGTGCAAATCTGTTGTTCTAAAATTAACAACTTCAGTTATTTTTCTGAAAAATACAGAATCAGCTACACACAGTTTTTTTTTTTTTTTTTTTTTGTCGAGTCAATTTTCTACGGCCTCATGGACAGGGCAGACATGTAGTTTTATTTCTTTTCAGTCTTATCCCCGTATATAACCTGGCCTTTACGGCTATACCTAGACCCTTATTTGTCATTGTCACACAGTGCATTAGTCTAGAAGAAGCAAAAGTGAGTCAAGATCATGAAAAAGAAAAGCATGCATTGCCGCATTGACTGTGACAGCAATACTAATACATCCGTCACGTAAATTTGAGACTTTTAAGTTTTAATAAAATCCCAGTAGGGACGCAAAAAACCACGCAGATGACCTGTCACTGAACATACCTTAGTAGTTCTTCCTTTGTTTCATCAGTCATACATTTGGCCTAAGAGCTTGTTACTGTAAAAGCAGGCAAAATAATGAATCAGCTGGAAAACACCCCGTACCTCTTTTTAGTGTGGTCACATTTCATATATATAGACCAGGAATGACTTGTGTTACATTACCGATGTGAATCCAAACACAAATATATGTCTAATACTCCTGTAGAGTAAGTGGGAGGATCATTGATGCAAAAGCTGGATCGAATCTCATTGCACAATGTACAAGCACCTTTAGTTATAATATCTGCGAACCGGTAGAAGAATGGCACTTTTTTTTTTTTTTCCGAAACCGTACATATTGCACGTATTGCATTAAAAATAAATAATTCAACACGATGCGCATTAGCCAAGAAGCCTTGGCTGTCGCACATGACAAACACTTACACAAATTGTCGCCTCGAATGGCTAAAAAAAAGAAAAACAATTTTGCTCTAAAAGACAATAGAACGGAGCACGCCCGTCACGGGCTAGTGACCCCGGCACCACGGGCGACCACCAGCGCCCAAAGCTGCTGTACCCCCAAGCGACCACCCACACTCATCGGCCTCGCGGCTCCGATGCGGTCATCACCAGCTCAGCCGACGTATGTGTGACGCCACGAAGGTCCTCCGGTTCCGGCTCCTTCCAAACCTACAACACCAATGAGTCAAATCCCTTCCTAAATACCCTCGCTACTTGACTTCTTGGCGTCAGCCACCAAAGCACAATGGTGTCACTTTCGAAGTGGGAGAAAGGCGGCCTAGATTAGCAAACTGAAGGATGCGATGCCACACCTCCCTAGTACAAACACAAGCAGCGAGGAGGTGGTCAGACGTCCGAGGGTTTCCTACAGCTGCGAACAAAGCACGCAATCCGCTCTTGGTTGCAGCCCATGGCGCATCGCGTCGTCACGTAGCCCATAGCCGACGCCATGCAGGACCAGTCGAAGAAGAACTTCACCTTGGGGCGCCACGGTCCCCCACAGCTCCTTGGCACCCAAGAGCTTGGTCGACCCGAGGAAGAAGGCTTGATAAGCAGATTCGAAGAGTACTCACCACTTCGCGGTCCACATGCGAAGAATGCCATGTAGCCGCAAAACTTGTCGCCAAGCCATCTTTTCACGAACAACTGCTATCTCAATATGCTTTTGTGCGACTTTTGTGCCACAAAGAGAAGATATATAGGGGCACCTTCGTAAATGAACTAATAAACGCTAATTGTAAGAGTTAATACAAGATTAGTAGGAGAAATATGTACTAGTAGCGTTACCACCAGCCTTTTTGCCGTTCTTGCACATTCTTGCATCGTTATCATCAAACCTTTCAATGTATTTTAAGTAGAAAGTAGGATTTTACCACTATATATGGCTATGGGCTGTGCGGCCCGCCTGCCGCACGTTGGACCATGCCGGGCCAGCAAGGCGTCATGCTGTCTCAGGCCATCGTGCCTGTCGGGCTGTGCCGGGCTAGCAAAGGCGTCGTGTCGTCTCGGCCGCCGTGGGTACTGTCGGGCCATGCCGGCGGGCGTGCACGGCCTACGGCCCGAACTTCGGCCTGTTGAGCCATCGGGCGGCTTCGGCGACACGTGAAGCACGGGGAAACATGGCGGCACACCGCTCTACGCTCCTCGGCGTCGTTCACCACCGTCGCATTCCATCGCGACCCTCGCTACTCCAGCGGGCGGCGAGTCGGAAAGGGTCTGGAGCTAGAAAGGGGCTGGGAGGGAGGTCGCGGTCGAGAGGGTGGAAGGGAATGGTTAGCGGTCGATGGGCCACTGGAGGTGGAGTTGTTAGTAGTGTTGAAAAGGACGGAACTTTTCCGTTTTTTCCGTTCCCGCTTCTACATTTGACGCGTCCGTTTCCGCATTTTGGAAAATCCGGTCGGTCGGAATCGACCGGAGGTTAACGTAATCCGGACCAAGTAGAAATGGCGTTTTTTCCCCGTATTTCCGTAATCCCGTATTTGGTCGGAATTTTTCCGTATTTTACGCATTTTTCCCGTATTACGGCACACCATAACTTCCTCGTCCGGACTCCACAGCAAACCACACCTTTACGGAAACCTAATGGCGAATCTATGCATCTATTATGGTGTTGTTGTAAACTTGCACATATCTTGATCATCAATTAATATATGTCTTGTCTTTTTAGATCGTTAATGCATTCCATCCATAGTGGTTGATTTGAAACCGGAAGACACCACAGATGATGTCTACCTAGATGATGATAGTGAAAGTGATCTTGATGAGATGGATGATCTTTGGAGAGCTGTGATGGCATGACTGAAGGTAGCCGCTAGTTAGAGGGCCAGAATAGAGGGATGGTTGCGGCACCATATTATTTCGACTTAAGTTCCGAATTTCGACCGTTTTTGTTCAATTTCCGTCAATATTGGTTCGTTTCCGTGTACCTGCATATCCGATTCCGTTTTCTGAACCGCATTTTCCGACCGATCCGTTTCGCCAACAAATATAGAAATGGAAGTAGAAATGAGGTTTTTCCGTCCGTTTTCAACGCTAGTTGTTAGCAGGCCGATGGGCCACTAGAGGTGCAAAGTTAGCAGAATGGCTGGCCGTGGCATCGGCCAAGTGGCGACCTCGGGCGTGCGTTTTAGGGCCTCGGGCGTGCCGTGTTAGGGCGGGCCAAAACCCGGGCCACGGGCCGTGCTGACGAGGCATAGGGTGCATGTCCAACTATATCTGCAAATCAAGGTTTATGGAATATTTTCCAGTTTTTATCTGGTACCCATCAGCATTATCAGACTGCCATTGGCAGATTCCTTTGCTGTGCTCTTCACTATCGTCCATAAAACAGTGCTTTTACTGAGGATAAGAGTACCACATTCGATATCATGGAAAATGACGACCGAGGTTCCTCGTTCAAACAAGCGAGCTTGGAATAGTCCGCAAATTCAGTCAATGGCAGCAGCCTCACATCAACATCCGCTTTATTATTATTATTATCCTATTGTCGACATGCAAATCCACGATCGGACACGGTTTGTACTATCCTTGCGAACAATTCACCACTACCATTGGAAGGTGCAGACATTACCAATCCTTGTCATGGATGGCCGACCCAGTTGGGCTCAATCTTCCGAAAGAGAGTTTGCATACACGTACGGGCAAGTTTGCTTACACTCTCAATTGCCTCATGAGTGTTACTATCACCACCTTGGCATATGGCCAGATAGTGCAGAGCTGTAGGAAGAACAGAGCATAGGGTCACAAATACTAAGCTAGGAGTGAGGAGATAAGAACGGATTTGTATATACCGATCTGTTCAACTCAAGTTAGAAGTGAGGACATAAGTATTGCGTTGTATGTACCGTCCCGTTCAACTCAAAAGCTTAAGTTGATGGAGATAGGTTCATAATTCATTTATACTTCAACACTCCTTATGTAGAGACTCCCTCAGGCTTTAGATGTGAAATATTAGAGTGAACAACAATTATTTAATTTAAATGCGCTAGCTAGGATTAGAACTCGAGACCGTTCAAACCAGTTGAACCCAAAAGCTTAACTTGATGAGTAGGGTTGGACAACTCACATATACTTCACAATAACAACATATGTTGTCCTTCATCCCACAGGTTCAACTACAGATTCATGCCACATGCATGATATAGGCCTCATAAATAATAATAACATTCACGGACACAAATATCATACAAGTACTTTTTGTCAAAACGTGCATACATAGATACCTATACAATGATAAACAACATAGACCAAAAGATTTCAAATAAGCCCTGCTACTGCATTTTTCTTCTTGTGTTTGCAAGTGTCACGAAGAAGTATAACCAACGTAGAACACAGAGCCTTTCCTTAGGTTCAAGTATAGAATCTAACATCTAACATATGAAAGACGTGCAATCCAACCGGGTCCGTCACCCTCTCATTTCACTGTTGTCAGCACAGTATCCCAACCTCTCACATTTCACTATTACCAGTACAGTAGCGGATCTCGATCCCATCATTACACCCCTGCTCATGGACTACTGATATATTTAGGCCTGGAATCTGCTCAGTCCAGGTTGCGTCGGTAATAGTCTGCGGAGCTTGGGCGATTTGGACGGGGAGGAACGCCCGGCTTCATGGCCGGAAGGTGTGGGAGCCGGGTACGACGGCGAGGTATATTTCAAAACTTATGGAAGACCTGTCCGCACTGAAAGCACCGAAAGAACAAGTGACAAAGGCAAAAACGCCGGCGAGATGGACTCCACCAGAAGCCGGTTGGGTGAAGGTGAACACGGTCGGGTTTCGGCGAGTGAATCTCGCAGGGGCAAGGCTGGGGTGGTCATCCGTGATGAGTACGGTGTGGTCATCGGCGCAGTTGCACGGTGGTTCGATGGTGTGCCTGACGCTCTGACGGCAGAGGCATTGGCATCCCTGGAAGGTTTGGAGTTGGCGACTGAACTGGGAGCTCAACGTGTGGTGCTCGAGGTCGACTGCCAGGTCCTATCAAAGCTGCTGAGGGAACCATCGGCGCATCGATCAAGCATTGGAGGCCTATGTTATGATATCACAGAGCTCGATAAAAGTTTTTGTGATTTTAGAGTTATTTGGATTCGTAGAGATGCAAACAGAGTTGCTCATGTATGTGCTGAGACTGTATCTTCTACTTTTTGTTTTTTTTGCTTGATGATATCCGGAATGGCTAGCTCGTCTGGCGGCCGTGGATTGTAATGGTGATATGAATGAATAAAAAGGCTATGTGATTCTAAAAAAAAATGTACAGTAGCGGATCCACATCTACAGTACCGGAAGTAAAAAAAAAGTAACAACCCGCTAGCAAAGTCGAACTCCCGAAACTTCTACCACGTACCCTCTCCGTTCCCAGTTATCCCCTCGCGGCGGCGCTCACTCCCCGTCCACCACCGCGCGCTGCACTCCCCGTCCTTCGCTGCCCGGGCTGCTGACCGGTCGTGCCGTCCCAAGCCGCATCGGCACGGATGTCCGAATCCCGCGCTGCGCCGCGGCGGCAGCACAGTAAAAGCGCGGCCGGCCCTCAACGCGGATCAGCGATGCGGCCGCCGCCCGGCTCCTCGCGACCTTGCAACAACCGGCCTCAACGACGGCCATCCTGGTCGGTCGGCCCCGGCGGCCTGCGTGCACCGGCGGCAGCGGTGACGCGCGGCATCCGGCAGGCAGGCGGCGCCAACAGCAGCAGCAGATCGGGACGCGCGGCATCCGGCAGGCAGGCGGCGCCAACAGCAGCAGCAGATCAGGACGCGCGTCAATGCGTGGTAGCGCATGAGGTTGGTCGCGCCCCTGCGCCGCGCTTCGCTCCACGTCGCCGCCACACGCGGGAGTCGGGCAGTAAGCAGACCGTTCTGACTACTTCTCCTCCTCAGTACCGTGTTCGTTCGTGAACAAAAGCTTAGAGCAGGGCCATTAACCAACGAGTAGTTCATGTCATTAATCTCTTTGTGCAAACGCAAGCCACTAGCCATGCACATTTTGGATTTGCACAATACCATCAAACGTTCGAGCTCCTATTGACGAATTGCTGTATGTTGAAGTAACAACAAATTGTTTCTGCTTGCAATGTCGGATGATTTAGGCATACTATTGTTGACCTGACCCGATTACAGATTCTAAAAAAATGATATATCTAAGCTTTAACAGTGTCTAATGTATCCTACTGCTCTTATACCACTTACGTGCTAGAACTTGAAATCCCGCTGATTGCATTTAAATACAACAAATTAAGTACAATATTCTCCAACAATGTCATTTTCATTGTCTCTTTTCGAAAGTATGCATTCTCACTATTCCTTTTCTTTTGTTGATATTGGCATGTTCATACACTAAATCTGGTCTTGAAATAATAAATACGATATTGGATAATCCTACACAGCTTTTCATTTAGTAGGTTGTATGGTATTTATCAAAAACTTCACAGCTGACCCATCCTGACCTCAAGGAAGTTAAGCAGCTCACCTTTCACACACCGCACGCAGCCGTGATCCATTACTTGCAGCTTATATGGGGCATCAAGATACAATGCCTTCTTCTTCTGAAAAACAGCGAAGTAGGCCTGTCCAGATCTTCTGAAATTTCATTGTCTTGCAATCGCACTCAACGACAAACCCGTGAGTCCCTAAATCTTTTTTTCCCCAAAATATATATACCAACTTCTTATTTGCAAATGACTAGGTTCCTGATCAAACTTCATATTGTTAATCGAGAAATAGAATATCCTGTTACGGCGTCCCACATAGGCCTCCTAACATTTTACTGACACAAATTTGACCTTTCTCTATCAAAATTTACAAATAAATGTTGTAACTATGTGTCTTTCATTTTCATAAGACTACTGCTAATTAGTCCCGCCTTTTCTTAATCTTCTCAGCATATTAATAACATTAATTTGCAAATGTGATTCTAAGATTTACACGCTATACAGTTCGCTGCCTTCCTTTGGAACACATGGATGGTTTTGTGCATATTTTCCTTGCACTAGCTTACAACGATGAATAAATGTATAGCAGGCTCATTTGACTGTTTTATAATAGTTCTTTAAATTTATTAAAATATTAATATCCACGTACTTACTAGAATCTTATATGCATATCTTAAGCCCGCTCATACTCCGTACCACCTCAATATCTGACTACTACAAAGTGTCTGACAATTGTATATTTGGAATACGTATTCAATGAAGCAAACATGCTATTCAGCGATATTCCATGGCTCAGATCATTTGTCTCAATCATATCTCGAGACTTTATGACAAGCTGCTCTTTACATCACAATTTTCTGAATAAGAAATATCACCTGTGACACATGTTGCATTCAACAAGAAAATTAATGACTATTATGCAACACAGAACTGTAACTTAACCTATGCTAAAACACATGTTTCTAAATGTCGCATGGCTCAATACCACTAAGCTTCTTCCTATTTCTACCTTGCTACCCGTGCTTAGTTTTTCTTTATTTTGTTTTCTTCCAGGTTCCCCGAAGTTCACCTTACCTCCTACACAATTATACTACTGCAAATCTATATTTTGCTACTACATCTTTTGTACTGCGATATATGTATAGATAAGTTAGTTAAGTTAGTATCATCCTATTATTCCTGTAATAAGTTATCCCTTGAATACCATAATAAAGACAAAGTTGCTTTACAAAATACAGTTTTGAATTTCGCCAATTGTAAGCAGGTTCGAATTATCCCTTGCATCGTGTATTTGCCTCATGTTATCTAAAAAATCTGTTCCTACTTGGCTTGGTGCCCAGCTTTATTGCCATCTTGCTGCCAAGGCTTCGCTGGGTTCCCTGCTAGTTTTATAATAATGGAAAGAGTATCTGGCTTCATCCTCATTAATAAAGATGCATATCCTTCCTCCAGAAAATGCATATCCAGAACATCAAGATGCTAGTGAAAACTACATAAAAGAGAACAAGAAAAGGAGCATTAAATGGTGGCCAAAACAACAAGGAACAAAGCATCTGGAGTATAAATATCAAATAAGATAGCGAGAAGACACAAATGTACCTTGTGCATGTGCTGCAACCTAACCATTTGTCTCTCAGCCTCAAGGTCAAGACCATATAGGTAGATTTCCAAATGTTCCCCACTTAACTCTTGGCGTTGTTTTTCAGACTAGCCATCCACAACGACGTCCTGCATTCCGATATCAAGCGAGAGCTTCTCCATTTTGTCCAACTCCTCAACATGTCTCAAGTTCATACAGTTAGCTACCCACATCTCTCTCAGTTTGGGAAGATTCAAGACCTTCTCAAGCTTTGACACTTCACAATTAGAAGTGCCTTTGATAGGAATGGAAGGTTCTCCACCACCTTAAGGCTGCCCAAATCTCTTAATTGCAGCTCCTTCAAGCTTGTGGCCTGCTGTCCAAGCTGCCACGGGAGAGCTCTCAGCTTGGGGCAGCTGTCAAGTTGCAACTCCTTCAAACGTGGCATCAGCTGCATCCTTGGAGATTGGCGGTCTTCCCTTTCTTCCTTTGCAATGGCTCCATTGTTTCCTCCTACATTACCTGCTTCTCTTACTTCCTCTTCAACAACAAAGGACCACTCCTCCCAATTAGGCATATCCCATATGACCAATGTTTCAAGGTTGGGGAAAGCTATTGCCTCTCTAGACCCAGAATTGCTCATCCCACAGCCAAGAAGTTCAAGTCCAATCTTTTTAACTGCAGTTGCTCCCTGGATTTTTAGATATTTCAAGCTGGGGAGCTGACCAATTGGTGGAAGATGCACACATGATTTGCAATGCATTAGCTGCAAGTATGTCATTGATGGCAAATGGGTAGAAGCACCTAACCAAGTGGGATATCTGAAACCAAAGAATCCTATAATAGTTAGATAGTCTAGGTTGTGTGGTGGCACTAGATTCTCAAAGGTCCGCTCTATGTTAATAATATCATCTTCAGAATATGGATTATCGATACGATCAGTGCACTGTAACTGTAATTCTTTTAGATACTTTTTGTCCATCAGCAGTGAATTAGTGTTACAAGTAGCTCCCCTTTCTAATTTAACCATTTGAAGCTTCCTCAACTGCAAAAGAGGATCCAATTCTTGCATGGTCCATCCATCTTGCATTGTATTACTGCTGACACAGTTACCACCAACTGGAAATCCTTCTATGTCATTAAGAAGCTTCAATCGGCATATCCCTTTTGGTACATTATTTATTGGTGTATTATCAAGACCAAGGCGCCTTAGGTTGCATAATCGAGTGATCCCTAATGGGAGACTGTGCAATGCATCACAATCATCCAAGTTCAATATCCGAAGATTTACAAGAGAACCAATAGACTCTGGTAGATAAGATATGTCACTACCACGAAGATCAAGTGACCTTAAGTGGATCAAACTTCCAATACAATCAGGAACACTCAGTAAAATTGCACCTGTTAGATCCAGAACTCGGATCTTTATGAGTTTTCTGAAAATTGTATTGTCGACCTTTAATCCATTACACTTAGTAATAAGAGTCCGTACTCCAATCTGCCCCTTCTGAACACTAGGAGAAATTGATAGCTCCTTTCCCGCAACAATTGAAACACGTCTTAGTTTGTACAGAGATCTAGCCTCTAGTGATTTTTGATCTCCGTAAAAAGTATCCTGACCAGATAAATGTTGAGCAAGCGTCCTTAAAAGATCATGCATTTTACACTTAGAATAGTCAGCATAGAAAGGGTCTGGTTGAAGGAGATTTCTATATATCAATTCATAGTAATATTCTTCTGCTGTATCCTCTAGAAGTTGTTGCTCTTGCTCTTCAACAAAACCTTCTGCAACCCAAAACCTCACAAGATCATCACGATGCATGCTAAAATCTTCGGGATACAAGGCACAGTACAAAAAACATTGCTTCAAATAGCGTGGTAGCTCATCATAGCTCAAATACAGAGCTCCACTTAGCTCACTAGGAAGCTTGCTCGTGGACGCAATACTCTTACTTATTACCTTTCTCCATTCACTCTCTGTTTTTTCTTTAGCCGCTAGAACACTAGCTGTAACCTTGATTGCAAGAGGAAGGCCACCACACAAATGAACAATGTCACGCCCTAGAACTCGTAGGTTTTCTACTTCACTTTCCTTGCTAATGTTCATACTCTTTAAAAGCAACTCCCATCCTACTTCTTCTGACATCAATTCTACTCGATGAATATCTTCCACCCCGATTGCTCGTGCAACTGCATCATTGCGAGTTGTGACAAGAATTATTCCTGTAGCTGCAGTGTTTAATGGGACTCTGAGTAAATTAGTCCACACCTCATGTTGCCAAGTATCATCCAAAACAAGAAAGAAACTTGCATTTTCGACAGCTATTGCAAGCCTTCTGCTAAGTTCTCCAACAGTTTCATCATGCTTATAATCAACTCCGATGTTCCGAAGGACTTCTTTCAAAACTGAAATATCAGAATACTGTTGAGAAACACAAATCCATGCTTTTTTACTAAAGCTTCCTTTTATTCTATGGTCATTATAGATCTTTTGGGCCAGAGTCGTTTTCCCAACCCCTCCTGTACCAACAACTCCAACCTTGTATGCTTTCTTTTCCTTGTGTGCAAGAATCAAATCCACTAACCTTGTGCATGCAAGTGCAGTTTCCTTCCCCACAAGGTTAGGCTCCACAATTGGGGAAGTTTTCATCTGACTCACTTTTGAAACAATTGCTTCCAGCTGCATAGTCTTAAGCTTAAGTTGTTCACCCTGCTTTAAAATCTTTTCAAGTTTAGTGTTGAAGTTCCTAATGCGGATGGCAATCTCATGACGTCTTTGAATATGAGGAAAGCACGTGACAAATGAACATCCAGTACATGCAGTAGAATTTTTTGTGAAGGATGGTTTGCTAGTAGCCTGTTTCCTTCTAATTTGGCCAAGTCAATAATATCATCAGCTTCATAAACAGCATCTTTCAGCTCACTAAGCCAATTGCTAACCGCTGAGTCTTCATTTCTCTTTTTTGCTCAGCATCAATAAGAAGACACTGTATATATTCCATTCTTTGTTGTAGTTCATTAAGGTCTTCTTTTTACCCCAAGAATCAGAATGGCCTCTTCTGTAATGATATCTTGCAACTTCTTAGCACATGATCCAACAAGAGAATCTAGTATGATGGCCATAGTTGGCAGCTGGCAATGAGTGTACAACTTGTGTTAAGGTTGGTTGAGAAAAAGAAAAGCTTAATTAATTTTTATTGCTGTAACAGAGGCTCTAACATGATGCTAGTTTTCAAACCGATTTTTTTTTTTTTCTTCTTCATGGCATAGGAATGTTAAGGATGTCCAGTGATAGCTTCTTAGGTGGCATAAATGATATATCTTTTGCATAGCATTAGTACTAGTACTTGTGAAACAGTTAAAAACAGTCACAGTAAATAGTTATAAATAACTCCTAGGTTAGCAGAATGCATGTGAATGAGTAGGTAATATATGCACAAACTGTGTTCCATTCAGTGGTGATTGATGAATTCAGTAGTATGGTGAGGTTAACATGCTTTTTATTCTTTATATGAATTAAAAGTTTTTAGCACTTTACATGAGTGTGGCCAATCATTTGACGGGCATTTGTAAAACTCTGCTGGAGGGTCACTGACGGGCATCTTACTTAGCATCTCATAGACAAAACCTATAGAAATATAACTATGGCAACATAATCACAGTTTACGTTATTGCAAATTTTATGTCTTGTGAAATTATGGCATTCCAATTTTCTGATGCATCTTCTTGAACATTAACTAAAATCATATTCTCACACACTGTCTTTATGTTGTAATTGCAGTGGCATGACAAAAACATGTAAACAATTGAATCATAGCTAAAAGTCTTGCCTTACAAACAGTATCTTCCAACAAGTGGAAGTGAATACTAAGTATAAAGAGAAATCATCTTGCAGAAATAGTTTTGGACAGATGATCAGCCCACGAAAGCATTAAGATCTCCTCAGTGACCAACGAGATTTAAAGCTATATATTGCTTGGAGAAAACAGCACATGGAATAGATGACAGAGAACAATCAGCAATCTGACCAAGAGATTAGTAGACAGTAAGACGCATAACATCTACTAGCTAAGTAATTAGACCTTCTAGAACTAGAAACTTACCTGAATAATTGATTAGTCAACTGATATGAGGGTGGTGAATATGGAGATCTGGAGGCACCGAAGCAATTGCTTCCA
This sequence comes from Hyparrhenia diplandra, assembly GCA_015847255.1. Classification (NCBI taxonomy): domain Eukaryota; kingdom Viridiplantae; phylum Streptophyta; class Magnoliopsida; order Poales; family Poaceae; genus Hyparrhenia; species Hyparrhenia diplandra. The sequence continues at coordinate 391,836 of JADLZK010011194.1, read as the reverse complement.
ACAGGATCTCTTCACAAGGGTTCAACAGAGACAGGTGAAGTACCTAGCAGACTTTCTTGTGGGGAACAATCAGATTCTCCTCCCTCTGTATGGTCAGTAGATGCAAATCAGACATGTCCAGTGAGAAGAATAAGCAGGACATCAGAGCCCTTTCTTAAATAAGTACCAGATGCCATGGTGCCTTCCACAGCGAACGGCATACCATGAGCAGAGCAGATGAGAGTTAAAGGAGATGCAACGGAAGAAGAGTTGCTGAAAACTCCAAGAGCCCTCTGTTCAAAGCATCCTTTAGGTAGACCAACCATTCAACTGCTTTGTTTGTGCAAGTCATGAGGTACAGTAGTGGGTGGTGCAACTAAAATTCTTATCATTGTTCAATAAAAAGTGCCCACTTGCTAAATTTTAATTCGCTAATTGACCAGTTGGGTTCAAAAGCGCCGAGGTCATGAGGTACAGTACTGAACATACAGGCTTCTGAACCCAAATATGAGAAAACGAAGGACCAGTTGGAGCACTCATTGTATATAACAGTCATACAGTACCTTTTGTTCATCTATCTTTCGGTTTATATTTCCTCTAATGCCTCTAGATCATGTCATATTTACTTCTTTTATCAAGGTGACATCATGTTAAACTATAATTGACCAATGACCATTAATTCTAATCAATGACAGCCTTTGCAGTCTACTTAATAAAAAAAATTGAGATATTGATCAAACGAATACCTTAGGTGAAAAAATTGTCAGATCGATCAAACCAGTTCTTTAAAAACGTGAAAAGCGTCTACCGTCAGTGAAAATCTCATCTATGCAGGGTTTTTAAATATTAGAAGCAATAGTAAAGCAAAAAAAAAAAAAAAAAAAAAGCAATGCAGCTAGACAACCTTGATGTCTTTATTGGCTCTGATGTATCAATTGATCAGCCAGGACCAGGAACATGGCTCTGACCAAGACTATTTCAAAGCCCCAAAAATTAAATAAACTGGCTGACTGTTCCGCCCTCCCTAATCCTATCCCTATTTATGCAAGCCGCAAATTGATTTAAGAAGCTGCAGTAGTAATTTAGGGAGGCCAAAAGAATTATTAGGCTCTCGACGAAAGCAACATGCTACCAACTCTCTGCTGAATCTCTAGTTGACAAAACAACCCAAACATTATATACAGATTTTTTCACACAATAATTGTAATTAAATTAAGAGTACCGTGACTTAGCTCTAGGCTCCAGCAGTTATATATAGCAAAGACAAACGTGTTGGGTGGCTTTGTCTTGACGTTGGTGATCTTAATATGTGGAATTGATATCACGATGGAAGTAAGACGTAACACCCTAGAATTCACAAACACCTTGTGATGTTACTAAACACCGGCGATAACAACCGCACATAACCAATAAAAAATTTTTGGCAGCACTTCCTCTCTAATTTTAAGGAGAAACATGGTGGCAAGATATACATAAAACCAACAAAAGCAGTCTAGCATTAAAAACATTCTAACACAAATATGTGGTATTCCGATAAGAAAGTTTAACAACCACTCTTTTAAACATTTACTTTAAAGTCTAGTGAGAATACATAGATTATTGTATATCAAAACGTGAAGACTCTAAAAAATGAATTACTTTAAAGTCTAGTCATGACGTGCAGCTAATCCCCTTCCCTTGCAAGCAATCATCAAGTTCCTGGATTGAATAAATCAAAGGTGAGATGAAACATCCCAGCAAGCAAACTTGTTTTGACTACTCATTTATATCACAAGTTGAATTAAACATCAATTTAAATGTACATATCAAAAATAATATGAGAGACTTCCAATTTGGGACATCGCCAAATAATATAGTGCTTCATAAAACATGGACAATTCACTTCATAATATACGTTGTGAATGCATATGAATGCAATGCAAATGTCTCCTGCCTGCACACCCAAATAGTGCGAAAAGTTGGTACATGAGTAATAAACACATAGGTAGAGCTTCTCTATTGCCGAATACCTTGTTTCTAGATCTAAAAGCTTCCGACTAAGATAAGCCACTACTCTTTCCTTTCCTTCAAATTCTTGCATAAGGGCGATCCTATCGTCGGGCTATCGGCCGCCACGCACAACTTAAAAGGCTTGTCAAGTTGTGGAGGTACCGCAAGCAGGTGGTGCCTTCATATATTCCTTGATCTCCTCGAAAGCCTTTTGTTGTGTGTCACCCCATACAAAAAAACTTGTTCTTTCTTAAGCTTCAACAATGGAGAGAAGGGCAAGACTCTCTCGGCGACGGTTGGATATGAATCTTCTTACAAAGTTAATCTTGCCAAGCAATGATTGCGGTTTTTGTAAGATTGGTTGGAGGAACTCACTGGCGTTCGGGTTACCCGATCCGATCGGTCGGGTAGTTCGGGGTAATTGAAAGTGTTACCCGATAACAGACCTCGAAATTGTACTACCCGCGCAATTTCGGTGCAAATGTAATTTCAGGTTCGGGTTGCATATACCCGTATTACCTGAAATATTTAAATTGACGAAAAACCCTCAAACATTATAGAATTTTTTCAGCAACATAAACTGGACAAAATAATTGATATAAAGTTGAAGTTTTCAACCACATCTCAATATCTCATCACAAACATGCAAGTACTAGTAGTAGTACTTGTATGACACAACAAATGCAAATCCAAGCTAAAAGTCTATAAGTAGTAGTAGTCTAGTAGACTAGTAGTAAACTACTACACGGCAGCGCAAGCACAAGCACATATTCAAAAGAACAACTCAGTTCAATTCTCCTTCAAGTTAGTTCTCCTTCATCCCTCAAAAGGTTAGTTCTCCTTCAACTTCAAAAGTTCGGGTAGTTCGGTGCATGACTTACTACCGAATTACCCAATAAAAGTTCGGGTAATTGATTTTGCTACCCTAGAACTCAAACCCGAAATTGCGGGTTCGGGTAGATCGGGTTCGGATCAAATAAAATTAGCTTCTAATAACCTTTCAATCTCTTTCTTCACATCATCCAAAACATCTTCCTTATATATTTTTTTCGAGGAGGTTGCTTTTCATACTATTTTTATCTTGTGAATTGAAAGTAGGAAGGTCCTCGAAACGAGGGCGGGCCTCATATGGTAATTGTAACATGGCAAGGTACCATGAACAATTGCATGAAACTTCGTCATTATGGCTTAGCCCCTTCTAACTTGTTCTAGCTTAAGCGCGTGCCTAACGGTGTTTGTATGCTCCTCCTATTCATATTGAGTTGGAGTCTCATTGGCGCTCCTTAACACATGTTTTATGATCTTCAATATGCATCTAAAAAATGACAAAACTCCGTATAAAATCATAATTAAATATTATTTATCTAATGAGTTCCACAAGTTTTGGTGCTCTAGTTGTTTTGTAGGAATTCTCAATTTATCACCAAAATAAAGTATCTCAAATGAGAAAAACAGAGCACACCATTGCGAAGAGCTCGTCGCGGTGATCAAAATAGACATATCATTTGATATATTTAGACCGGGAGTAAAAATATATGAGAAGAAGAAAAATCACATGAGGTAAGAGGTCCCACATCCAAGTATCTTTGATGCCATGCGGACCAATCATAGCGCGACACCTGGCCCGGGCGGCCCTGCACGTGGGCGGAGCAGTGCGCGGCGTTGTTCAAATTCAAATTCAGCAGGGCGGGGCCCCCTGACGGGGAGCAACCACGCGCGGGGGCGTTTTTTTAAGGCGGGGCGGCGGGGCCGCGTGGCGCATAACCCGTTAGGCTATCGGGCGCGGCGCGAGGCGGTCCCCCTACGACCGGGCACGGGTCGACCCGCGGTTCTCGGCCGGTTTTGGCGGTTCAGCGAATCCGGGGAACCCGATTTTCCTCCTAAAATAGCGGTCGGCCCGAATTTGGCACATTCCGTCCAGGTTCACCGACTTCCGGCTCGGTTTTCAACGCACTTTCATTGGGAAATTCTTTCACGCCAACTAGGAGGTGGTTGCATCTTTTGCAAAGGATGGTTTGGGCTAGAAAAGAGGAGCACCCTCCATTCTCTTCTCCTCTCCACTATATAAAGAGGCTCTCCTCTCTTGTAATGCATCATCAATCAATCCATTCATCATTCCATTCCACTCTCACACAAGGAGACACAATGTAGAATTAGAGAGGAGAGCTCCACTTTCATATCTTAGCTCCCTAGTGTAAGAAGTGAGTGAGGAAGAGAGAGATGGAGAATGTAGGAGTTGTCGGCTACCTCCACTAGTGTTCTCGAAGGCCTCGCGTACACTTAGCGGAAGGAGTGCCGGGGATGTCGACTCCCTCTCACTTGTACCTCGACGGGTCTAGTACTAATTGGAGTACTAAGGTTCATGTTCTTCTTTGGCATTAAGTTCTTACTTCAAGCTAGTCTTGTTGCTATTTACTTGCGGGTTAAATCGTTCATCCTTGAGGCGGATGCTTTCGGTCGAGGGCCTTGCACAACGGTCCACCCTGATCAATACTAGAGTAGTAGTCATAGCGTAGGCGTGGTGTTTATGCTAAAGGCTACCTTCGTTTGCCTCGAACTCGTCTGGGGAATGAGGTGGTAGGCGGTGGTGGTGACCACTGTAGATCCATTGTAATCCCCCATGTCAATGTTAGGCGTAGATTTTGTATGCCTGGAGGTTTCTAGCGCATCAGGGGAATAAGCCCAGGTGCCGAAGGGAGAGTAGGTAGTGGCGAGTAAACTTATCTAGGAAGTCTAACCTTAGAAGACCTTGCTACTCTTACCTTCTCTCTTTTTTCTATCCTAGGGGAACTAGCTAAGAGACATTTACACAACCGCTCCTCGTGGAAATATGATACCCTAAATATTTCCTCGGGTGAAAGCTATAGCGGTATTTCCGTGCGCTTGAGAACTCATTCTGCTTTGCGTTAAGAAACTCCAAGAAGCTTTTAAGGCCGCTTCTTGCCCGAGGAACAATTGTCGTTTTTGTTTCCAACTCTAGTCCACCCGTGTATCCTTGTGCTAAAAAAAAAAAAAAATCTTACTCTTTTTATTTCAACCTTTTAAAATCCAAAACCAAACCATTCCCATCCATAGGGCAAGCTCTTATAGCCATCACCATCACACTCTTGGCTATAAGCTCTGTCCTAGCTTTGGCGGTCAAGCTTATGACCATAAAGTAAGCACTAGCGGGAGATAACCCGGATTATCATAAACAAAAATCATTCTTATCAATAAAAGCAAGAACATGCTTTCAAGTGAGAATGCACCTTCGGGTACTCTTGGTTGCTAACCAATTCAGGTGGAGATCAAGAAGAGCAAAGGTACATATGACACTATGGAGCATGAGAGTTGCATCAATCAAAATCCTTGATGATCATTGGTGATGGAACACACTTTCGAACGGAGACCCCAACATCACACACTTGACTTTTATGCAAAAGTTCAAGTGTGGGGGAGGCGATAAGAGTCTCACCACATGTTCCATAGAACAATACTCATCTCGGTTTAAAAGATGTTAGCTCTACCTTGCTAAAAAAATATTTAAGAAATATATATGATAAAAAATAAAAATTATATACATATTTGGGACATATAAAAAGGAGAAATAAAAGAAGGAGCCTCCCCTATTGCACCTTTGCCATCACTAAGGCCTGAGGTCCATTAGCACTAGTCATGTGTATGACCTAAACCTCGTGGTTTGCCTGATTGGACCCACACAATCAAGTCACCGCCGAAGCAAGCTCAAGGTTTTCATTTGCTACACTTCCTGTAAGAACACTTTCGGACATGCAAAGGTAAATAAAATGTTCACCAACGCCTTTATTCATATTTGTCTCTATGAAAATTATCTTTCTCTCCTTGTTAATGTCATATACTCTCTAGTTTGGGTGTATTACGTGACGTAACCTCCTAATTACTAGGCCCACACACACTGTCATTGTCCCAAAGACCTCTCGATAGCTATGCGGATGCACCTAATAACTTAAGAAGCTCGTCGGGTGTCATCGGAAACCCCGATTACACCTCATACCAGATCAACAAAGGAGTAGCTACAACATTACAATATTTGTTCAAAAATCATGAAAATTTATTTGGTGTTGTTTTTATGATGTGACCTACTTGTGGAAAAAGTTTGGGGCCCATTTGAGAAAGTTAAATTATTTTCTATTTTATGCTTTATTTGTTTAATTAGAAAAAAGTGAGTGTTTAGAGTTTAATGACTTAGGTTTGATGTGTGATTTGGGTTTGTTTTGTGAATCTTGGATCATACCACTTCAAATGGTCCTTGAGAACTCCTTTTAGGCTGTGTTTGGATGTTGGTATTGGAGCCTAGACATTGGAATTGGATCCTGATTTCCTTAATGCCGCTGTTTGGATGTGCGTGGAATTGATATCTGGCATTGAAGGCTCATTTCCTTGGCATTGAAGGATAACTGGCAGCCGTCTATCCCAATACGGACTTCACCCCTCTGTATTGAGTGGAATTGGAGGACCTCGGCACCCGTCGTCTCCCCACGGCCCACCTCGGCACCCGTCGTCTCCCCGCTGCCCACCTCCGCTGTCCACTACCGCCTCCATCGCCGGCCACCTGCAACTGCTACTGGTGCACACCTGCTCGATGTCGATGGATGACTGCAACCTGCACCGCTCGATCTCAATGGACGACTGCCACATCCTCACCTGCTTCGTCCTCAAGTCCGACCACTAGACCCACTTCTTCCTCAAGTCCGGCCACCAGACCTGCTTCGTCCTCAAGTCCGGCCACCAGACCCGCTTCTTCCTCAAGTCCGGCGGGCGGCCGTGACCCCAGCGACGCGAGGCGATCGAGTGGTGGCCTGACCTTGTCCTCAAGTCCGGCCACCAGATCTGCTTCTTCCTCAAGTCCGGCGGGTGGCGCGACCCCAGCGACACGAGGCGAGTGAGCGGCGGCCTGACCTCGTGCGCGAGGCTGGTGGTGATACGAGCGCGGACGAGGGCGGGCATCTGTGCGGGCGTGGGCGAGGCGGCGGCCGCGAGCCTGCGGCGTGAGGTAGGCGGCGAATGCGAGGCCGATGGCTCGAGGCGGGCAGCGGGCGGCCACACGAGCGCGTACGAGGTCGACACGGGCGGCGGTGCTAGCTAGCGTGAGCTGTGAGGACGCTGGATTCCAATTTCAACTAGCAATTTCATTACATCCAAACATGTGATTTGGTATTCCAGCCTATTTCCAAAGCCAAGTTGATTTGGTATTGAAACCAATTCAATGCCAAGCTCTCAATATCGACATCCAAACACGGCCTTAGAGATAATAGTAGTTCAGCAAGTTAGTTTTGTTGGGTTGCAACTTTATCGTGAAGGAAAGTTGTAGTCAAGTGTTTATCATTTCATGCATCATCGAGCATCATGTTTACAATTCCATCATGTTAAACATGCATCATTTTTACATGTAGTAAATGAGAGTGACGTGGTTTTCGATGATCAAGCTTTGGAGAAGGTGCATCCACTTTCGAGGTGTTGGTGTCAAGTGTGACGTGGGTGGTCCAACTTCGGAATCTAACTTTTTATTGCAACACAGGCAAGCCCGAAGCATAAACCCTTCTATGTTTTGAAAATCTTTATTACACCTAAAGTCTAGTGCAATGTGCATTAAGTTGATAGGCGTTGGTCGATACCGTTGCTGCATTACCAACCTTGATTTTTGGAATATCCTTGTTAACCTGTTTTATTTGAAAATGCTTAGATATGCTTAGCCTTGCTTTTTTTTTATGAGATAGGCTTTTCAAAACAGAAATGTTTTAAATGTTTTATGATGGTTAGTGAGAGGAATAAAATTTTAATATGAGACCGGACGGGATGATGGGCAAGTGTTATGGTGGTTAAGTTGATAGGTTCACCTGGTCGTGCTTGTCCCGTCTGTGTCGGTTAAGGACTGTCTGTTGGCTGGCCCTAGTTCTGGGGTTCTTCTATAATTATAAATTCTTGTGTTAAAGCTTCAGGCAGTCATTGCAACGAGTTGAAAATGCATCTAAGATTATGCCAAATTTGAGGACGGTTTTGTTTAAAGAAAGGGAGGATGATGAGCCCATTGTCCCTCAAGATGTTTATGGAGACATGTCTAGCAATAATTTAAAAATATAGCAGCTGGTAATTCTCTAATATTCTCTTGTCTTAAATGTGGCATATTATTTTTAGTGAGAAATATACCACAAACATGAAGAAATTTACTGCTGCAGGCGTGTTGTCAAGGGTAGTTTTTAAAGGTGCAATGTTCAACATAGAATGAAATATATACGAAGCCAAGAAAGTGTAAACTTATCGGCTCTATATGCATGTGGATCTCATATGAAATGTTGTTGGCATAAACTACTTTGCAGAGAACCAGTAATTTTAGCATGTGTGTTTCCTATACAAGCTGGAGATCAGAAATTCTAATGGCCACGGGAAGAGAGCAGACTTTTATTAGACTTTTAATCTCAACCAAAATTAGATTTTGGACTAAATGTAACACTGTATTAGTCCCGGTTGGAGCCACCAACTAGAACTAAAGTCTCCTGCCAATGGCTAAGGGACTTTAGTCCGGTTGGAAACCATCAACCCGGACTACCGGTAACATGTGGCACCAAAAAATTTGTAGTATGTCTTCATAATTTTTATTTACATTTGAGAGAATGAACATAAAAAAATTGTTATCATATATATACCTATTAATAATGTCCATAGACTATAAAATCATACGGAGCACAACTATATTGAATTAAAATAGCTTATATGAACACATCTAAAAAGACATTAGATAATAAAATTCCTCTATAATCACATATGAAAGATTGGCCCACTAGACATTGATGAGATTTATGAAATCATTGTAGATCCTTGCTATCGATGGCTATGCTGCCTAAAACTCAAAAAATAACATCTTAAAACCTAGAATACATATAAAATAAAAAATCACGGGCACCCATGCCAATTAGCCCAAAAGGTCACCATGAGAAACCTGACCAGTTGAGCTAAGCTGGAGTTTTGTAATTCCTGGCTCCGCCGCTGCACTTTTCTTTCGGTTGGTGGCTACCCATATACTGTTGGAATAAGCTGCCGCCGTCAGCAAAGTGACACCAAATTTATTTTGAACAGGATATACATCATGCCGTACGTAATAAGCTGCCGTCAGTTAAGTGACACCATATGTATTTTGTACAGGATATACATCATGCTGTGCGTAATAAGCCGCCGTCAGTAAATCAAGTGACACTACCAAATTCATGTGTACACACGATGGTGCTTGCGAGGCTTATAGAGTAATACATAAATGTAAACAAATATGTACACTTATAATAATTAGTCAATGGAGTCTCTTGGAAAGCATGAGGCACAAAGGATCCTATATATATGCATGATTGTTGTTGAGAGATGCTGCCCTCTGTCAGTTTGTGTATGAGTACAGTACATGGAATAGGAAATTACTGTTAAATGTTTAAATTAAGGACGTATGCTATCATTACTCTTTCCATCCATGAGAAACACGTTGGTAATGACACATGTCCTCTCTATAAAAAAAGCCCCTATACAGCGCACATAGATCATCAGTGCATATAGAACCAGGAAACAAGCTAGCGCCTCTAAACTAGCTGTGGAGCTGAGAATCTGTTGCCTGCCATGAAGGTAGAGAAAGAGCTTCGCATGGCAACGGGCGACGGAAGCACCAGCTACGCCGCCAACTCCAGACTCCAGGTTTGTACCCGTACGTTGTTGATGCATTTCCACGGTAAAATATGTAGTGCAAACCACTACTACCATGAAAACTCGTACAAACCACAGCAAAAAAGTCTTCTAAATTCACCAAAAAAAAAATCATACATGTAGATGATATGATGATACACAACCTTGTAAAATAACAAATTTCAAGCCAGGAAGTTGTTCGGACAATTTGTTAGAAATTTGTTGTTTTTGTATCTCACAAACGAAGTCAAGTTTGGACAAGATATTTTACAATGTTGTGTATCATCATATCATCTATGTGTGATTTTTTAGCGAATTTATAAGACTTTTTTTGCTTTCGGGTTTACACGAGTTTTCATGGTAGTTGTGGTTTGCAATACATATTTTGTCCATTTCCACTACATGCATGCAGTTCAGTCATAGATAGGGTAACGTAGTACTACAAGTGTGTCATGCATGAATCGAGCAGGACAAGGCCCTGATAAAGACCAGGCCAGTGCTTGAGAAGGCCATACAAGATCTGTACGCGTCGACGCTCACTCCTCAGGGTCAGGACATAATGGTGGTGGCTGACCTCGGCTGCTCATCAGGGCCCAACGCCTTGCTCGTCGTCTCCGAGGTGACCAGCTCACTCCGAGACTGCATCCGCCGCGAGGACGACGACCGGCGCCACGGCATGGCGGCGGTGCAATTCTTCCTCAACGATCTGCCAGGCAACGACTTCAACCACATCTTCCGGTTGCTGGAGAATTTGCAGAACTTGACTGATCAGGAGGCCGATCCGGAGCTTCCGTGCTACGTTGCCGGGCTACCAGGGTCCTTCTACAGGAGGCTTTTCCCATCCAATAGCGTCCATCTCTTCCACTCGTCCTACAGCCTCATGTGGCAATCCAAGGTATGCATTCGATCGCGCGCATGTGCAACCAACCAAGATTATATTATTATTGGTGACTACAAACTAAATAATAATTTCTTAGCGTGTTGGTTTGCACAAACGTCGTCCATCATACGATGTTTCGTGAGATTTGACGCCGTACTACATACTTATACTGAGATAAAATAAGGATCATAGTTGGTATCAAATTAATTTATTCGGCGCTTCCACGTGTGGTTTAAATAAGTATACTCATATAGTACATCTATAAGGTTTATATACGGATCGCGATATAGAAGTCTATATAAAACTGGTCAGTTTTTACAAAAGTCAACACTCGATCTGACATCACACTGAAAAATATAGTTTGCACTTTTTTATCTAGACCATACGTATCGTTGTCCTTGATCTAAGTCTCGGACAGTGGCAAGCCATATGGAGGTCCTCAACACAAGGATTTCCAAAACGTGTCGCGCACTCGCGATCCGCCGGCTGCCACGGGTCACCATCCTTCCCTCCCCTCCAGCTATCCTATACACTCTTCAGTCTCCACTCTGAGTCCTCGAAGGCCGACATGGCAACACCTGCGACCGACCATCCCCTCGCCCCCATGAGCGGTGACCCCGACTCTGCAGCAACGGATCCATTGACACTTGAATAAGTGTGTGTGTGCTGCTGGACCTGGACGCTTGTGGTCGTTGTGGATTGTTGCTTGCTTGCTTTAGAATTTGAGAGAAAATATGTGGAACTCTTGTTTTATGTTGTATTGCTCCCTGATGACTACATGAAAATGAGGCAAACTGCGGCTGAAATATGCAACTGAATGAGGGGTTTTTGCTTTTTGAAAATTTCGGTTCCTTCGGTTAGAACCGAAACCGAACCGAAAAGAACCGAACCGAATTGCTCGGTTCCATGTTTTGCCAGGAACCAATCGGTTCCATGTTCTCTGGGAACCGAATTAGCTGGATAATCGAAAAACTGAACCGATCGGTTTTCGGTTAACCAAGCCTAGGGTGACTCTCATCCACTAGTGATTTGTGCGCGCCCATGCGCGCGTGAGTCATAACCGCAGCTCTATCCAAGAAATGCAATAATGTTACGAGATAGTAGCGACACAAGAGCACTGAAATAGGAAACAATACAATGAGTTTAAAAAATCATACGCAAGACATAGGAAATAACAGAGTTTACGAAATCGATGGTTGTTCTGACATAGCTTAGTTAGGCCAGATTCCTAAGCTGGCACAGAGTTACGCGAGATGTTATATATATTACATAGAAGAGTGCTAAATTTGAAAGGTCATTCTGGGCGTAGCATACAACGAGATGAGACTTTCACAGCGGACTCAAAGCTTGGTGCCGGGGGAGCCGTCTGCTTAAATCATCGGACGACAAAGCTCTAACCAATCTAGAAACCATATCCATCAACAAATAGTCAACCGTGTAAGACGGACAACATAATAGCGGCTCATGATAGCACCTAACCAGAGGCTGGGAAAACTGAAAGAATGGTAAGTCGAAAAATTTGGTACCGTTATCTGAAATCTGCAAAAAAGATTTACAAATGATACATAAGGGTGTGTGTTCTAATATTGTATTCGGAGGTCCAAGGTACACATGGTAAGTGAAATTTGTTTTAACATGGACACCAAATAAATTACACATAGGGGCACTACATTTGTGAAATCTTTGGACCAACCGAGTGCCATGAGCATGTTCAAACGAAAAGTTCCATAGGCTTCTCTTCTTCTGTTTCCATAAAGCAAACAAATACATGATCCGAAGCCTATCATCATTTTAAAGTGGAGAAATATTTATTGCAATAGGGAGAACTCTGCTTTATGAAACATCACAAATAAATGGAAGGACCGTTACCTCCAGGAGGGGCATTGCATTTGTGAAATATTGGACCAATCATGTTCAAATGACAAGCTCCATAGGATTCTGTTCTTATGTTTCCATAAAATCTCCAATCTGAGGGCATAGGAATGTAAAAATACCGAACAATCAGTCACAAAAAGGTAGACCAAAACCCAATGTCTAAAGTTAGTCCAACCCCTCTCATTTCTTCAGCATCCCAGGAACTCAAACCTGCAATGTGTTTACAAATAATTAAAGCCAGTGCATACACCATGATTAACAATGGAAGTTCCCCTACTTGAAACAAAAAAAACTTTTTTATCAGACAATGGACTTAATGTTGTCACACCTAGAATAACAGCCCTGGCCCTGGCCATTGCTCTTAGACCAAAAAGGACCAGATCAGTAAAATGAATAAATTTGACCCGGATTTACAATGGATCCACTATCAAGGGTTCACCATAGGCAATATCAATGGATCCACTATATCTCACAAAAGAAGCTAAGATGAATCTTGACAACCAAATTTGGTCAAAGAAGACAAACATGAATAAAAGGATCATTTTTTTCTGCTAACCAATAAAAAGATCAGATTCGATTAAAAAGGAACAAATTTACAGGGGACCCACGGAAGCTACTAATAAATGTCAAAAGACATCGAGAAGCCTACATGAAAAATGAAATTTCTATCAACCTCTATGCTACCCCAATCCTTCTTTCAACATGAGCATTATATCAAATTTGAGAACTATGAGGCGAGATACATTAAATCGGTGATAACGAGAACTTCGATCAAAAGATAATTTACAACCATGTGCTTCTGATTGCATTCTTTCAACCCAAAAAGATCTTTCTTTTGTTGTGGTATGCAATCATGACCTTCTACAAATCAACCGACGAGATGATTAAAGAAATCAAATTTAACAGATAGGGTGCTAAAGTGAATAGATATTTGTCTATCTTTTGCCTAAGCAACGTCACAAACACATGGTCACTAATATACCCGACCGGATCAGCTACTTTCTTTAGATGCACAATTCTTCGTAGTAGTCGGCCGCGGTAGCGAAGGTCAAGGCGGTGTACCTTGAGCAATGCTATCTGTCTATTTCAATGCCTCTCATACTAAATCCTCGGCTTCAAAATCCTACACAAAAACTGAAAATGGCAAACCAAGAGCCTAAAACTTTGTGTGGGACAACTTTAAAAATATGGAGCATGACAATATATGAGGGATTCATTGGACTGCTATCAAAGCTAATGCTTTTTCCATCCCTTTTTAACAAATCAATTACTCGAGAACTTTATGGTAGCCTAAAGAGAGCCTTCTGATCATGGATGAAGTAGTTGAGATGAAGGACATCGATATATACGGACAGATTGGATTTGCAACATGGTAGTGCAGCCCACGAGAGAACCAAAGAAAGCAGCGGCTAACGGAGTGCATATACAGATATAGCATCTGCATTCCAAGGCATAAGCTTACGCTTAGTAATTTCTTTTACTGAGACTTAGCAAACAGGACCTTTACAAAAATAAAAGGCAAATCAAGTTGATTACTCCATAAATCATGGAATGACGATCATTTAGAAAGTACTAAGTCAACCTTTTCTCTGGTTTGACCTTAGTGACGACCTGCAGCAGGAAGAACCTAAAAATTTAAATTGAATGTTGCATACCTCAGCGAGGATCTGCAACAGAAAAAGTGCAACATAATATTAAAGGGATTAAACTGGATGGACAAGATGCCAAAATGAATTAGGAGCTGTCTAACCTTTGCCTAGGCAATATCACAAACACATGGTGTGCTAGAGTATAAGCCAAATCAAGGCACATATTGTCACCAGCCAGTAGGTCCTGCCAAAAACAAATAAAAAGAGATCAACATAGAAATCAAACGAAGGAAAATACAGCAGCCAGAAAAGCGGTAATAAATTAAGGCTGCGAGGCGCAATCAAGAACATTACAGCCATAAATGTGTTCACGCGATGGAGATGTTGACACGAAAGGCAGCTAGAAGGAGGAGCAACGGGCTTGGGAGAGAGGAACGGCGTGGGGGAGGAGATAAGGCTGTAGGGTTGCGGCCTCCCGTGCCCGCCGCCGGAGGAGCCGGCATGCTCCGCGTCGGCCGCCGCCGCCGGGTCGTCTGCACGCAGCGGCGCGCCGCGGAAGGCGGGTCGTGCGACCCAGCATGTAGAAGCGGCGTACCGGGCCAGATCCAGGTGGGGAACGCCCGGATCCGGGGAATTTAGGCCATGGCCGTGCTAGGGCCGCCGACGTCGCCTCGCCGGTGCGGAGACGGAAGGGCGGAGGAGAAGGAGGAGGGTGGCCGCCGCCGCGACAGGGCCGGCCACCGCCGGGCCGTCGTCGGCGTCGCCGCCCGATCCGCGTCGGGAGGGAGAGAGCCAGCCAGCTATGACGAGAGCTAGGGTTAGGGTTGAAACCGCGGCGGTGAAATCCGGGCATGGAGGCCGACGAGGTGAGAGGCGGGAGAGGGAGGGCCGAGGAGGAGGAGGAGGAGGAGGAGGACCCCGGGGCGGGGGCGCCGCCACGATCGCCATACGCCGGCCGCCCCGCGCTCCCCGGCCGTCGGAGGGAGAGCGCGAGAGGAGAGAGCGGCGCAGCCGGGCGTGGGAGCGAGGTTTTTTTTTTCTGAGAAGAGAGAAGCGCAGTATATATTGGTAGGCTAAGGCGGGGGGTTTTTCGAAAAATCTCAGAGGCGGGCGGGTAACTGTAAAACCGCCACGAATGTCCTCTTCGGCCGAAGGATTTTCATAATTCAGGGACCTGAACGGTAAAAACTTGGCCTGAGTTACTGTTTACCGAGGGACTGGGTGGAGTATGGCGTGATTTCAGGTAAAGGGAAGGACTTTTCTGAAAAAACGCAAAACAGCTCTGAGCCGTCCGATGGCCGGATCCGACGGGCCGCAGCATTTTGGACGACGTGGATAGCGTGAGGCCGGGTTTTCTCCACAACCAATTTACTCTTTAAATGTACACAAATAGATAGCAGGGATCAGATCGTTGTTGGAGATGTCCTAACAAGAGCAAGAGCAAGGCAAGCAGAAGCTGTACGAAAACAATAAATCATCCTCTGCCTCTTTATTCATCATGAGGGCACTATTTGATTTATAGATCCTCTTTTTACAATTAGTGGGCCATAAATTACACTAACCTAGCGATTTATGGATCATGATCCCTTGTGTAATGACTCGTGTGAAAATGAAATGTATTGTGATAATCACGATCCATTTCATTTTCACTTGAGTCAAAAGTCTTGCTTGACCACCGGAGATTGGTCTCTGTCGCACTCATTTTTGCCTGTTCAATCCTTTGATACTACGTCCAGGCTTTCACATCCGTGAACACTCGTCGGTCGTGTCGAAAGGCCACTCACGCAAGGCTTAAAGGTTTCGCCTTCCTTCCCTTACCTCGAGCGAAGATGGCCTGGCTTCCTTCTTGTTCCCTGTTAAATAAGTAGTTGTTTCTCGATGTATTCGGTAACCTGCTAAACGAAACATGTGTTTGAATCCCATGAAACAATAATACAACTATTCTTATAGAATATGATATTTATACGGGTTACTTAATTAACTCAGAGTAATATGATTTTTTTGAATGACATCGTTTTATTAAGTGTATCTCTCTAATAATCATGTTTCTCTTGTATATGCTGTATGTTGGTATTCATCTAATAGGTGCCTGAGGATGTCTCAAACGGGACTCATCTGAATGAAGAGAACATGTACATTGGGAAGACTACATCGCCAAAAGTGGTATCATTGTTCCAAGAACAATTCAGAAAGGACTTCAAGTTGTTCCTCGCATTGCGGTACAAAGAACTTGTTTCTGGTGGCCGTATGGTGCTCACATTTCTAGGCCGAAAGAGTGAAGAAATGCTGATGCATGGGGATGTGGGTACCATGTGGGAGTTGCTTGCTAAATCTCTGCAGTCACTGGTACAAAAGGTAGACAATTAAATCCTGCTTCTGACCGAGAATAATGCGTCATTATTTATGTTCAAAAGATCTCTGCTACTAGGAATTATCTAGAAAAAAACAAACCATCTACCTACCATAAAAAGATAAAATTAAACCAAGCCAGCATTATATTGAATATTAATCTCTCTTTCTTCTAATACTTCCTGTAATTTCTCTTTTATCAGTCACAATCCAAGCTCGTTGTTAACCATACAGTGCATGCATTGCAGGGTCGCGTTAAAAAGGAGAAACTGAGCTCATTTAACCTTCCATACTACGCACCATCAGTTAATGAGGTGAAGGCCTTGGTTAAGGAGGACAATCTCTTTAACATCGACCACATTGATCTCTTCGAGTCCAACTGGGATCCCCTTGACGATTCAGACAGTGATGTGGTACCTGATTGTGACAGCAGTGGGGAAAATGTGGCGAACAAAAGCATAAGGGCAGTAATTGAACCGCTTATTGTGGAGCACTTTGGTGAGGCTATACTAGATGAGCTGTTCGTGGTGTTTGCCTCCATGGTTTCAAAACATCTCGAGATAACGAAAGCAAAGTACCCTGTCATTGTGGTCTCCTTGAACAAGGCCACACGTTGAATTGAGTAGGCCGGTATACATACTTCAGGGAGCTCGCGATGTTAATCAGTCCTGGACCACCTATGAAACTTGGACTATCAACCAAAAGACCAATATTTTAAGCCGAAATTACTTGTGTTAGATTTCGATGTACTTTAAACATTTATTCGAAGATGTACTGTAATGATTGTCTAAAAAATAAAAGTATTATTTGAAGATGTACTGTAATTTTTATGCGAAAACAAATTAAGTATACATCTTAGGTAAACATTTATTCGAGATGTACTGTGTGAGAGGTGTGGCGAGGGGCACCGGGCGGCCAGCGGCATGGGCGGTGCACGTGGGCGGCGGCGCATGTGGGGGGGCGGCACTCAGGACTCTTCTTTATGTTTATTTGAATTGAACTGATTACAACCTTCTCTAGTTATAGTTCCAGAGAGACTTGACTCCTAAGCTAACTAGAAGATCCTCGTCGAATCGGATTCTTATTTAACAAATCAACCTTCCTAATCTTAACCTCCTATTTCCTAACCCAACTAGGAGCCAAAAAAAAAAGTTACTTGATGGGACGACAACGGGGGCGGCGGCCTTGGGTGCCTCTCTCCCTCGGCACATCAGGGCAGGCCGCGCGGGCCACGCGGCGCTGTGACGATGGCAGCGCCCCTTCCTCGGGCCAAATTGGCCCGCTAGCTCTCGTTTGTCGATGGCTACGGCCCTTGTCGGGCGTATGACAATGCCCCTATCTCCGCTCGGCACGTCGTCGTGCCGAAATAGGCGCCAATCTTCGAATCCTTCCCGGCCGGTGCCACATTCTACGGAATGCCCTCCAGGTTTGCAGTCAGCTGACGTTCTAGGGGTTGACGATGATGATGTTCTGGTGCGTACATATATGGTTTGCATGTGTGTATTCACAGAGGTGAAAGTGTGAGTATTGAGTATACACATCTGCATTCTGCACCGGTTACAAATGAAAATGCAATGATCACAGGGTACTCCCCATAGCCAAGTACGGTTGCACCAAGTATATATTTTTACAGGAAACATAACTTTAGACTGGGTTAACTATACATTATGTTAAATCTAAATTGTTTGGTAGAGTAATTCTGTTCCTCTCTTGAACTCTTACACTCTCTTAGTTTACTTGTCTGGTCATCGCTGCACAACCAATTACTGATGGCCATTGTTCTTTGTCTTGTGGGTGCAGGAAATCAGACGCATTAATTGTCATCCTTTAAGTACTCTTCCAACAATTCAAGACCGTTGTCAGTTGCTCTCATGTTCCCGTTCGGTCCCAACACTAGTACCCAAATCATTTTGCGTGACGGGGCGAATTGTATTTTTGCGTGGCGGGCATTTGAGCCCGTCACCAATGAAAGGTCACGGTTAATCGCGGATTAACCGTGGCGGGCTCGATGCCATAGCGGCAATGGACTAACCCGTGGCGGGCGAATTACAATGCCCGTCACGGTAAAGGTTTTCAAAAAATAAAAAATAGAAGAAACCCTAGACAGGCCCGCCGAGCCCATCTACAGGCCCGTCGATCCACTGCCGGATCCGGTCGATCCAACGCCGGATCCACCGCCCGGAAGGCGCCTCCGCCGGATCCCGTCGATCCATCGCCGGATCCGCCTACAGGAGGAACATCGCCGCCGGATCGGGCTGCTGCGCCACCGGTTCGGGTTGCTTTGCACCACCGAATCGACGGCGTCGTTGAATCAAGCCGAGAGAAGGACCCGCGGATCGAAGGAGTGAGTGGGAGATGTGGGGAGGAGAGGGTGATGGAGAGAGAGCGGAAGCCAGGGTTTACTGAACCTGCCGCCCGTGACCTCGCCGGCCGCCACCACCGAGCGCCGGCCGCCGCCACCGGGAGCGCGCCACTCGGCGCCCGCGACCCGCGACCCCCGCTTCAAGGCCTCCCTACGCGATCCGCTCGCCGAGGCCGCCATGGACCGCCGCCGCCTCGAGAGGAAGGGAAGCCATGCTTGGGAGCCGATCGGGAAGGGAGAGAGAGGAAGGAGGCGGGGGAAGGTGCGGCGGAGCGAGAGAGGAGGAAGGAGGCGGGCCGCGCGCGACAGGAGGATGGGGGGGCGTTGTCTTCGCGTGCGTGAGAGGATGGAGCGGGCCGTTCTTTGCGCCGGGGAGAGACGGAATGATTGGGGCTAGGGTTTCATCCTCCTTATATACTAGGTGCGCGATTTTGGGCTGCCTGGACTCTAAATTGGGCCGGTAGTTTAGGTGACGGGCACTTAACATTGCCCGCCACGGTAAATAAATTTTACGTGGCGGGCATCTTAATGTGCCCGCCACGGTTAATAAATATTAACCGTGGACGGGCGTTTTTAAGTTGCCCGCCACGGAAAAATAAATTTTCTGCGTGACGGGCAAATAATGCCTGTCACGGAAAATAATTTTTTTTCCGTGGCGGGTATTAACCGTGATGGGCAAATTATGTGCCCGCCACGGAAAAGATTGGACCGCTGCTCGCAAAATCGAATCGTTACTAGTGCAAACCACCACTTTTCCCCGCCATTTGACATGCTTGTTGTAGCGTGGGTGGTGTTGGCGCTATCATCAGCTGCAGCAACCTCCTGGCCTTTAGCGTGCACTGGGACGTCATCGTCGAAAACCCAAAGAGCGTCCGTAGAGCATTGCGTTGTCATCGTACTGGTCAGAACAAAAGGAAACAATAGCTTAGTCACCTAGGAACGGGAACGACCTAGCGTTCCACGTTCCGGGAACGCCGTTCCGGGGACGGGAACGCGGGAACGTTTTCGTTCCCACAGTGTAAAATTGCATCCCAAACGCCGTTCCTCGTTCCTCGATCCGTCGTTCCGGTTCCATCGTTCCGGGAACTGCGGTGACTAAGACAATGCTGCCCCATTTCACCATTCCCATTGTACATTGCACTAGACCCTGTTGATCCATAGATGTCTGGTGCTCCCAAGTACTCCATCTGATTCCCACTTGGTACCATGAGAAACTGAGGTGCCATGAATGATATACTGTTGCCACCATCACACCTGTCACCATGGATGATGTTCCAGCATTGTAGTTGCTGCAGTTGCCGCTGGTAGAGGAGCTGGCCAAAAAAGTGCTTCGACGGCAGCGGGAAGTGCTCCGTTGCCCGGAGGCCATTCCAGCCACGAACAATGTTCTTTTACCACACCCCAGCAAAACCAGGACCACTGGATGATCCTCCACAGCCTACAGAGGTCTTCAACGTCGAGGGGGCTTATCGAGGTAGCAACAAAAACAATGCATCATAGAGCCTCAGCTACGTCGTTGGTGACGTTGTAATTGAAAGAGAAGACTGCACACTCCACACAAAGCGAAATAATTATCTTGTTCTTGTTTCTCTGCATGATCGATGATCCTTTGATGCAACGCGTGCACGGTGCGTGCAGTGCTTACCATAGACGACTGGGATGCACATATGGGTCTCCACGATTCCACGGAAATCGAAGCCACAGGTTGTAGCTCTCAACGCGTCGATGAAGACAACGTCGGCGTTTTTGAGTCTTCCGCTGAGGAGCTTAGAGCCGCCACTGAGCTCTCGCATGTGGCAACTGCAAAGAGAGACAGGTGAAGTGATTAGTAACGTATAGTGTGTGATCAACACTTCTTTTGCGTTTCCTGTTTCTCTTTTTTTTTTCACAGTTCTTCGTTTGCTTTCTAATAAATTTAATACTTTCTTCAAAAAATAATACTCAGAAATTAGCTTGCTCAGTTTCTTTTGAAAAAAGTACGGTACGTATTGAGAACACCGGAAGTGTAGTTATGCTTGAAATCGAAAAGATTAAACTATATTGGACAAAAGTAGTAGGCACACAAAAAAATAGGAGCTTCAACTAAATTCTAGCAAAATTTACAGCAGTATGTATGTAATTTCCTGGGAAAGGTAATGATGGTGCGAAGGAGTGATCTTGCAATTTGATTTCAATTCATAAAAACTTCCTTAGGGTGACCCCCACACACACACACACACACACCCAAAGCCTAAAAGGACTAAGGGATGGTGATAAACTTGGTCTAAAATGTGATCTACCTTCGTATCCTAGAGAAAAAAACATGGACAATCCACAAATAAGTTAGGGAGTGTAATCATGCTAGACGTGGAAGAGATAAGGGGGGGGAGCAAATTCAGAGTGTGGTAGGGGGAGCAAATTCAGAGTGTGGTAAAAAACTACAATAATGGGAAGCAAATTCAAAGTGTGGTAAAAAAAACTACAATAGTAGCTAAGTCGTTTCTTGAAAAGGTAACAATAAATATTTTCAAAATGGCGCGAAGAAGCAAACAAGCTCAATTTGATTTTAATCTCATAAAAAAAACCTTCCCTTAGGAAAACATCAAAGATCATGTCTTGTCACCCACCAACGCCACCCCACCCCCAAAAAAGAGTATGGGGTATGGTAGGGAACTTGATCTAAAATGTGATCTACCTTCAAAATATGTTAGTGAGTGTAATTATACTCGACGAAGGAAAGATTATATTGAATAAAAGTTAGAGCAGGCACAAAAATACAACTAAACTGGAGTAATGAAAACTAAAATTGTATTTAAGTAATTTTCTTGAAAAGGTAACGATAAAATTGGCGCGAATAGAGATCTCGTGGGATTTTGATTTGAATTTCTTAAGAAAGTATTTTTGCTGGAAAGGTAATGGTAAAATATTTAAAAATTTCAGCGAAGAGCGCGATCCGTGCGATTTTGATTTGAATTTCATAAAGAAGTAATTTACTTGGAAAGGAAATGGTAAAAAAAATAAAAAAATTGGGGAAATAGCGATCCCATGCGATTTTGATTTGCATTTCGTAGAAGAAAATTCCTTGGGTAAACAAGGAAGATCGTGCTAAAGAAAAAATATGATCAACAATATTAGAGAGCATCACATAGCGCTGCTAAGAACTTCCATCCATACATGTTAAAGGAATATCTTCCTCTTTTATACCTTATACGGAAACATTGAGATAGCAGCAAACCTTAGAAACGTAATCACTATGCATACGCAAATCATAGTGTGCTCTCAAACATATCCAACCGAGCTGGGTCACATATATCGAAGACAGTATGCGGATCTTGTTCAAAAGAGAAAACTTGTGCATCTTAATTTGTGGAAAACATTGGAACAAGACCACACAGTACCTTGGAAGTTTAGGAGCGAAAGCATCAGGCTAGCCGATCTTAGGAACCTTTCATCGCTGTTGGCGACAAAGGCCCGTATCCTGTTTGGGAACACGGTGAGCAAGCCGTTGAACATTAAGGCTTGCCCTATTGGGGCACACACACTGTTGTTTGATGACGAGGTGAGAGACAACAGTGGAGTGATGAGAAGTGATGAGAAGATAAGGGGCTAATAAGGATGGACCTTGTATTTATATTAGGCCAGGCAGGAGTACAGGCAGGGAGGGGGGCTGAGAAGGGACATGCACTACTACAGAATTGAACTTGCATGGTGTTTAGTTTTTATTTTCCGTGGCGGCGTTCTAGGGTTAGGGTTGGAGGAGGGGAGTCGCGACCTTGCCGCGGGACCTGTCCAGTTGATGAGTTTGGCCTAGGTGGGGTTGGATGAAAAGCCCGACACACCGGTCTGGATTCCCTGAATCCCGCAATTTTAGCACCGACACCGGGCGGACTCATCACCAGTGTCCCCATCTTACCACGAGCTCTAGGACAGGCTACCGCGTCGACCTCGCCATGCCAAACGGGGGGAGGGGGCAGCGACCCGTGCAACTAGAGGAGGGGAGACATGACTAGAGGATGGGGTGCAGTCCGGTCTGTGTGGCGAACTAGAGGAGAGGAGTCGTGAACTGGAGGAGGCGCCTCGCATGTCGGGCCTATGCAGCGAACCGGAGGAGGGAGTCGCGACTCACGTGGGAAAGAAAGCGTCTTGGCGGGGATGGGGCAGATATGGAAGGCAATTGAGCGGACAGAAAAAAAGAAAACGGTTCGAAGTGTGTAATTGATGGCAAAGGTGGGGAATTTCCTTTCTAACTCTATTTCCATATCTATTTCGAATGGTTCCGGAGCTAGGAAAGAGGTGCTCCAATAACTCCGATGAAGTTGTTTTTTTTTAGTTGGTGTGTTTAGCTAGCTCCACACATCTACGCTTTCGAGTTCGGCTCGAAAGTCATGCCAAACGCCCCTTACTTTTTAAATAGACGGTGCATCAATGTCAACGATCTCGAATCCTCAGTTAATCTAAGATGGTTATAAAATTATAAGCAGCATGCAGTACTAAGTCGAGTTAGCACAAGTCAATTGCTTAGCCACTAAGTCGAGTTAGAGGAATTTCCAGGTAATTACCCCCTTCATTTTGCTGGATCCATTTCATTGTCATCAACTCCAAATCAAACGATCCATATCTTGACAAGGCAAGAGCCGCTACTATGGCGAGCCTTCTCAAGAAGTACGTAGACGCTGACCAGTGGGACGCCGACGACATCACCGGCCGGCTGGGCATGGTCTTGCACGCCGCGTTCCTCTTCGCCGGCTTCCAGCCGTACGGCGCGCAGCCACGGTCGGGATACCTCCTGAAGAAGCAATCACGCAAGAAGGGAGGCGGCTCGCTGTGCCTCTCGCGACAGTACACCGCGCCGGGCCTCGTGCACCGCGATGGCGCGGACGCTGTCGTGCTGATGCTGTGTGCGCAGGGGAGCGCCGTCGCGCTCGTCATGTTCTTCACCACCGGCACCGACGGCGACGACGTGCTGCAGGAGAACGCGTACCTGGAGCGGCTGGATCTCAGCACCGTCAGGCCGCTCCTCTCCCGCAGCCTCGGTGGCGTTGAGCCCTGGGCGTCGCGGATCTGCAGGTCGCTCGCCAACGGCGTGTGCTCGGGCCTCCTCGACGAGCTGTGCCGCAGGAACGGACTGCCGCTGAGCGGCTTCGAGTCCCTGCCCGACGACCTCAAGGCAGCTGTCTTGGGGAAGCTCACCGACGGCAAGGACCTCGCGAGGGTGGAGTGCGTTAGCTCCCAGCTGAGGCTGCTCGTGGCAGAGCGCGACCACGAGCTATGGAAGGCCTTGTACATGGCCCTGCCTGCACGCCAGCGCCGGGCCAGGTGGCGTATCTGGTGGTTCTTCCCCGACGCCGAGAGCTCCGACGACAAGGAGCTGGAGATTGTCAGTCTGGGATCGAGCTGGAAGAACAAGTACGTGAAGGCAAGGCGGCGTTCCCGTCCCATATTCTCGTGGTACTTGGACTCCTTTGATTTCGATCCCATCCCAATGCATCGTGGGAGGAACAGGAACCTGTTGTCATGGCCGCTTGACTACTGGTTCATCCAAGATCCGCCGGAGGAGGAGAAGACGGTTCCTCAAAGGGTCGACAGAAGCAGCTGCCTCCGCCGGCGGACGCAGGCACGGAAGGACTACAAGAAGAAGTGGCATGGTGGCGGCGCGATCCACTCGCCGTCATCTCGCTATGGATGGAAGCATCGCTAGAAGATCATGCTCATATGCCTGCAACTGAAATCCATCATATATAGTCAACTCAACGACTGATGCGTGTTGATTTTTTTTGTTTGGAGATTTGGAACATGGATGGAATGGAATGGACTTGGTCAGATTGTAATTAGTTACTGCTGTTATGCTCTGCATAAGCATAACTGGTGAATTCTATGTACATCTGAATGGTTTATTGGGAATTCAATGTTGAATATTAGTCAGTGTGTTGATCTCATGGTAATTCTTCTTGATATGACTGAGTAGTGACGGACGTCGTACGTGCTGATCGGTGTTGCCAGAACCACAGTTGGAGTCGCTCGGATGTTACAAGTTGTGATTTGGGTCCTGTCACCGTTCCTTGCTGCAGGTCTAGATCAAGACAGCAGATTGGTTATTGAAGACACGGCTCCGGAGATTCGTGGATGGTGGATGCCGACAAGTGGGAAGCCGACGACCTTGCCGGCCCGCTGGAACGGCGTCGTGGTGTTCCATGCGCGTGTACTTCCTCACGAGGCACCGGCGACAGGCACCAAGAACTATCTACATTTTTTTTAATAAGTCATTTCTACTGGCCTCGGCTCGTTCTTATCGGAATTTGTCAGCAGTTTTCATCCATGTCCCAGTAGTTTACATTGCACGTTCAGTATTTTAATCTTTCTCCTACTTCTGAACCCAATCCTAGTACTTTTCAAATATACACTCAGCTCACTAAACTTATATTATTTATTTAATCTCTATACCTGTCCATCACCATCTCCCACACAGCTTTGCATGAACCCACCACACTTGTATGACCACATTCGTTGCACCGCGTTCATCCACCTATAATCACTCCACTGCAACACTAACCTTGTCTTTGGTTGCCGGACTAGGAGGACTAAGTGACTCTGTCCGGGAACGGAGCCGCTCCGTCCTCTGTTTGGTTGCAATCTTGATTCTAGAGACGCAGGCGGCTCCATCGATGTTTAAAGTTGGAGGGATTGGGAACGAAGAACGGAGGGGGTTATTGTGGACACTTTGCATCAGGACCCCTAGAGTTTATTAAAATCCACCAGGGTTAGATTTGAAATTTTTTCTCTGGTATTTTTACCAAACCAACCCCGGGAGTGAAATAAAATTTCATTCATATCCTTTCTCCTTCGTGACTCTGTACGCGATGGCGGCGCGTGCGGCGAGGAGGCACCTGGACGCCCGGGCGAGTAGCGGGGAAGAGGATGGACTTGAAGGCATGCAGGTCCCCGCGCAGCACGCGCACCGTCTCCACAGGATCACCACCGCGTTCATCGGCGGCAGACGCACCCCGCCTCCTGCGCCCCCGCGTCAGCGCCATTCCTCTTGACTCCTTCCCCGCATAGGCGCCATTCCGCCCGCTGGATCGACACCGGGGAAGCCGTTGGCGTAGAAACAGTCCACGTCAGGGAAGCCGTCCGCGTTGACGGAACCCGTGTTTCTGAAACGGGCGTTCGCTCCATGCGCCTGATTTTGGCGGACGGAGCCAACCCGCATCTATGAGGAATATTACACTCTGGATAGGCTCTGTCCCCTCTCGCTCCCCATCCAAACACTCGAAAAAGGCGTCCAACCCAACCCGGCTCGCTCCAACCCGCAACCAAATAGACGGTAATATAGCATCGCATGTGTGTCGTGACAGATATCCAAATACCGTTGAACCGTTGGTTGGTATAACTTGCCTATGGGCAAGTGTCGTTAAGTGTACCTTTGGCATTGAATTATTGGTGTAGCGCACTAGAGCCGGTAGGGAAGAAAAATAGATCGGATTCCCTTGGAATCGGACCTGGATATCACCTTTTTACCACATTTTAATTCGAATATGAATATAGATTCATTTTTTAATATGAATACAAAATGGATGTCTCATATTTTGTATTTTTATTCGGATATTTACTCAGCTCAACTCAAAGTATATATTGAAGAAAGTAATAGATCAAGAGAACAAATTAAAAAATGGAAGAAAATGAATAGTCATTTTTACTTTACCAATAGTGTTGGAATCACAAAATTGTCACATTAGTAGAGATTAAAGCATTTTTGTATAACATAGATTAGATAACAAACAAAAATAGTATAGTTATCAATAAATATTTTTAAATACATCAATTAATAAAACCAATATTATATTATAAACTATTTTTCATTAAATTATAAAATAGAGTAAATAAATAAACTAAAATATTAAAATAATTGAAACTAACAAATATATTAGGACTAAACTAAATTAGAAAATACTAAAAGTTTCTCACAACTCGTCCGACCGGTCAACGGATGACGAGGGGCGTGACATTGCTGGCTTGGCGCGGCGTCGGCGGCGTCTTGCCGGGCGCAGGGCGGTGACCGCAGCGACGACGCTGGAGAGACAAGAGCGGAGGATAAACCCCTAATTATTTCTTTCTTAATCGTTCTCAAGAATTCTCTCTCTTATTTATATGAGGAGTTTGGCCTATTAGTCCTGTTCTCTCCTTTCTAACTTAAATAATAATATAAATATCTAGTAAAATACTAATTAATTCCCCTAATCAGCCACTTGGTCCAGTTTTGGCAACTCGTTTGCTGAGTGTGACATCTCTCCCCTGCCTAGAGATTCAGCTCATCGTCGAGCTGGAATTCTAGTTAGATCTGTTGGAATAGTTTAGCTCCTCCCATAAAGCCTCTGGCCGCTACACGCAGGTTCTTCCATTTTATCAAAACTTGCAGCTGGCCTTGACGCACCCTCGATTTCAATATCAATTTTGGTTCGGGGACTGGTGTACGTTCATGGATGCATGATAGTTCCGACGGCTCAGTGGGAACTGATCGTCGATGCGGTTTTGAGTGTGCTCACATGAAAAGCATTGTGGATCGCAGTACCGGCCGGAAGGTCGAGGCTATATGTCACTAGTGTAATTACCTTGTTGACTTTGAAGGGTCCAAATTATTTTGGTGAAAGTTTTCCTTTGTAACTAGTGGAGATAGTAGCTACTGATCTGGATAGTAATTTTAACCAGACATTGTCACCAACCTTGAATTGGCGCCCGGTGTGCCCCGCATCAAAATGCTTTTGGTAGTAATCTTGAGACAATAGAAGGTGAGCCTTAGTCGCTCAAAGAAAGGAGTCGCATTGAGAGAGCATGGCATCAACAGATGGTAGGGTGGTGTCACCTAGGTTGTAGCTCTTGATAGAGGGTGGATCATGCCCATAGACCAGTTTGAACGGAGTTGTTTTAGTGGATAAATGGTACGAAGAATTGTAACAAAATTCTGCCCAAGGTAGCCACCTGACCCAATCCTTTGGTAAGTCACCTGTTAAGCAGCGGAGATACATGGTGATTACCTTATTGACCACTTCTGATTGACCGTCTGATTGAGGATGATATGTCGATGTTTTCTATAAGCGGATGTCTGACAATCGGAAGAGCTCCTCCCAAAATTGGCTAGTGAACACAACATCTCTATCACTAACAATCGAACCGGGAAGTCCATAGGGTCTCACAATTTCTGAGAAGAAATTTTGGGCCACCGATGTTGCTGGGTATGGATGTGAGAGAGGAATAAAGTGGGCATACTTTCATAGGCGGTCTATCATTGTTAATATTACAATTTAGTTCTCACCTTTGGTAATGCCTCGATGAAATCCATAGATATGTCCTCCCAGATCTGTTCCGGTATGGGTAGAGGTTGAAGGAGTCCAGCTAGATGTAAGTGTTATGTTTTATTTCGCTGACATATCAAACATTCGTTGACAAATTCCTAGATGATCCTCTTATCATTCTTCATGAAGAAGGTCTGAGGGAACCGGCGTAGTGTCTTTTTGAGCCCTCATGTGTAGAGTCATGGATGGTGTGAATGATGGTTGGGAGGTGAATTGAATCTTTGGGAAGCCATACCTTCTTGCCAATTCTGGTGTTGTTGTGGTGTAGTGACCGCCGTTCACACGCCATCTTGAATCTTTATCATTAAATTTGAGTCAATTAGTTTGATAGCCTCATCACTTTGTTGATGATTTCCTCTCGAGTTGATCAAACAATATTCAAATTGAATCTCTGTGATTGCCATTAAAGAGGGGTCAGAAGTGTGTTGGCGAGAGAGATCATCTGTTGGAATAGTTTAGCTCCTCCCATGAAGCCTCCGCCGCCGCTACACGCTTCTTCCATTTTATCAAAACTTTGCGGTGGCCTTGGCGCACCCTCGATTTCAATATCAATTTTGGTTCGAGGGGACTGGGTGTATGCGTTCATGGATGCGTGATAGTTCCGACGGCTCGGTGGGAATTGATCGTCGATGCGGTTTTGTGTGTGCTCACATGAAAAGCATTGTGGATGTGAGTACCGGCTGGAAGGTCGAGGCTATATGTCACTAGTGTAATTTCCTTGTTGACTTTGAAGGGTCCAAATTATTTTGGTGAAAGTTTTCCTTTGTAACTAGTGGAGATAGTAGCTACTGATCTAGATAGTAATTTTAACCGAGACATTGACACCAACCTTGAATTGGCGCCTGGTGTGCTTGGCATCAAAATGCTTTTGGTAGTAATCTTGAGACAATAGAAGGTGAGCCTTAGTCCGCTCAAGAAAGGCGTCGCATTGAGAGAGCATGGCATCGACGGATGGTAGGGTGGTGTCACCTAGGTTGTAGCTCTTGATAGAGGGTGGATCATGCCCATAGACCAGTTTGAACGGAGTTGTTTTTAGTGGATAAATGGTACGAAGAATTGTAACAAAAATTCTGCCCAAGGTAGCCACGACCCAATCCTTTGGTTAGTCACCGTTAGCGGCGGAGATACATGGTGATTACCTTATTGACCACTTCGATTGACCGTCGATTGAGGATGATATGTCGATGTTTTCTATAAGCGGATGTCGACAATCGGAAGAGCTCCTCCCAAAATTGGCTAGTGAACACAACATCTCTATCACTAACAATCGAACCGGAAGTCCATAGGGTCTCACAATTTCGAGAAGAAATTTTGGTTCACCGATGTTCTTTGGGTATGGATGTGAGAGAGAATAAAGTGGGCATACTTTCATAGGCGGTCTATCATTGTTAATATTACAATTTAGTTCTCACCTTTGGTAATGCCTCGATGAAATCCATAGATATGTCCTCCCAGATCTGTTCCGGTATGGGTAGAGGTTGAAGGAGTCCAGCTAGATGTAAGTGTTATGTTTTATTTCGCTGACATATCAAACATTCGTTGACAAATTCTAGATGATCCTCTTATCATTCTTCATGAAGAAGGTCGAGGGAACCGGCGTAGTGTCTTTTTAGCCCTCATGTGTAGAGTCATGGATGGTGTGAATGATGGTTGGGAGGTGAATTGAATCTTTGGGAAGCCATACCTTCTTGCCAATTCTGGGTGTTGTGGTGTAGTGACCGTCGTTCACACGCCATGCTGAATCTTTATCATTAAATTTGAGTCAATTAGTTTGATAGCCTCATCACTGTTGATGATTTCCTCTCGGAGTTGATCAAACAATTCAAATTGAATCTCTATGATTGCCATTAAAGAGGGGTCGAGAAGTGTGTTGGCGAGAGAGATCATCTACTACCAAGTTGCTTTTTGCTTGGTTTATACTCAACTATGAAGTCATATCCCAATAGCTTGCTGACCCATTGGTGTTGTGGAATGGTGGAAAGGTGTTGATCTAGAATGTATTTAAAGCTGTAGTGATCTGACCTGATGAGGAATGGGCATCCCCAGAGGTAAGACCTCCAATGTTTGACTGTGGTGACTAATCCAATGAGCTCTCTCTCATAAGCTGCTAATTTTTTTTTTTTTTTTTGTATCGTGGGGCAATCATCTTACTAAAGAATGCAATAGGTCCGCTCTCCTGGTGCAAGACGGCCCCTATGCCAGTTCTGAGGCGTCACACTCAATAACGGTTTGTTGAAATACGGTAATTGAAGGACTGGTGCTGATGAAAGAGTTCTTTTGAGATGTTCAAAAGCAGTAGTAGCCAGGTGAGTCTAGAATGAATCTTTCTTAAGAAGGTTTGTGAGTGGTCGAGCAATTGTACCGTAATTTTTGATAAATTTTCTGTAGTAGTCTACGAGTCCTAAGAATCCTCTAAGTTCGTTGACTGTCATAGGCTGTGACCAAACTGTAATTGATTCAATTTTTCTGGGTCCACTGTAACTCCTTTGTTAGATATGATATATCTGAGATATCCTAGTTCTGATTGTCCGAATAGACATTTAGATCTCTTGAGGAAGATACTTGTGAGACACTGACTGAATACCTCTTCAATGTGACAGTAAGTGGTCAGTCTAATTTTTACTATAAATCAGAATATCATCAAAGAAAACCAGAACGAACTTTCAGAGATACGGCCCCAAGATATCATTCATCAGTGCTTGGAACATTAGAAGGTGCGTTACATAATCCAAAAGGCATGACCAGAAATTCAAAGTGACCATGGTATGTTCTGAAAGCAGTTTTCTCAATGTCAGATGGATCATGCGTACCTGGTGGTTTGCAGTGCATCCAACAATTTAGCAATAACGGGTATAGGGAATTTATCCTTGAGTGTATTGTCATTGAGTGCTCTGTAGTCGATGCAGAAGCGCCATGTTTTGTCATGTTTTTTTGATAAGGATCACAAGAGATGAGAAGGGTGAGGTGCTATATCTGATTATACCTTGGGACACCATACTTGCTAGTATAAACTGATACTGAAAAAACGAACCTGGCTGGATGTGGTGATTTAGTGGACTGAAATTTTATTGGCTGCCATAAATTTTTGGAGTTTTATTAGTATGGAAAAAATGGACACTGAGTCGCTCTCTTAGCTGGATGAAAGATTTTGTTAAATGAAAGATTTGGGCAAGACATTTTGCCTCTTTATTATTTTAAAAATATCTTTTTTAAAAAAAATAAAAAATATAGTATATTATTCCTGGTGCAATTTTTTTTCTATATTTTAGGAGTGAGCTATTAGAAATTATTGGAGATGATCTTATTTATTCATCTCAATACATTTTGGGGAGTTGGAAAAACCCATGGTCGCGCAAAAAATTTTTTGGAGAAAACTTCAATGCATCTCAAGATTATGCTATTTTGTCTTCTAAAAACATAGTGTTTTCTAAATCTCAAAGAGGGACAAATAAATTAGGTTATCTTAAAAAATTTCTGATATTTTTTTTTTTCCGAATAAACAAATTTTAATTGGTCCCACAATAAATACTTTTTAGGCACTTTTTTTTTCACGACATCCTTCGCCCGCTCGTGCTAAACCCTTGGCGGCGCCGCCGATTTCCACGTCGTGTCGATCACCTGGAGACGCTTCAAGTCTAGTTAGAGGAATTTGCAGGTAATTAGCCCCTCGTCTTGTACGTAGGATCCAATTTCATTGCATCAGCTCCAAATTAAATGATCCATCGCGGCAGGACAAGAACCGGCAGGACAAAAGAACCACTAGTATGGCGAGTCTCCTCAAGAAGTTCGTAGACGCTTGTTGGGATACGGGTCTCAGCGGCCTGGGCGGAGGTGATCGCGGCAGAAGAGGATGCGAGGTTTACACTGACGATTGAGTTTATGTTATGCCTTTTCAGGTGAAGCAAGCAGCTTACGGACCTCCGCCACCGGGGTCGGCGGAGGTCCCTATCTCCGCCGAACGGCGCCCCACGGATCGAGTCTTCCCAGCCACGATGGTGGATCGCGGAGGTCGCAACCTCCGCCCGCTCCGCCCTAAGCGTCGAAGGAGCGGACTGAGGAGCCGGGCTCGTGGAAAGCCCCAGCGATCGCGGAGGAAGGCTAGCGAAGGTCCCCCTGGAGCGGGTCCAGACCCGGCGGGACGGGTCCAGTGGGAGAGAGGCGGTGCGGAATGTGCAAGTACATGAAGAGCCCGCACGGTGTTTAGATATAGAGGAATATGCCAAGAATATTGGAGGGCAGACTTGTAATCTTGTGTCCCTCAGCAATTGTAAAACTATAAATAGGGAGGAGTCCTCCCCTATTGGGTTGGTTGGTGAATACCTTTAATGGGCAATTATTATTCTTCCTAGTCCTTGATTGCATCACCCCTCACTTTCCCCCCCTCGGGCACCGCCCGAGCGGAGGTTTCACACCGTGTTGAGAACCCCAAGCTCAACATTGGCGCCCACCGTGGGCCCGAACAAACAAACCATGGCTCCACGTAAGAGTAAGAAAGCTCCCGCGAGAACGAAGGCTCCGGCAAGAAACACCCGACCCAGCGTAGTGCCGGGAGCACTTTACGCAACGGGGAATGAACCTCTCGCTTGATGAAGAACAACAAGAGGATGAAGTAGTGGGCGGAGGTGAAGAGACGGGTGAACCCGGTGGTGAAACCTCCACCTAGGCGCGCGGGAATTGCGCCGGCTACAGGCCTCACTCCAGAGGCTACAGCAGGAAAGGGACAAAGCGGCCGCAGCCTACGCGGAAATCATCAAAGCACAGCAGGCATCTGCGCGGGCGATCAGATCGACGGATAGCGCTCTGCAAGCGGAGATTCAGAGCATGCAGTTCGTTAGTCAGCCTCCTCCAACCCAACCGCCGCTAATCATCCCATCCATTCCCATATCGAGTCACATGGCGATGAACATCGACCCAGAAGTTTCGCCCAACCCACTGATCGTCCATGATGTCCCACGGGGATCGAAGACCTTTCGACCCCAAGTCTCGCTATCGGAAGAATACAATGGACACCATGGCCGACCGTGTACAAGCCCACCCAGCTCCCAAGGTTCAATGGGAAGACAGACCCACATCAGTTCATAATGAGTTATGAGGCAGCAGTAGCCTCCGCCGGTGGCAACGACGCGATGCGGTGAAGGCTTTCATAATCGCTGCCGAAGGAGACGCTTTAGCCTGGTACTCCATGCTGAAACCCAGTACCATATATTCATGGGAGAACCTCCGCGACAAAATATTGGAAAATTTCAAAGGACTGGTCGTGCAGTCGCTCACCTCCATGGACCTGTTCCAGTGCAAGCAAGGCCAGAATGAGCCATTGAAGGACTACTTCCAAAGGTTCCGC
Source organism: Hyparrhenia diplandra (assembly GCA_015847255.1). Lineage (NCBI taxonomy): Eukaryota > Viridiplantae > Streptophyta > Magnoliopsida > Poales > Poaceae > Hyparrhenia > Hyparrhenia diplandra. Next base: position 358,469 of record JADLZK010011194.1, on the reverse strand, counting down.
AGCTCAAAGCGAAGGCCCCCGATGTCCCGGACCGGGTAGCGATAGATGCGGCCATCGGGGGAGCTCGCCTGGGGCCGTTCGCGGGGAGAGCTAGCGCGAAACAAGCCAAGAACGATGCAAGAATTATGTGAAAAATTCAAAATTTGGATCCGATCGGGACGAGGATTTCCGAAGAGGCTAGAGGAGCAAAACATAGACAGACAAGAAGCCAAGGGTAATAAAAGGAACCAAAGAATCGGAACCTCCTCGGCAGAACAACCCAAGCAGGCCCGGGCGGCAAGTAATGCGACAATGAATCGACAAAGCGAGCCCAACCGAAGAACGCAACGCGCTCGGGAGCAAGGCCACCCGATAATCGAAACCATACCAGGAAAAGGGGCCCCGAAAAACGGAAAAGGAAGGCCAAGAAAGCGGGTTCTGCGCCATACATGGCGAAGAGAAAGGCCACTATACAAGAGATTGCCCAGTCATTCAGCAAGAAAGAGATAAGGCACTCAAGGGACCAACTAATCAGACCCCCACAAACCAACCTCCGCAACCAACGAGGGAAGTTAATAATGCCTACACCTACACACGCTCGGAGCCTCCGCAAAGCCCGAGCCAACACCGGCAATCTTTGCCCGGGTCTACCCCTCCCTCACATCAAACCAAATACATCGTTCCACACTAGCAAACGCCTACTATCCCGCTTTCCTACCAGCGTGGAGACCTTCGCCTCCACCACCGGCGTAGAATTATTCCTCCGAGTCGAGCATGTCTTACTCAAATCCGAGGCAAACACCTAACCTATGTCGAGAGACAGGGCAGCCTCAACACACGAATAATAGGCAGCCCGTCAACCGGGTCTCAAACCAAAATTTACCACCACCTCCGCAAGGACCCCCACCCAGCTCCCATGAAAAAACGAGCCAACTCTAGAAAATCAATACAACCCCCCATACTCCCCTACCTTCCATTGGAACCATAATGCCGATCGCGGGGTTCATCAATAGAGTATGAGACCAAAAACCAGAAAAGAGACCACCTCCGCTTGGTCAACAATGTAGCGGTTCAGCCCTCAGTCAGGTTCGGAGAGTGGTCGAAGACTCCCATAACCTTCTCAGAAACAGATCTTAAACTGGAAAGTTATCCGCATGTCGACGCCATGGTGATAGAGACAAAACGTAGCAACATGGGAAATGAAAGAGAGTGCTTTGGTGGACACGGGAAGCTCCGCGGTCATCATCTTCGCCAATGCCTTTGACGGGATGCGGTTCAACGGAAATCGGCCTACGACCTTGGTTTCGCCACTCATAGGATTTGGCGGGAAGCAAGTGCGGCGTTGGGAAAGATAACCCCTGCCCGGTATCCTTCGCAGAGCAAAAAGCGTCGAAGCAGTACATAACCTTCGACATTGTTGACGTCTACTCCCCATACAATGCAATATTCGGCGGAGGATTCACAAACAAATTCAATGCCGCCATACACATGGGCTACCCGTATGAAGATCCCATCGCTCACGGAATCATCACCGTATACGGGAGCCGAAAAGAAGCCGAGAAACATAGAGAAGGCCATATACCGAGCTCACGTAAACGTTAATTCAGTACAAGCGGAGAGCCGAAGGTCCGTAACCACCGGATATGAAAAAGAGCAAACAAGCGCCAAGGGCCAAGAGAAAGTCAAGATGATAAGAATAGATGATGACCCCGACCACCACGGTCACAATCAGCGCGAGATCTACCCGAGGAAGAAGAGAAAGAGCCGGCGGAGCTCCTCATCAAAAATAAGGAAATCTTCGCCTGGTCAGCAGCAGACCTCCGCGGGGTAGATAGAGACACCATCGAACATGTCCTAGACATCAACCCCAACATGAGGCCAAAGAAGCAACGCCGAGGAAAATGTCGGAGGGCGAGTACTAGCGGCTCGGGCCCGGAGGTCCGAGACCGCCGACGCCAAAGTCATCGAGAAAGTCAAGTACACCGACCGGCAAATGTTGTTCTCGTCCCAAAAAAAAGACCTCCGGAAAATGAGGATGTGTATAGATTTCACGAGACCTCAACAAAGCAACTAAGAAAGACAATTACCCCCTACCAAGGATAGACACATCTGTTGACAAGGCGGCAGGATGTCGAAGGTTCTCGCTGTTGGATTGTTATTCGGGATATCACCAAATATGGCTAAGAAAGGAAGATGAAGAAAAGACCAGCTTCACCACACCATTCGGGACATATTGTTTCGTCGGAATGCCCGAAGGCACGAAAAATGTCGGCGCGACCTTCGCGAAATGACGGGTAAAGTCTTGATGGGGCAAGCTGCTCAAAAACATGATTGCATATGTAGACGATCTCATAGTCATGAGCAAAAAGAGCGAGGACCACATCTCCGACCTACAGAAACCTTCGCGAACCTAAAAAGTCGGGTCTCAAATTAAACCCCGAGAAGTGTGTCTTCGGGGTAACCAAAGCGAAGGTTCTCGGGTACATCGTCGACTCGAAGGGGTCAAAGCCAACCCGAAAAAGACAAAGGCGATCGAGACATGGCGGAGCCAAAGACAAAAAAGAGAAGTGCAAAAGTTGACAGCGTAATCGCAGCCACGAACAGATTCATTTCAAGTCGCGAGAAAAAAGCCTCCCTTTCTTCCAAGCCTTAAGGGGAGGAGGAAACATCAAATGGGGGAAGAGCAGACGGAGGCCTTCGCAAAGCTCAAAGAATATCTGCAAGAACAGCTAACAATAAAGATGCGACAAAGAGAAACCCATACTCCTCTACCTCGCGAAGATCGGACTACGCCGTCGGTACAAGATAGCGATACAAGAGAAGATTGAAAATGACCATCTCATCTAACTCCCAATATACTATGTCTCGGAGGCACTCACAGGAGCCAAGATCAACTACACAGAAGTAGAAAAAATAGCATACGCCCTCGTGATAGCATCTAGAAAACTCAAGCACTACTTTCACTCATACAAAGTGATAGTGCCCACCTCACAGCCACTAGCGGAGGTCCTAAAAAGCAAGGAAACCTCGGGCAGGATCAGCAAATGGGCAGCGGAGCTCTCTCAATTCGAGATAACATTCGTCCATAGATCCGCAATCCGATGACAAGTACTAGCAGATTTTGTAGCAGAATGGACGCCGCACAAGCAGAAAGAGTAGAAACGATCGATCGAGAACTATGGGCCGGTCTATACGGATGTAGCATGGTGCAGACACGGAGCAGGAGCCTCCGCAGTCATAATGTCGCCACTAGGCGTAAAGTCATACTTCGCCACCAGACTAGAATGTAGTCAAACAAACAACACAGCCGAGTATGAGGGACTCATACTAGGACTCACAAAAGCGAAGGCCTATGGAGCAAAACTGGTCGAAGTCGAATCGGACTCAATGCTAGTAGCGCAGCCAAGTAGAAAAAGAGTGCATGGCCGTAGAACCGTAACTCATGAACTACCTCGCGGTGGTCGAACAATGGAACGAAGATTCCGGGGGGTTCACAATCAAGTTCATCCCACGAGAGCGAGAACGGTGAAGCGGGCGCCCTAACTAAAGCGGCAGCAAACAACCTCCGCATGCCCCGAAACACCGTCTACAATGTGACATACAAACCGGCAACAAAGACACCGAAAAAGGCATTCAAGACAGTCATGCTGGTGGAAGGCGAAGATTGGAGACAAGCAATAGTTGACAATCTAAACAACGTGGGCTATCCGGAAGACGATGCGGAGGCCGCCAGAACGGAGGCACGTGCAAGAAATTACACTCTCATCGATGGCCAACTCTTCAAAAGAGGGCTGGTCCAACCAATGCTCAAGTGCATCCCACAAAGCGAAGGCCTAGAGCTACTCAAAGAAATACATGCCGGTGTCTGCGGATCTCATATCGGACCAAGAGCTTTGTCAGCAAAAGCCATCCGCCAAGGTTTCTTCTGGCCCACACACATAAAGGACGCTCAGCAAATCGTCAAAACTTGCGAAGCCTGCCAAAGCTTCGCACCCCACCAGAAAAACCCTTCAGCAGAAACACAGCTAATACCTCCTACTTGGCCACTACAGAGATGGGGAATAGACATTGTCGGCCCGCTACCAACAGCACAAGGAGGAAACAAATTCGCAGTTGTAGCTGTCGAATACTTCACCCGGTGGATAGAGGCGAAGCCCCTGGCGAAGATAACATCAGAGTCTATCACCAAGTTCTATTGGCAGAACATAATCTGCAGATTCGGAGTACCAAGAATGGTAACAGTCGACAACGGCAAACAATTCGACTCAGACAAATTTAGAGAATTCTGTTCCCAAATGGGAACAAAGATAGCTTTCGCATCAGTCTACCACCCAGAGTCAAACGGAGCAGTGGAAAGAGCAAACGGAATAATATTCTCCGCAATATCAAAGACCTTGTTCAACCTCCGCAAAGGCAAATGGGCAGACGAACTACCCAAAGTAATCTGGTCCCATAACACAACGTCTTCGCGAAGCTACGGGTTCACCCCATTCAAACTCATGTATGGAGAAGAAGCAATGCTCCCGAGGAACTGAAACACGAAAGCCTCCGCGTCATAAGGCAAAAGATGGCAGAAGATGAAGAGTACGCCAAAGAAACGCTGGAGCACACAAGGCTGGAAGCCGTAGAAAACATACAAAAATACCAAGCCGAGACCAAAAGATGGAGGGACAACAAGGTCCGCAAGAAGAACATTCAGGACGGAGACCTGGTACTCGGGGAGAAAACCAAATGCTTCAACCATAGGAAAACTACAAGCAAAGTGGGAAGGCCCATTCATCGCAAAACGCAACAACAAGGCAAGGAGCCTTCCGCCCGACAGATGGTGAGGGCAAAACCTTCGATCATACATGGAATATCGACAACCTCCGCAAGTACTACGTGTAAAGCCACAACCCGCGAAGTATAAGCGGAGGCTAGCTACCACTTTACCTTTCCGCAAGTAGCAGTAGAATTTACAGTTTTTCAATCAAGGTTTCACACTCTTTTCCTCACGGGGGAACTCCTAGCGGAGGTGAGGTTTTTAATGAGGCGAAAACTAAATGTAAAATCCTCTCAAATATAAAGAGGAAATTTCCCCAAAGCGTAGGAAAATCAAAGGTCGAAAGTGACTAGCAACGCGATCACGTAATTCGACAAAGATGGAAAAAAATGCTCGAGAGGACATTTTACGGATAGAACGCGGAGGTTCTAACCTAAAAATGACCTCCAAAGACCAACAAAACGGTCTTAAAAATCCTCGAAAAAGTCCTACCCGAGCGTAGGCATCGAGGTGGCACAATGGTATGTGTCAAAAATAAAAAAGCTGAAAAAAGACCTGTCCAACTCAGGCATCAACAACACCTCCGCCAACATAGGCAACAAGGAGAGTGAACACAAAAGAGTCAATATACTTAAGACACCTCTATTTTGTTATTATATTCGTAATTTACACAGGTGCTCGACATTGTACTGTCGGAGCTACAAACATCTTCACAGAAGATGGTACAGTGGTAGCACAGACACAGCAAGACAAAGGAGATGAGCTGCAGCACCACGCTAGGCAACAGCTTCACTCCGTGCACACAAGGGAGCCTCCGCTAGCGTCGACGCGTCCTCTCGTGAGGCCAGCAGACCACGATAGGACCCCTTCATCCAAGTCGACCTCCGACAGGTGGGCACAGAATAGACCTAAAAATGCCCTAGCGGAGGTCCAACTCAAGCAGCAAAGTCCTAAAACAGACCAAGCAGCCATCGAAATCACCAGAACCCACCGCCAAGAATTGATAGCACATGGGCAAGAGTTAATAGCTCCATGCCTGTTCTAGTCTGAGCTTCCAGCCAACGAATAGGAGGACAACCAAGTGCACAACCCGGACCACCAAATACGAATCCTTACACTAAGCCACCGCTAGACTGACCCATCAATCCCGAGATAAACCAGGGGGGAAAATAGCGAGTTATATACTAACCTAGTCCACCTAACACACCAACCAAAGGACGAAATCAATAAGTCCCCTTAATGGCCCAAACCCTATAAAACAAGCCTAGCCTCCCCATACGACACTCCACCATTCCAAAAGAAAAATTACACGAGGGAAACTGGAAGCAACAGATGAGTGCGGATGTCAACCTCCGCCAGCATAACCATGAACAAGAAGAAACCGTGTAAGAAATCGTAATGATCCCGGCACTTGGACAATCTCGGGGGAGACCGCGTAAGAATTCGTAACATCCCCGGAGCTTCAAAATCCTATAAAGTATCCAAATGCGAGATCCTTGCCAAGACCCGTGAAGTGGAGCAACAAGAAACGCTTCCCACACGGGTAGCGGAGGTCCAACGCAAGACAAAGCGCTGCTCCACGCGGGTACCCGCGGGCGCAAGGGGAGCGAATGGCGCCGCAAACAAGTGACTATCCTCCGCTATCAAATCCACAAGCGAAGGCTATGTAACCAAACCAAGCAATCAAAAGTAATCTAACAAACATAGCTTTATTGATAAAAATCGTATCATTACACAATTGTGCTCTAGCAATTAGAGCCTACATAGATCCGGTCTTGAGGCCCCTCCCAAGCTACGTTGTTGGTAAAAGCCATCCGAGCATCACCGAAGTCGAATAGAACATCCTCAAACATGTCATCTACCCTAGGAACGTCGAAGGTGTCTTTCCAAAATAACCAGAGACCTCCGTCAACGTAAACACCGTCTCGATAAAAACACAAAGATCCACTTCTGCGCGCAGGCACCTCATCAGGAACCTGCGCAGGAAATCATTGATTCAAACGAAGCATTAGACTTCCATTGAGCAATATTCCATTAATTTTTACAAGCGGAAACAGATATCCGCGCAAAAGGCCCAAAAGCCACGAAGTTAGGAAATAAAATTCCTAATCTCCTACACCTCCGCATCTTCATCGTCAGCACACGGCGCCCTCCCCGCGTCTGAGCTGGTGGCGGAGGCATCTCTCTCGGAATGTCGTCCGCAACCTCCATCCGCTCAACTGAAACCTCCGCCGGAGCAGCGCTCTACACAAGAAAAAAACAGATAAAACCAGGTAGCAAGCAAGTGAAAAACTTGAAAGCCCAAGCTATGAACTCCAAAATTACCCGAAAAAAGCGAACGAGCGGCGGCGCAGCCTCCGCACGACCATGGACCGCCCGAATTTCTTCATGAATGAACCCACGAACTTGGGGCTCCGCCACCAAGCTCCGCCAGGCGCGATGGATGGTGCGTCTCCTTCACACGGCCGGGCAACATCATCACACCCCTCGCTAGAAAGGATGCGGCGATATTTGTCGCCGCGCGCCCGGGCTCCAAAGTCGGAGACACCCGCGGCACGTCTGGAAGCTTGCAGCGTTCCTCGCCATCCACGCCCGCACGCCCGCTTCCGCCATCCGTGGAAAGCGGGGTGACCACTGCGCCGAAAGACGTAATGGCCTCCGCATACGCGGCGTGGCGGCAGGGGGGTGGCGTAAATTCCATCCAACTGCCTCTGCCGCTCAGACGCCTGGGCACGTGACGAGGTAAGGCTGGCGTTGGCTTCCTCCAGCTTCATCTCAACATCGCGAAGAGCCTTCTCGGCGCCTCGCGGGCAACCAACGCATCCTGCGCCTCCTTGGCCACAACAGCTTCATTCAGGCGAAGCTCCCGCCCCTCGGTCACTAGCTTCTCTAAGGACGCCTTCTCCTCAGCCCAGGCGGAGACCTTCACCTTCAAATCCACCAGGATCTTGTCGCGCGCCACAAGTTCTTGGTGAACCTTAGCGCGAACGCACTCAAGACTGGTGGTCATCTATAAAAACGCATGGTTAGACCTTCGCCAGCAAATAAAAAAGGAAAGCAATACGCAATAAGAACATCTCTGCACCGAAAGACTTTGATCTATAGCCTTGTTGAAGACCTCATACACATCCCCTTCTGAAAAATATTTAAGAATAGTACCTAATCGAGAAGACTAAGCAAGCCCGTAAACGATAGAAATAAAACAAAGTGAAGCAAGCAAGTTAGAACACTTACTCAAGTCACCCTCGAAGAACAATCGAGGGGCTCACACCGACCCAAGAGTAGCTTCGCCACCATCTGAAACAAGAAACAATAAGCCACCTAGAAAACCAGACACCAATACAAGAACAAAACACAAGCCAACAAAGCAAACCTTGGTCGACGGCGCGAGTAGAGGCAGCCCCGGTGCGCAGCACCTCCAACACCTCCGCGGCCTTCACAACTTTCGCACGGAACTCTCCGCCTCCGGCGTCCACGCCCCTAGACGCCTCATGCACGGCCGCGAAGCTCCTGCATGCGGGTGTAAGAAAGATTCACACCAAGCGGAGGTACAAACGGGTCCTCGAGGCGGACTCAACCACTACCTCTGCTCCGCCACCTTCACGGGCGACCCAGCCTTGAGCTGGCTCCTTGAATGCTCCCGGCCGCGACGGCGGGCGCCGCTAGAGCAAGACAAATCAGCCATGGCATCGGCCATGGCCTTAGACACCTCCGACGACGCCTTGCCGTTGAGAGCCGTCGGCGACAGCGTCCAGCGGTAGGGGAAACCGGGCCCGATCTCATCACCGAACCAGCCCCCCACCGCCAACCAAAGCCGCCGCACCAACGAGGGACCCGACAGCGGATCCTCGTCACCGCCGGCCTCATCGCCCGGCAATGGTCGTCGGAGCCGCACTTCTCCGCATTAGCCGATGCCGGCCCTCGTTTACGGGCGGCTTCTTCTTCTTCTTGGCCTCCTCCTTGGCCGTAGCGGCAACGGAGGAGGGGAGAGGCGGGAGGAGGTCCCATCCTCCAGGCTTACTCTTCTTGGATTTCCCCGTGTGGGGGAGGCGCCTTCCTTTTCTCGGTGCGGGACGGGCACCGCGGAGGCCGCCTTTTCCAGCTTAGCGGCCTCCTCGGCCTCCCGCCGCTCGATGTCCGCAAGAATTTTTCCAGGAACCTTATAGGGGGCCATAGACAACCCCCATCTCCTCTAGAACGCGATTCGAGGCGAGGCATATTCCCCGCCTCGAGACCTCCGCGCGAACCCTTCTCCTTCGTGGTGATGGGACCCAAGATCTCCTGAGCCTCCATCTCCACGGTCATCAAGAAGGCGTGCGACGACGCCCTCGGGTAGTTGAAGACCGAGGCGCGGGCACGGGACCATCTCCGGCTCCCCAAACACGGTGAGGTTAACCCTCTCAATCTCGAATCCCTCCTTCTCGCGCTTCAGGGGCGAATACTTCGACTCGCAGAGCTCTTCTATCAGGTCGCGACCTGCGGAGTACCGGCACGCCATAAGAAAAGCTTCGCGACTCTTCTCCCGCTTCTCCAATTCCTTGTCATTAGGATCTGGCGGCCGGCGGCGATGTCGACGGAATAAGCCGACACGAGCGGGTGCCGGCTCACGTCAACCCCGTCAATCGTCCGCTCCATCCGGTAGACTTGGCATGGAACCAATAGTCCATCCACCCAGGCTCCCATTTATTCTTCTGAGCGTAGGAGATCTCCGCCTTCTCCTCGCCTTGGTGGCGCCTAGGACTGAAAGTGCAGCATCCAAACTGCAGCTTCTTCTCGCTCCCGTCAGGCATCTTCCGGGACTTCGGCTGCTTATGCAGCTCATAATAACTGACGAAGGTATTGATCTCCGCCTCCCCACAGCTTTGTAGGATTCACGGGCCCCACACAAATTTTGCCAAGGCAAGGAATGCGTGGGGAGTGAGCTGGTGGATTTGGACGCCGAAGGACTCCACGACTGTCCGCATGAAGGAGCAGTAGGGCAGGCGGAGGCCACATGTGAAGAAATCCTTGAAAACGATCCCCCAATGCTTTTGTGGCTCCGGTAGCACGGGCACCGCCTCCCCTTGAGGAAGCTTCACCTCGTAGTCAGCACGAATGAAGCCCTTCTGACGGAGCTCGTCAAGCATCCCTTGGGTCATCTTCGACGGACCCAGCTCATAGGTGGCATCAACATCTTCGCGCCATGAGATCGCCAACGGACACTTCAACGTCGGAAAGGGTGTCTTCGAGGTCTTGACCACGGGCAGCGTCCAAAGATACACTCCTCGTAAAGACGAGCAACCGGCTCGAACGATAGGGGAGGAGCTCCGCGTATGGCCCAAAGAAATCGCGACGGGGGAAGCGGCCCCTTACGCTAAGCGACCTAGAGCAAGCGCGCATACAACTAAGCGAACTACTAAGGCGGGCGGAGACAAAGCGAATGCGAGAGGGAGCGAGAAAGCAAGGGCGCACAAGGAAGCGGGGGCAAAACAGCGAAGCAACGGCAAGGGGTACCCCTCCGCCCAGGGGGGGGAGCCGCCTTTTATAGCCGTCCGTGCAACCCTTCGCATCCCAAAACGCACCGTCGCGACCAACGGGCGAAACGGGTCACCTCGGCCTCGAGGGGCGCGCCTTTCTGTACGTTGTAACCCCGACGCTTCAGATTCTCCGCAGCGAAGGTCCCTCGCGAAATCGTCCCAGGGGGGGGGGAAGGGACCCTCAACTCCTCTGCCGACGCCACAGATTGTTGAGAGCGAGGCACGCCTCCGCTTGTGACCGTTCGCCCCTCGGGGGAATCATGGGATACGGGTCTCGGCGGCCGCCCGGAGGAGGTGATCGCGGGAGAAGAGGATGCGCGCGGAGGTTTACACCGATTGAGTTTATGTTATGCCTTTTCGGGTGGAAGCAAGCGGCTTACGGACCTCCGCCACCGGGGTCGGCGGAGGTCCCTATCTCCGCCGAACGGCGCTCCCACGGGATCGAGTCTTCCCGGCCGCGATGGTGGATCGCGGAGGTCGCAACCTCCGCCCGCTCCACCCTAAGCGTGCCGGAGGAGCGGGCCGAGGAGCCGGGCTCGTGGAAAGCCCCAGCGATCGCGGAGGAAGGCTAGCGAAGGTCCCCCCCTGGAGCGGGTCCACCCGCGGGACGGGTCCAGCCCGGGAGAGAGGCGGTGCGGAATGTGCAAGTACATGAAGAGCCCGCACGGTGTTTAGATATAGAGAAATATGCCAAGAATATTGGAGGGCAGATTTGTAATCTTGTGTCCATCAGCAATTGTAAAACTATAAATAGGGAGAAGTCCTCCCCTATTAGGTTGGTTGGTGAATACCTTTAATGGGCAATTATTATTCTTCCTAGTCCTTCAGTGCATCACCCCTCACCGTCCCCCTCAGGGCACCGCCTGAGCGGAGGTTTCACACCGTGTTGAGAACCCCAAGCTCAACAATGCTGAGCAGTGGGACGCCGAGGACATCGCCGGCCGGCTAGGCATGTTCTTGCACGCCGCCTTCCTGTTCGCCGGCTTCCAGCCCTACGGTGCGCAACCACCATCGGGACACCTCCTAAAGAAGCAATCATGCAAGACGGGTGGCTCGTTGTGCCTCTCCCGACAGTACACGGCGCCTGGCCTTGCGCACCGCCAGGGCGCGGACTCTGCCGTGCTGATGCTGTGTATGCAGAGGGACGACGTCGCGCTCCTCGTGTTCCTCACCACCACCGACGGCGGCGACGACGCGCCGGAGAACGCGTACCTGGAGCGGCTGGATCTCGTGACCGTGAGGCCGCTCCTCTCCCGCAGCCTTGGTGGTGTGGAGCCCTGGGCGTCGCGGATCTGCAAGTCGCTCGCCAACGGCGTGTGCTGGGGCTTCCTTGACGAGCTTTGCCGTAGGAACGGACTGCCGTTGACGGGTTTCGCGTCCCTACCGGACGACCTGAAGGGAGCCGTCTTGGAGAAGCTCACCGACGGCAAGGACCTCGCGAGGGTGGAGTGCGTTTCATCCCAGCTGAGGCTGCTCGTGACGGAGCGTGGCCACGAGCTGTGGAAAACCTTGTACAAGGCCGTGCCGGCACGCAGGCGCCGGGTCTCGCGCCTGGTCCGGAAGTGGTTTGTGTGGTGGTTCGCCGAGAGCTCTGACGCCGAGAGTTCCGACGATGAGCAGGAGATTCTCAATCTCGGATCGAGCTGGAAGAACAAGTATGTGGAGAAGAAGTACCACAAGAAGCAGCACACTATCAATCTGGGACCGTGCTACTGCTACTTGGACTCCTCTGGTCCCATCCAAATGAGCCGGCGTTGGGACCTGTCGCCATGGCCCCTGTTTTTTTCGAAAGGCAGCAAAGAATTTTGCCATATTTTATTTAGACGGGGAAAATCGTCATGGCGCCATGAGTACTGGTTGTTCGAACAAACGGAGGTGGACCATCCAACGGAGAAAGAGGAGATGGTTTCCTTGAGGATCGAGCAAAGGGGCTACCGCCGGAAGCTGGCACAGACTGACTGCAAGAAGAAGTTGGAATGGTGGCGGCGCGATCCACTCGCCGTCGTCTCGCAATCGATGGAAACATCGCTAAAAGATCATGCTCAACTGAAATCCTGCATATATAGTGCTGTTATGCTCTGCATAACTCAGGCACCGCAGTAATAGTGTGTACATATTATCTGAATCGTTTGTTAGGAATTCAGTGTTAAATTTTTAGTCAGTGTGCCGATCTCATGGTAATTCTGTTTGATATTTACTAACGAACCACAATCGGATTCCCTCGGATGCTGCTAGTTGTGATCGTTTTGGGTCACTGTTACCGTTCCTTGCTGGTCGAATGTCAAGACAGCAGATTTGGTCATGAATACACGTCTCCGGATTAGTTGATGCTGTGCTGACAAGTGGGAGGCCGACGACCTCGCTGGCCGGCTGTCTTTGTGTTCCATGCGCTGCTCATACTCATATGCGTGTAACTGAAATCATGCATATGTAGTCAACTCAACGACCACTAATGCAAGTTTCCAGATTTGGATCATGGAACGAATGAAATCATGCATATATAGCCACCAGGAAGCCAAGCACTAAACAAAATCTAACTCTCCCAAACACGATACACAACCCAATGGACCAAAAGACGGTGTTGCAGCAGATTCTGGACCCAGGTCGTTTGACGTGAAACCGAAACCATTGGATAGTTTATCAAGTTAGCTTTCCAAACATGTCTGGACTGTCGAAAATGAACGTTCGTATGTGTCCGGGGCATCGATTTTACTCGAGACTGCTCCTGGAATCTGAGATGAACTCGAACTTCAGTTGGGCTGGGTCTCCACCATGAACAAGATGAGTTGGTCACCCTCGTTGGTCCTCCTCTCCACCATGAAGTAGTTTCATGATAGCTTGTTTTCTTTGCTGAGGTGGAAGTGTGCGAAAGAATAATTAAAGAGTAGAAAAAGGAACTTCGTCATGCAAATACACAAGACATAAATAATGTATAGAAGTAGCAAGGATAATTTAAATTTATTATAAGATTCATGATACAAAATTTTCTTCTATATTAGAAAAAAGGAACTTCCTGATGCAAATACACAAGAGATAAATAATGTATAGAAGTAGTAAGGATAATTTAAATTTATTATAAGTGTTAGGATTAATTAGAGATGATTAATATTGATCAATTAGATAATTACCGTCATTAGGGCGGTAACTACTCAGACCCCTTTGGGCACCTACGTAGAGACTAAGATACCTTACTACTTCGCAGGCACCCTTTCGGCCGAGTGGCCTTGTATATATTCTATTTCCTGTACATTAGTCAATACAATTTGGTACAATCAACATTGTATGTATTCCTTAAATTGAAGGGATACAAGACTGATTACATGTGGTGTTCATTTTGGAGTCCTTTGATTGGATTTCCTAGTATTTATATGATTGTCAGCAATATTGACATCATTGGTAATGAACACTTATCAATAGCACGTTGTAATCTTAGGACGGAGTTTTGAGACAAATTTTTTGTTTAGAATCCAAGTATCTTCTCTAATTTATTATAGTAAAGCTATATATATCCACATCATATAGAATGGCTCAATATGAAAGGGATTGCTATGGTGGTTCTACCTCGTGACAGAGGAAGATTGTTTTATGCCATAGTGATTGAGATGAGATATTAGAAAATATGGGCCATTATCTCAGTGTTATTTATGCGCTATTATATATATTGCAAAATTTCCCGGCTGGATACTATCTTTGCAATAATTTGCTATATAATAGCAGCGCTACTCTACCAAATGTTGGTAGATTGAAATTAAGAATATCTTTCATATATCAAAATAGCATATGTGATCTTGGTATAATCCAAGATCTAACTATATGGATATTATGACTGTGGTTATCTATAAGATCCCCAAATTCCAGATCATCGACATAGTCTTTACATAAATATGGAAACACCAGGATTATAATAATATTTAAGTAGACATTTAATGGTCAATTCCATTAATCATTCTGACATTGTATTGTACAAGGCTACACATGAATGTGCATAGCTTGACGAGAATGATATATCACATACTTGAAGTTAAGTGGAATTCATTCTATTGAATCAAATATCATTATCTATAAAGTTACTGCATCTTGTCTTTGTTTAGATGGTTACAAGTTATACTTATTGCAATATTTTGCATTAAGATGGTTCTGTTCCATAAGTCATATGGACATATGTTGACGTTTGTTAAGTGCTAAAAGAATAAAGAGATTCAAGTGCACAAAACATCAATGTAGCTTTTCCCTAGGGGAGTATTCTAGGGTATCGTATCCACAGGGAAGCTTTGGCTAAAGAATTCTACTAACTCACAATCATGTATCTACTGACTTAGTAAACCAACTAGACTAAAGTAAGGGTAGGTGATAAATGATAAGTAAAGCTATAAATACTAAAGCATAAAATAATAACATACCTATAAGGATACTATGATAAATGAATAGCTTAGCTAATCAAGAGGACAACGGGAGAGGCAAAGGTTCCTAATTACTTCTCTAATACTTCGGTTCTAAGGTAATCAAGTATCGATTGATATAGCAATCATACAATAACACTTCAGGACATCGGAACACTAGCCACGCACGGGGGATGAGAAGGGGGGCTAGGAAGGCCTGACTAAAGTCCTATAAACACCAACCCGAACGTGGTGGAATACGTCGGCCATCGTGGTCATCACCACAGGGGCTACCACATACTATCCGTGGGATTGGGTGCAATCTCAAGTAACCTCTAGTCTAGACACCATGTATACACTATTAACTACTACTCTAGCTAACCGGAATAACTAGAGCACTCAATGTGAGTGGAGATCCTATGCAAAGTACAATAACTATACTAACCATAAATGAAAGGCATACAAGTAAATAGAGAAGAGATATATCAAAGCATAAGTCTTGTAGAGTGAAGATACAAAGACATACCATAACTTTGAAGACTCTTCCAGAACTGGAGCACAGCTCCGCTCTACCTAACTCTCAACTAGATCTAATCTATTACATTGAAGAGGCTAACTCTGGATCTA
The DNA here is from genome assembly GCA_015847255.1 of Hyparrhenia diplandra. Lineage (NCBI taxonomy): Eukaryota > Viridiplantae > Streptophyta > Magnoliopsida > Poales > Poaceae > Hyparrhenia > Hyparrhenia diplandra. The sequence continues at coordinate 343,206 of JADLZK010011194.1, read as the reverse complement.
TATTGAGAAGAGAGAGTTCCTTACATTAGGATCCCTATCTAATCAATACTGAATTCTATCTAATGAATTAGGGTTTCAGGGGGGAGCCCTGTCCCTGCTTATATAGCCCCATAGGATGAATCTCAGCCCTTGGATCAAACTGACTTGATTGGACGGACTAGATCAACTCCATAGGTCGGTTGTAGGAACATTCCAGAAGCTAGACATGTGGACCCACCACGCAGGTGCCGCGGGCACGGGGCGTGCCGCCCAGCCCCACCCCCCGGGTGCGCCCTCCGGCCTCTTCGAGCTTCATTCTTTCATCATTTGTACCCCGAAATTTATACCAATGCCCTAGATTTGGTCTTTTTCTTCCATTTCTCTATTTCTCCTCTTTTCTTCAAGATACGGATTATTCCGGAGTTCTCTGTAAAACTAAGTGTACACCAAAACTCATGGAATCCATTAGTAATAATAATATTTATCTAGCATTGATCCTTGTTTGATGGTTTAAAACATATATAAAAGTGGTCGATAACTACCGTCAACAACATATGAACATTTACAAACTAAGTATTGCGATAATCTCGAAGAGATATTCACAAAGTCTACCATACTCACATTTCTTATGTGTTGAGTACATCGGTATGAAATGTTTGCAAGTTTTAAGGGGGAGAGCATGTCATCTCTTTGATTAATACCTTGTTGAAAACATCATATTGCACTCTTTTTCTTTATATGAGTTTTTCCCTCTGGGTTTCTCATATAATGTTTTTGATGAGGCAATATAGACAAAATATTATGTCATATCATCCTTTTGCCCCATAGGGGTCTTTTTGGTGGATGATACTTGGGACATATGATACATTGTACTCTTTTCTTTATTTGAGTTTTTCCTTTCAAGGTTTCTCATATAAAGTTTTAGATGAGGCAATGCTAAATAAAGTTATATGCTATATCATCAAGTTTTTTTCCCACTTTGGGTTTTTAGAAGATGATATTCAAGCATATTGACCAAATGGTCAAGATGTTATTAGACTAAGACTTTGAGCTTATCCCAAAGTGTCTAACAACATTCATGAGTTCATATCATGGCGTTTCTCCTTGTTTTCCCCATTGGATTTTAAGGAGTTTTACTTGATATACCTAAGTATTACTTTGGATTTTTCCCATAGGGTTTTTCAAAGATTCTCCTCACATTTTTGCTACAAGATTTTTGTGAGAAGTTGTCATATTATCTATTTTTTTTTCCTAGGGCTTTTTAAGGATAATATTATATATGACATATTGATCTTTGATCAAATTGTTTTTAGATTATGGGGATGTTTGGTTTGTGCCACACTTTGCCATGCCTAAAGTTAAGTATTGCCACACTCGTGGCAAGCCATAGTCTGTGACAAAATTATAGTGTTTGGTTGGCAACTAAGGTGTGGCAAAATAATGTGGTTGTTGTTTGGTTCGTTGTTACAAATATTAGGCAAAAAGTTGTGGAAGCTATTTGGATTGCCACATGTGGATACAAATGCCTTATTTATTAATAAATTATATATTATACTAAATCAAAATAAATTTAATAATAATAGTTAAAATTAATACATTAAGTATAGATCACCAATTTGTAACTTATTTTATTTTTCCTTCTCTACACTCGCTTTGTTACGTCTCTCGGTCCCCGTGGACCACGTCCACTACTTGGGGGGGAGCTCGGGGCCTATGACAAGCTAGGCCCACGGGAAGAGATAAGGTGGGGGGAACACCCTTGGTCACGGGATGCCGGTGCGGTTGCCATCGTCTTCGTCGTCCCCAAATCGAACAAGAGAGAGGAAGAGTAGGGGAAAGAGGGAGGAAGTTGAGGGAGGGAAGAAAGGATATGGATGGCGGGGGTGAAACTGCGATGGACACGAGGCTCGGTTTTTGTATCCGTGCGGCCGTCTTGGCGGCGCAACACCGTGGAGCAATTGCAGCAGCCGGGCGGCAGGAAAGAAAGGAGATGGCGGCGGTGGTGGCTCGGCGCTACATCGGGTGGGAGCGGAGAGAGCGCGCGGCGGGCGGGCTGCAGTGTGGCGCGGCGCGGCTAGGGCCCGGAGCGTGGGACGCCGCGCGGTGGGCCGTGGCGGATCTGGGCACGGTTGCGGCCTCCATCTCGCGCACCTGTATGGGTTGAAGCAAGCACCTAGAGCATGGTATGAGAGGTTGAGAGACTTTCTACTCAAGAAAGGCTTCAAGATGGGCAAAGTTGACACTACTCTATTCACCAAGAAGATTGGGAAGGATTTATTTGTCATGCAAATATATGTTGATGATATCATCTTTGGATCAACAAATCAAGAGTATTGTGAAGAGTTTGCCAAGATGATGGCAAAAGAGTTTGAAATGTCTATGCTTGGAGAGCTTACATATTTCCTTGGTCTTCAAATCAAGCAAATGAAGAATGGCACCTTCATTAGTCAAGGGAAATACATTAGAGACATGGTCAAGAGGTTTGGATTGCAAGATGCCAAGGGCATCAATACACCAATGGTACCAATGGATCATTGGACAATGATGAAAGTGGCAATATGGTTGATCAAAGGTACTATAGGTCATTGATTGGAAGCTTACTCTATGTGACCGCTTCTAGGCCCGATGTGATGTTCGGTGTGGGCAAGTGTGCAAGGTTTCAATCCTCACCTAGAGAGAGTCATCTCACCGCATCAAAAAGAATATTGAGGTACTTGAAGCACACACAAAATGTTGGGCTATGGTATCCCAAGGGGTCAAACTTTGAGCTTATTGGATATTCGGACTCCGACTATGGGGATGCAAGGTTGATAGAAGAAGCACAAGTGACACTTGTCAATTCTTTGGAAGATCTCTAGTGTCTTGGTCCTCAAAGAAGCAAACCGGTGTGACACTTTCAACCGCCGAGGCCGAATACATTAGTGCCAGTAGTTGTTGTGCACAATTGCTATGGATGAGATCAACATTGAAGGATTATGGATTTGATTTTCATCATGTGCCTTTGTATTGTGACAATGAAAGTGCCTGCAAGATGACTCAAAACCCGGTCCAACATACAAGAACCAAGCACATTGACATAAGGCATCACTTCATTAGAGATCATCAACAAAAAGGGTGATATTGCTATCCAACCTATTGGCACAAAGATCAATTGGCCGATATCTTTACAAAGCCACTAGATGAGAAGAGGTTTTGCAAGCTAAGAAATGAGTTGAACATCCTTGACTTCTCCAATATGAGTTGAATGCACCTCACTATCATGACATGCCCCTCCATCAAGCAAAGCAAATGTATCATTGTTTGACATGGCATTCATGATAACTAAGGACTTGTTAGAACATATAGACATATAACTTGTGCCTTAGGAAGCATTCATGGAAAATAAAAGGATTTCAATGTATGTATGCCATCACTATTGCTCTTTATGTTTGATTGACCTAGTGATGACATATGACATGTTTATGGGCTTGCAATCTCAAGTGTTGAATTTGGCTATCTCTTCACACATATGCTTCAACATAGGCAAGATAACCCTTGTCATGTGGTGTGAAGAAGCTTGTCTTTGGTTCAAACCGAAATATATGTTTGACAAGTGATCCAAATTTGACCAAATTTTTGAGCACTACTCTCTCTTCCAATACACAACATGGTCATACCTTTTGTGGAAATTGTCGACAAAAGGGGAGAGATTGCATGAAAGGTTTTGGAAAATTAAAAATTTCATATGTTTTTTGAAAACCTCTCATGTGGTTCATGAGTTAACAAGTGGTTCACACAAGTAGGGGGAGCAAGCTCATAAATAATTTGTTGCATTTGATTGTGCACTAACATATGACTTGCTCATTGCACATGTATTTAAATTCTATATTCATGCGTGTGTGGTGTATGCTAGTTGAGTAAGATGCTTTCAAGTGGTTGATAACTAGCATGCATAGGAGCTAGCTAGATTTTCTAAATTCCGCTCTTAATTCAAGTACCTTGCTCTTAATGTGATCTCACGTGGTACTTTGAGTTTTGATGAAAATCTAGTTACCTTGATGCTTGTATGGTGAAAATGGCGCAACTCCGATTGGTATCACGCTTCAAAGGTCCATTTCTTTCACCCTAAGCATCATTTTGGTAACATAGCTCACCCTCAATTTCAATATTCATACATGTATGCAATGCTTCGTTCCAAACTCGTGGCATACATGTAGGGGGAGCTCATGCTACCAAAACCGAACTATGATGATTGTCCAATCCTATGATTGTAAGCAAAATGCTTGGACAACCGTTGTATGTTCAAAAACATTAATCATAAAACCTTTCTTGCGGGTTGTCACCAATTATCAAAAAGGGGAGATTGAAGATCTCTTGTTTGATTTTGGCTAATTCGTGACACCTAAGGACTAATCTCTCAATGCTAAGTGTTTGACATGATTGGAGATTGGTCGGGCCGGAGTTGGTGCATTGTGATCATGGAGGATGGATCGAGGTGATCCAAAAGTTGATCAAGCATCCAATTCGGCGTGGTTTGGAGATCAAAGGTCCCAAGGCAAAGGTATAACCATAGGGCTTTTGATTTCACACCCAAGACACCATAGAGGGTGTGGGTGATTATAGGATCGATAAGCCGTACTATAAAGAGGGGAAAACTTTCGTACATATCGATCCTCACGTGCCTTTAGGTTCAAGTCTCATATGCATGCATCTTAACCTAAAGTGCTAACTCCGTCCTTGGTGGAATTGGTTTCGAAAATGCTAACACATGGTGTCGAGGTGTTCTTCGGCGTGTCGGCAACAAGAAACAAGTGACGGAAGTCGGTTTGGAGCAAAGGCGAAGGAACGACGGCGAAACGGCCAGTTTTTGCGGCTCTGGCGTGACCGGGCGCGACCGACCGGCGCGACCGGACGCGCGCATTTTGACCGGGCGCTCCGGTGGGTGCGTCCGCGAAAAGCATGTTTTGGAGCTTTCGGCGAGGGGCCGACCGGACGCTGCCGGCCGGATGCTTCCGTGCGGGGCCGGAAGCACCGAACGGACGCGCGACCGGACGCTCAAGGGCGGGTCAAGCGCTGGTTTCGGCTTGTCGGTTGTGACGGATCCACCGGACGGGACTCACCGGTGAGTCCGTCGATCGTCGATCGAGCCACGTAAAGTGTGTTTTCCACCCTTTCCACCACATTTCGTGGTGTGGCCTATATATACCACCTTGGCTGCCACTTGCTCTCCCTCTTGGTCATTTTGAATCATTCCTAACATCTTTGAGCAAGCAAGCAAGCCTCCCTCCTCTCTCATTCTTGATTTGAGCTTCATTCTTGAGAGAAGAGTGATCCAAGTGCATTGCATCGAGTTCTTGCATCTAGAGGCACTTGGGGATCGTGTTGTGACGGTGGATTTCCTGTTACTCTTGGAGGCACCGCTCCTAGCCGGCTTGGTGAAGTGGTGGAGGCGTTGGCAAGAAGAGGTGATTGTTTCTTGGCCACCTCCGGTTGATTTGTGAGAGGATTACGCACTCCTCGTCGAGAAGACAAAGTGCAAGGAATACATTGCTCGTGCTTTGGGTACCACACTTGTTGAGTGGTGTGTTGAGGCTAGCAAGGGCACCGCCTAGCTCAAACACCATCCTTGTGTTGGTCGGCACAAACGGAGAGTAGTTGTCGGTGTACAAGCGAACTCCCGGTGAACAAATCAACTTGTTCATTGTCTTCGTGTGTGGATCATCACCATCGAGTGATTGATTGTTCATCTTCATCCCTGATTGGTTGACATCCTCTACAAGGCGGTATAACGAGCTTCTCACTCTTGCTTTACTTTCCTAGTTTACTTTGTGTAGAGAGCTAGCTTTGCCTTGTGTAGTTGTTCTTGCTAGCATAAGGACCATATTAGGATTGTTCATTAGTTAGAGTAGTGACATAGACCTTGAGTGGACTAGAGATCATAGAATTATTTAGTCTTGTCACTAGAAGACTTGCTTGACCATTAGAGCTAGTGCAAACCGCTTTACGCCGTGTTTTATACTAATCGGTTTGTTTAGTTGAGCTTGTAGAAAATTTTTATAGGCTATTCACCCCCCCTCTAGCCATCTAGGACCTTACAGCACCGCCGCGGGGGAAGCAGTAGAGTTGGGAGGGGAAGCAAGCTGAGGATTTGTGGCAGCCACGGCCTCACGGCGGCAAAATCGTCTGCCACACTTTCGTGGCGAATTTCCACGGCGGCAGAGATCTGTGGCGATGGAGTGTCGTGGATGTATCTTGAACCAAACACCTGCCAAACTTACCGTGGTGGACCTAACTTTAGGCGTGGCAGCTAGTGGCGGGGAACCAAACATCTATGTCTTTAGAGTCACCTAAGGGGTCTATAAACATTGAGAGTTATATATATATCATGGTTATTCTCCTTATTATTTTCACTTTGGGTTTTTAAGGAGTTTTGCCCGGTATATCGATATACTTTGGTTTTTCTCACGGGGGTTCTCCAAAGATTCAAGACTATAACCCGACAAATATACAACGGTGCCTATACAAGATTAATCGAAGCTTACGCAAGATCAATTGATCAAGGGGGAGTGTTAGGATTAATTAGAGATAATTAATATTGATCAATTAGGTAATTACCGTCATTAGGACGGTAACTACTCAGGCCCTTTGGGCACTTACGTAGAGACTAAGATACCTATTCGCAGGCACCCTTTCGGCCGAGTGGCCTTGTATATATTCTATTTCTTGTACATCAGTCAATACAATTCAGTCATTCGACATCATCTATTCTTTACAATAAGATCCCAGATACAAAAGTTGCTTCTATATTTTAGGAGTGAGTTATTAGAAATTGTTGGAGATGATGTTATTTGTTCCACCTATATATTTTGGGGAATTGAAAAAAACCCATGGTCTTGTAAAATTGTTTTTGGATTTTTTTTTTTTTTTTTTTTTTTTTTTTTTTTTTGCAGAAATCCTCAATACATCTCCAAGATTACCTGATTTTGTTTTCTAAAAGGTTGATGTGTTTTCTAACTCTCAAGAAGGCATATATAGCGAGAAATAAATTAGGTCATCTTACAAATTTTCTAATACTTTCTTTCCAAGAAAAGAGAATTTGCTCCCACAATAAATTATAGAATTTTGCTATTTATCTGTCAACAGATTTTCTTTGCCTTCTATCTGTTGAATTTTGGACCGTCGATTTGCTTTGAGATCTGTGCTGTGTATTGGGTGTTAGTCGGTCCGATGTTCGTTATTCGGGTCCGGCACAGCGCAGCCGCTAACAGCGAACGGACCGGTCAAACCCATCGACTCGAACTTCTCCGTCTCCTTCTCCGTTGGTGAGACCGTCGGCAACCTTTCCCCTTCCTCTATCCTCTTCTCGCCCGGGCGCAGCGGCGCACATTTCCGAGCATGACGCCCACATGTCGAAGGCCGCGGCGGGTCAGTCCTCATGGCCGTGGTCGGTGAAGGCCCGTGCGAGAGGTCCCTCGAGCGGCGGCGCAGGTCGCGACTGGACGAGGTCCCTGAGCAGCGGCACAGGTCGCTCCTGGGTGAGCTCCCCGAGCAGCACGGACGGCGGCCATCTCCAACGACGAGGGCGCAGGCCGCCATTGCTAGAGGTCGGCAGGTAGCTTCCTACGACACGCAATGTCCGTTGATTTGAGCTCTGTTATTTGGGGTAATTTGGTTCAGTAGATCCAGTTCTGTAGTTATCTGATTTATTGTTCTAGGATTTGATGGTACGTTGGATGTATTTGTATTTCAAGTCCATGGAAGATAGAGTCGGCTTGCTTTCGCCTCACCTGGACGGGCGTTGTCTTGCCGGAGATAGTCTTTTATGTGTTGGATTTGCGTTGTGTGTCGTCGCTTCTTCCTGGCCAAGGCAGATGACGAGCGACCGGGTGCTGTCTCAAGGTGGTCGGTGGCTCAGCTGCCTTGGATCTTGCAGCTTGGGCGAAACAAAGGAATCATCCAGGGATGGAAGGAGAGATAGGAACCAGACATTCCAATGTTTGTTTGATTTTTAGCAAGTAATGATGGTACTGACATGTTTTTCAACTTCTGTATTTGACCCTAAAAGTGAAGTAGGATAGGTTGTTAATTCAACAACTGTAAATGTGATTCAGCTACTGTAAATGATGCCATAAATGATATTCAACGACTGTAAGTTTCTCATTGCCTGTTGGAGGTTGACGAGGAAATAGTTAATGCTTCTATGGATATTCAGATTTTGTGGCTGTTCTGGCACTTTTAGTTTCTGATTTAGGTAGCAGTTTTGGCCTGTCTAGTGGCAGTATCTGTATCTTATAGTGTTCTGCTAGTTCCTTGTCTGCAGTTCAATTGTTTTTCAGATTCCCTACAGACTGCTTTCTGAACAATTCATCTTGTCTACAGACTGCTAGTTTGGCAATGCCAAAGTTGTGTTATCTCTGCTTAGATAGTTGTGTCATCTACTGTTTTTGTTTCTTTCTTTTTGTGTTGATGCTGGAGCCTTGAACTTGTTTTTTTTTTTTTGTGTGCATGTTTATGTCATTAGAGATTGGTTGTTCAAGTCCAAATCTATCAATGAGTTTAGGTTGTGTGTTGATTATATTTCTTTGTCTCTGTCTTTATGTCTGTATAACTTTTATATGTCAATCAGTTTTAATCTGTGAATCAGTTGAGGCTGTTTGTGGTTCTCTGTCTTTATCTCTATCTCTGTATTAGTCTCTTTCTATCTATCTATCTCTATGTGTGTCTCTGTTGAGCAGAAATGACTTTGTCTCTCTTTGAGTTTTTTTTTTTTCTGAATTGAGAGTGAGCTGTATTATATGTAGCTTTGGTGTGAGTGTGTATGTCTTTTTGTCTCTCTCTCTCTCTCTCTCTCGTTGTCTCCCTCTCTATGTCTTTCTCTTGGGTGTTTTTTTTTATGTATGTTGCTGTGTTTCTCTCTCTCTCTCTCTCTTTCTGTCTATAGGCTTAGGTATGTGATTATAATCTCTATGTCTTTATATTTGTTAGCTGAAACGCCCTTTTTTTTCTCTATTTTTATTTTCTGATCTGAGAGTCAGCTGCTTTTTATGTATGTGTTGTTAGTTATCTCTATGTAGACACCAATGTATGCTTATCTGCATGTCTTTGCTATGTCTCTTTATTTGAATTTGTATTCCTATCTGCATGTCTTTATAGGCTTAGTTTTAGCACCTCTTTATAGTCTTTTTTTTTTAAGAATTTGTATGCCTATTTGTATGTCTTTATAGGCTTAGTCTAGAATTTCTATGTCTTTGTAGATAGAATTTCTCTATCTATCTCTCTATATGTGTATGTCTTTATAGGATTAGTAGGCAATGGGTTTTGGATTTTTTGTATTTTTAAAAGCATGCCCTCTAGAAGGCAATTTGTTTTGGGGCAATTATATTTTTTTTTAAGAAAGCATGCCCCCTACTAGGCAAAGGGTTTTGGGGCTTTTTGTTTTTTGAAAATTAAAAGCATGCCCCCCTACTAGGCAATGGGTTTTTGGGCAATTATCTTTTGGAAAAAAAAAAATAGCATGCTGCCTACTAGGCAATAGGTTTTGGGGCTTTTGTCTTTTGAATAAAGAAGCATGCCTTCCTAGTAGGGGATTCGTTTTGGACCTTTTTGTATTTTTAAAAGCATGCCCCTAGAAGGCATTTTATTGGGGGGGCAATTCTATTTTTTAAAAAAAGGAAAACATACCCCCTACTAGGCAATGAGTTTTTTGGTTTTTTTGTCTTTTTAAATTTAAAAGCATGCCCCCTATTAGGCAATGGGGTTTTGGGGGAATTCTCTTTTGGAAAAAAATAGCATGCCCCCCTAATAGGCAATAGGTGTTGGGGCTTTGTGGCCATCAGTGAGCATTTTGGCAAGTTTGATAGTGTGCTTGAGCCAGGATGCCTTGTCTTTGACTTGTATTTGTCTTTTTGTGTTTAAGGTGCAATTGAGGCCGTTTGCACTCCTCGTTGCTGGTGTCCTAGTTGTCCCTCTGATCGCTTGTTCTTGGAGCCCATCTTCCAGCTTCACCTGCACTTCTTGGTGTCCATGCTCGACTACCATTTGCACTTGCTCTTTCCTGACCTCTGTGGAAAAGGAAGACGATGGAGCTGGCCAAGATGAAGAAAGCCACCAAGGAGAATGGAGCAACGTCATCTTACCACCAGCTGCAACTGCCTTTGTGAGTGGCCTCTGTCTTCATTCTTTCTTCAGAGTCCTATTTTATGGTCACATATCGATTCTATACAATGGCAATGCTGCTAGATAATGTTATGTTTATATTTGTCTCCCTATCTCTGTATTTCTCTCTCTGTTTTTTTTTCTAGCTTTGGTGTGTGCTCCATACATATATTGACTAAACCTATACACATTATCAGGTTTTAATAAATCCTGAACCAAAGGCAAGAAGATCAAAAACGGTGTCACTCTGTCAGAGCTTCTCAAGTTGCATGGCGCGACATCCCTTGCCCACAAGGTACCTTCCTATGATGGAATTAAGAGCATGTAGACTGCATGCGAGATGCCATTATAATCATTGTAGTTTGTCAAGTTGGGGTGCCGAGAAAATGTAAGTATAACTCTGTGTCCTATGTTCAGTACACTCTTTTGTGCCTTTTTGCAGCTGCCTTTATTGTCGAAATTTGAATCCTTTTTAATTTTTAATTGCTAAAATTCAGTGAGTACAAGGTGTCAATCCGCCATTCAGTGAGTTAAAGGTGACAATTCAAACACTGGATGCTGCGCTGAGAGTGTTGCCTTCTCTCAAGTAGGATATTAGGCGAAATGTAAGTCTACCTGTTTAATCTTTTTCTCTTCTGTTGGTAGTATGTCTCTGAATCTGCATGACTGTAGTATGTTTCTGAAATCCGAATCTGCATGACTGTTGTATGTCGATGAATGCATGACAGGGAGTTAGCAGTGAAAATCATGAAGTATTATGATGAGGTTTTGTAGGAGTTTTGGGTCAATAATTTGTTTCAACAAATGAATTTGTTCAGTTTATGCTGCAGGAGACCGACCTAGATTCTGCATGCCAGGCATGACAGGATATGATCTACTGTAGATGGTCAAGTCGAGGTGTAGTGCTGCTGCTTCCTTTTCTTTTTTTTGCTCTCAACGATAGAATAGATGGTTTTATATGTACCTTGAGAATATGAAATTAGTTTTGTTCCCCCTTCCTTTTCATAGTTTTGTGGGAAGGCCTTCAATTTTGCTTTTGGACTGGTGGTGAGGGTTCTTCGCTGATTTTTGCTGCTGGTGGCTTGCTGATCCTGTGTTGAGGGTATGGGATGCTTGCGAACCTGGTAAATGTCAATTTACTGCTCTGTCTCTCTTTCTCTGTCTCTATCGGTGAATGCAATTTTAGTAAGTCTTTGTTAGTGTGTCTATCTCTATGTGTGCTTGTCGGACATTTTTCTTTGGTTATTGAAACATTTTTTTTCTTTATTGTTGTGTAGAGCAAGCCAGCAGGGTGCAGGGACAACTCTCTGTCATGAAGGTTAGTATGGATCTAAGTGTTGAAATTCCTCCAACCAGCACTACTTGTTTTCTTTTTGGCTATTGACTTTTTGCTCATGTCTGCCAATGCCTCTTTTTCCATAAAAGGAGCTGTGGTTCAGGAATCCATTTTTTGCTCAGAAGTTGAAGGAGATGACAGGCAGCATATTTGCTGCTGAGGGAGCAATGTTGAAGAAGATGAATCTGCATGACTCTGTATCTATTTTTGCAGTTTTGATTTATGGGTGAGCACTCCTAATTTTTTCTCTCTCATTGTTAGCTGAAATATGCATTTTTCTCTATTTTTTTCTGAACCGAGAGTGGGTGTTTGTCATTTATTGTTTTTTTTCTTTCTCTTTATCTCATTGCTTGTCTCTCTGTGGTTGAATGTGTGTCTGCGTGTGTCTCTGAGGTTGGGGTGGAGCTGCCTTTGGATGTAGTTTCCATGCCCTCTACTACTACTTAAACTGCCACCAAAGTTTGTTAAAATGATTGAGTTTTAGATATGGGGGAACAGATATCATTGACAGTCTTTTTTTTGTTCGCCTTATGCTGTCTTAGTATGTCACAATGTGTTGTATATTACCATTAAATCAACATGAGAATTATCTTTCATGCCATTATTGTCTACTCTGCAGATTCACTTGTCACACCACATGTACTGATATGTAGTCAAGCAGAGATTGAGGCCGAGAGAATTGGTGTTGTTGTCACCCCAGAAGCTCAAAAGTATATTCGATGCGCTGTCCAAGATGTAAGTTAACTTCACCTGTGTGCCATAATCGAATTTTTCAGGTCAGACATTACAGTCTGTCACTACAACTATACGTAACATCTCAGAATGAGTTTTATGCTATGATAACTGGATCAGCAACAAGTTATTCCTCGATAAATATTCGATTATGGCAAGGGATGCTTCTTATGTTAGACCAATGACAATTGGGAAGTTGTCTGCATGCAAGGGGTTGTGGGGTTAGTTGTGGCCGTGGGTTTGGTTCTGGTTGTGTGATTTGGTTGCGGCAAGGACGGCGGCTTGGCCCTTGGCTGATGCATCCACTCGAGATTAGGTGATTGTGTCACTTGATGTCTCATGCAGCACCTTCTACTTTCTCATACCTATTTTTATTTGTCTCTTGATGTGGCTATCTAGTTTATTGGAGCAAATTGAATTTTTTTCTCTCCCAATGTGCCTTGCTCTGATTTGTTTTTGTCCAATACAATTTGGCTTCTTTCATACAATTTATCTCTGTTGGAGATTCCATATGGCGCTATGGCATTAATGGCATATTCAATCAGATAACAAATTATGTTTTCCATGCCATCAGGCTTCCGGTTTAGTGGGACAAGACTGACATTATGGGAAGAAGGCACCTGCTTGACCTGAAGAGCAATGGGAATGGCTTCAGTGGGAACAAGGCACATGCTGCTAGATCAAGAGTCACTGGGGTCAAGTCTTGTGTCAAATTTCTTTTTGACAGTAGAGAGAGATGACAGCTTCAGTAGTTCGGTCAACGTGATGTATGTTGTGTCAGTAATCAAGAAGCTATTTGGGTTATTGGGTTTTGGAGTGCTTTGTTGGGTTATTGGATGTGGTTTAAGTCTGTTTGGGTTTTTTGAAATATGACAGATTTGTGTATTAGAAAATCTGTTGACAGATTTCTAGGATACAAAATCTGTTGACAGATTTGTTCCTTGGGAAATCTGTCAACAGACAAATAGTCACTATTTTTTGGGGCACCTATTTTTTCGTACGACTTCCTTCGCCGCTCGTGCTAAACCCTTGCCACTGCCGCCGATTTCCGCGTCGTGGCGATCAAGTTGAGTTAGAGGAATTTGCAGGTAATTACCTCTCGTATTGTTGGATAATTTCATTGCATCAGCTCCAAATTAAACGTACATCGCGACAGGACAAGAACTGCTAGTATGGCGAGTCTCCTCAAGAAGTTTGTAGACGCTGAGCAGTGGGATGCCGAGGACATCGCCGGGCGGCTGGGTATGGTCTTGCACGCCGCCTTCTTACTGGCCGGCTTCCAGCCGTACGGCGCGCACCCACGGTCGGGGCACCTGCTGAAGAGGCAGTCACGCAAGACGGGAGGCTCGTTGTGCCTCTCCCGACAGTACACGGCGCCTGATCTTGCGCACCGCGACGGCGCGGACGCTGCCGTGCTGATGCTGTGTGTGCAGGGGGACGACGTCGCGCTCCTCGTGTTCCTTACCACCGACGGCGGCGACGACAGGCCGGAGAACAATGTACCTGGAGCGGCTGGATCTCAGCACCGTGAGGCCGCTCCTCGCCGGCAGCCTTGGTGGCGTGGAACCCAGGGCGTCGTGGATCTGCAGGTCGCTCGCCAACGGCGTGTGCTGGGGCTTCCTTGACGAGCTGTGCCGTAGTAACGGCCTGCCGCCACTGACGGGTTTGACGTCCCTACCCGACGACCTCATGGTAGCCGTCTTGAAGAAGCTCACCGACGAAAAGGACCTCGCGAGTGTGGAGTGCGTTAGCTCCCAGCTGAGGCTGCTCGTAGCGGAGCGCGACCACGAGCTGTGGAAACCCTTGTTCAGGCGGCATATGGTGTGGTGCACCTACGGCGAGAACTACCACAAGATCCTTCCGGGATCGAGATGGAAGTACAAGTACAAGCACGTTGTGGAGGCCAGTCGGCGTTCCGATCCCAGTCCCACGTTGAGCAGGAGATTCCTCTCTTTTATTGTTGGGTTCTCTTCCTCTTAATGAAACACGGGTGAACGACACCGAAAAAAACATCGACTCCTCTGGACCCATCCAAATGATTAGGAGGAGGGACCTGTCGTCAAGCCTGTCGTCATGGCCCCTTTTCTTAGTGGACTACTGGATGTTCCAACATCCAACGGAGGAGGAGGAGATGGTTTCCATGAGGGCCGAGCAAAGCGGCGGCCACCGCCGGAAGCGGAACAGAATGACTGCAAGAAGAAGTGGAATGGTGGCGGCACAATCCACTCACCGTCGTCTCGCTATTGATGGAAGCATCGCTAGAAGATCATGTTCATATGCCTGCAACTGAAATCCTGCATATCTAGTGCTGTTATGCATGCTCTGCATAACTCAGGCACCGCAGTAATAGTGTACATATGATCTGAATTGTTTATTTGGAGTTCAGTGTTAAATTTTAGTCACTGTGTTGATCTCATAGGAATTCTGCTTGAAATTACTAACGAACGTGGTATTGTTGATGGGTGTTGCACAATCGGATTTGCTCGGATGTTGCGAGTTGTGATCAATTTGAGTGTCTTTGATCCTGTTTCTTTACACAAATTTGCGCCTAGACGTTTTGATTGTTATGATTTTTGTCCATCAAAGGAAGGCCTGAAACTCTCGTATCTTTACTGCTGTCACAATAGATACTCAAGATTTCGCCCTCAGATTGCAAATTACCTCCGTGCACAATTCAGCTGTATGGAACCTGATTACAGTTTCTGGCCCTACAAGCGAGCCAGCCCGTACAAATATTGTTGGTTGTATACCCTCGAAACTGGTCCAGATGATCTCTACCTCATCCTGGGGACTTCAATTTCTATAGATTAACAACAAACAGAAACCGATCAGGAGGACCTCTAGCAAAGAGTGTCTCAGATCACACGCTATGCAAGGTTCAGATAGAAACACATACCCAAGACAATTTTTTTCCGGTTTGAGAATTTTTCGACATTAATGCCTGGTTTCTTGATCTCTACAGCCTGGTTTTCCTGCTCGCACCCTGACAGTGCCAGAAGCTTGTCCGCTAAGCTCAAGGCTTCACAAGCTGCTCTCAAGATATGGAATGGTAAACTTTATTTGCATCAGTTTCTTAAAACTACAGCCGATACGGTTGAGGTGAGATGATGGACACCGAGAGTGAGCCTCCTGACCCTCCGCAGCCGGCAATCTTCTCCTCGCCGGCATCTCTACCTAAGCCGGATGAGTCCTCTCCTGTCCCTCCGCCGCCGGTTAACCTCTCCTCGTCGGCGTCCCATCCTAAGACTGATGTTTCCACCGGCATTCTGAGGCCGACGGCACCTTTCGCCGGATCGGCAGCAGCACGGGCGGAGCCAGGATTCAACCATAGGGGGGGCCATGGTGTTTGCGAAGATTTTGGATTTACATATTAGAGTGCCAAGGTATCCGTAAAATATACATATTTTTAAAGCTCATAGCCAACAGTCTTCAATAAAGAAAGTTAGAATGTAGCCATGTCCAATAGAAACAGTAAGAGTGAAAAAATATGACAACAAGTAATAATAAAAGCAAATGAGCTACATATCCATTCAAGAAAGGATATTTATCCAACAAAAAAAATTCTAAGGTATATAATATAATTCTACTTGCAACTACATATTGTATCCCTTAATAAATTCATATTATTTATGCAATATATCCCATGCACCATGGTGTGGTATTTTGGCAAGCAAAGCAACTTAAAATGCATGAGTGGGAAGGCATGCATATGGATATAGAGACCAAAGAAAGCCACACACTTACCCCAAAGGCACTCACGCACACACTATACTTGATGGGCAAATTAAACTGCATGCACTAATTAATTACCACCATTAAGTGCTAAATATAAGACTATATATAGCAGTATTCAAGTATGTACATGGATGTTTGGGGTGCCTGGCCCCCTCTAGCCCCCCCCCCCCTCCCTCCGCCAAAGACCGGGTCCTGTTGCACATCCGACAATAGGAAATTCCCGGGCGCTGGGAAATTCCACCGTCGGTTGTCGCCGGCGCCAGCCATCAGGAGGGCGCTTCGACCATAGGTCTCCACCGGAGGATGATGTTGGTGTTAGAATTTAGATGTTATATGGGCTTGGCCCAATAACAAATTCTGAAATTCCTAAAGAAATCTGAAAGGCCCATTCATGAAGTGCAAAGGAGGGAGTGGTGGAATCCTTTAGTACCACATTGCTTGTGGAAGGTGGAGAGGACCAACTTAAATATGAAAGTTGTTCCTACCTTCTCAAGTCTAGTGTGAGAAGGAGAAAGGGAACTCCACACGCCGCGCTCGCTCGCCTCGCCGAAGGACGCGGGCGCACGACATACGCGTGAATGGTCGGACGAAATCTGGTTCCTCGCCTTGCGGGGGTCCGGTCTCCTTTTGCAGTTTTAGTTTTTTGGTCTTTTGCTTTGCAGAGTTCTAATCAAATACGAACAGCAGAGTCCTAACCGGTTTAGATCGTGATTGTGTCACGAGGTCGGTTTACCCGGACTATATAAGCGGACCACCGGCCACGCTAAACGTATCCAATCCAAAGCTTAGGGTTTTGCCTCTTCTCGTTGCTGCGCCGTCGTTGCCAAGTCTCCAGCCCGATCGTTCGCGTGCACCAGCGACCGGGCGAGCAAGTCTCCGGAACCGTCGTCTTTGCGATCCTGCACCGGGAGAAGGCGAATAAGGTTTTTGGGAAGCGCTGTCCGCGCGACTGGTCCCGATCTTCATCACGGCTCGTCTTCCGGGAAGGACATGCGGAGGACCGTCCCAGCGCCGTCTTCATCGACAACTTCTTCGACTTCTTCAGCAACCGCCGATCGACGACAGCGACCTTGAGGACCTCGGCATCGCTTTCAGGAACATCTCCATTACGTTGTCCTCAACGTCAGCCAGGTATTCTCGAGACCCAATCTTTATGTTAGTTATGTTCAATCTATCCAATCTATCTGGTGTCTTAGTTGTGCTTACACCTGTTGCCATGATCAGTGATATGTTTTCATGCTATGCTAGTATGCTTGACATGCTTTATCTAGTAGATCTATTTATTATGATTTTTTTATGGAATTAATCTGAAAATTGCCTAATATCTCAACAATCCAAAAAACCTTATTATAGGTCTTTTCCAGTACCAATGGCTAGTTTTGTTAATGCTCTGAGGCCGGAGAAATTCTCTGGTGAGCACTTTAAGAGGTGGTCTGTAAAGGTCATAGATTGGCTTACTGCCACGGAAGTTTTCTGGGTCAAAGATGGCTTACCTGAGGGAGACCTTTCTGATGAAGATCAGAATAAATTCCGGAAAGCCAGTGACATCTTTGTGGGAGTTGTGCGTAATGTGCTATCGGATCATATCTATGATGCTGTGATGCACTATAAAGACGCTAAAGCTCTGTGGGATTATCTGAACACTACCTATGGTGCTTCGGATGCAGGCAAACAACTGTACATCATGGAGAGCTTTCATGACTATAAGATGGTTGCAAACAAATCTATAGTCAATCAAGCTCATGAGATACAAATACCGGCTAAGGAACTTGAACTCCTTGAGTATGTTATACCCGATGAAGTTGTGGCTTGTATTATTATTGCCAAATTACCTCCTCCATGGAGGAACTTTGCCACAAGCCTCAAGCATAAGAGAGTGAAGATATTGGTTGAAAACCTGATTCAATCTCTTGATGTTGAGGAGAAAGCTCGAGCTAAAGATCATACTGAGAAGGGGAACGAGGAAAGTAGCGCCCAATTTGTCCAGAGAAACTTCAAAGGCAAGAACAAAGGAAAGGGGAAACAACATCCTTTCAATGCCAAAGCTACTACTACCTTCAAGAAGAAGAAGAAGGACAAGTCTAAGATGCCTTGTTTCACTTGTGGTGATCTTGGTCATTTTGCTAAGGAGTGTCCTCGCCGTGCGGACCGTAAAGAGAAGAAGGTCAACCTCGTGGATCGCAACCAATGCTAATGACGGGTATGGTAATCTTTCTACTGTACTTTCAGTATTTCAATCACCTAGTTGGTGGCTTGATACGGGTGCTAATATTCACATATGTGCTGACATCTCTTTGTTCTCTTCTTACCAGGGGGCTCCAAGGTTCCTCCGTCCCGATGGGGAATGAGTCACATGCTTCGCTTGTGGTGTTGGCACGGTAGATCCTGAAGTTTACTTCGGGAAGATCGTGCAAAAACAAATGTGCAGCATGTCTCTACTATTCGCAAGAACCTTGTTAGTGTTTCTCTTTTGGTAAGAGATGGTCTTAAAGTAGTGTTAGAGTCCAATAAAGTAGTTATGTCTAAGCATGGACAATTTTATTGGTAAAGACTATGATTGCGGAGGCTTGTTCCGCCTAAGTTTGTCGATTTTAGTAATAAGTCAGGTCAATCATATTTGTGGCACAATTGATGATAATTCTAGTGTTTGGCATTCTCGTTTATGTCATGTGAATTTTGGTTTGATGTCACATTTATCTAGCTTGCGGTTAATTCCAGATTTCACCATTGCCAAAGGTTCTAAGTGCCATAGTTGTGTGCAATCTAAGCAACCTCGAAAGCCTCACAAGGCAAATGAGGAGAGGCACTTGGCACCTCTAGAGCTCATACATTCGATCTATGCGAGATGAATGGTGTGTTGACTAAAGGTGGAAAGAGATATTTCATGACGTTAATTGATGATGCTTCTAGATATTGCTATATTTACTTGCTGAAAACTAAAGATGAGGCATTAGACTACTTTAAAATCTTTAAGGCTGAAGTTGAAAATCAACTAGAAAGAAAGATTAAACGTCTAAGGTCGATCGTGGTGGTGAATATTTTTCTATAACATTTGATGAGTTTTGTGCGAACATGGTATTATTCATGAGAGCACACCTCCCTATTCGCCCAAATCCAATGGGGTTCTTTGAGAGGAAAAATCGCACGCCGATGACCGACTTGGTGCACGCCATGTTAGACAACTTCTTTGGTTTATCTAAGGCATGGTGGGGGAAGCTATATTGACTACGAGTCTTGTCCCTGAATAGAATTCCAAACAAAAATAAAGAGACAACACCATATGAGGTATGGGTTGGTAGGAAACCATCACTTTCATACTTGCGCACGTGGGGATGCTTGGCGAAAGTCAATGTTCCAATTAATAAGAAGCGTAAGCTTGGACCAAAGACGGTAGATTGTGTCTTTCTTGGATATGCTCACAACAAAGATTGCCTATTGATTTTTAGTAGTAAAATCTGAAGTTTCGATATGCATGTTGATACTATCTTTGAATCTCGTGATGCTACATTTTTTCAAAATATATTTCCTATGAAAGATATGCGTAGCAATGCTAAGTTTTCTACTGAATTAGCTCCTGATATTACTATACCTATCGAGTCTCCTATTGAGTTGTTTGAGCAACCACTTGAGGAGGATGACAATGAAGTTCCTATGAGGAACAAGAGACAAAGGATTGCTAAATCTTTTGGTGATGATTTCATTGTGTACCTTGTGGATGATACTCCCACCTCTATTTCAGAGGCATATGCATCTCCAGATGCAGATGATTGGAAAGAAGTTGTTTGTAGTGAGATGGACTTGATTCTTTCTAATAGAACTTGGGAGCTCTCTGAACTACCTTTTGGTTATAAACCAATTGGTTGTAAGTGGGTGTTCAAGAAGAAGCTTAGACCGATGGTACTATTGACAAGTACAAGGCTCGGCTTGTGGCCAAGGGCTACACTCAAAAGGAAGGAGAAGATTCCTTTGATACTTATTCACCTGTTGCTAGAATGACCACTATTCGAACACTACTATCCTTGGCTGCCTCATATGGTCTGATCATTCATCAAATGGATGTGAAGACAACTTTTTCTTAATGGAGAGTTGGATGAGGAGATCTATATGGATCAACCTGATGGGTTTGTAGTAAAAGGTGAAGAGCAGAAGGTGTGTAAATTATTGAAATCTTTGTATGGCTTGAAACAAGCACCTAAACAATGGCATGAGAAGTTTGACACTATGTTAACTAGTGCTTGGCTATATTGTTAATGAAGCCGATAGGTGTGTGTATTATCGACATGGTGGGGGTGAATCATTATATTATGTTTATATGTTGATGATATTCTAATCTTTGGAACAAACATGGATGTTATAAATGAGGTCAAATCTTTCTTATCAAAGAATTTTGATATGAAAGATCTAGGAGAGGCTGATGTAATTCTAAACATTAAGCTTATTAAGGAAGAGAGTGGGATTACTTTATATCGCAAATCTCACTATGTTGAGAAGGTCCCGAGCCGTTTTGGCTTTATGGATAGAAAGCCTTCTCCAACACCTTATGATCCTAGTGTGACATTGCGGAAAAATAAGAAGTGTGCTAGAGATCAACTCAAGTACTCTCAGATTGTTGGTTCACTCATGTATCTAGCGAATGCAACTAGACCAGATATCTCTTTTTCTTTGTGAGCAAGTTGAGTAGGTATATGTCCAACCCGGTGATGATCATTGGCATGTACTAGAAAGGGTCTTGTGTTATATTAAAGGTACAATGAGCTACGAATTCACTATTCTCAAGCACCCACCGTGCTAGAGGGGGATATAGTGATGCGAACCGGATTTCTGATATTGCTCAAATCTACGCTACAAGTGGGTATGTTTTCACTCTTGGAGGTGGCGCAGTGTCATGGAGGTCTTGTAAATAGACTATTTTGACTAAGTCAACCATGGAAGCGTAACTTCTTCTTTGCTTTAGATACAAAGATCTGCAGAGGCGAGTCGCCGCGTGAGCTCTTGTCCGACTTGCCGGGTGGTTGAAAAACCAAATGCACTATCTATCCTTATGAACTGTGATAATCAAACTATGGTCACTAAGGTGAATAGTGCTAAGGATAATTCAAAGTCAACAAGACACGTTAAAACACGTTTGAAATCTGTCAGTAAATTGAGAAACTCGAGAGTAATAACTATGTCTTATATACGCATTTATATAAAAAACTGGTAGATCCCTTTACAAAAAGGCTATCACATAATGTGATAGAATTTGCATCTAGGGAGATGGGTATGAGACCCATATGAGTTTACAGTAGTAGTAACCCAACCTTTTTGATCGGAGATCCCGTGACTAAGGACCTGGGAAGAACAAGCTATTGGTAAACTGAGGAGAGTAAAATGATAACACTCTCTATGTGAAGATGTAATACTCTCAAGAGCGATGAGGCTCTGTATGGTAGGTTGGCAAGAATGCCTTAATATGTCCTATTGACTTTATAATATAAAGATGCTGTCCTACAGAGCATTCTTGAAAGGGCATACCTATATGAGTTCGACTGTTAAACGTCGCAGTCTATGAGACTTGGGTGATCTCTAGTAAGCTCATGAAGAGACAAAGGAGTATGACGTATATGCTCCACCCACGGGGAAAGGCTACTAGCAGCCAAGTACAAGTTTGGCTTTGAGCAAAGCTTATTCACACAAAACTTGCAATTCAAGGCGTAGTCCATTGTTCAAGTTCTGGATAGGTGTAGCTTGAAGTTCTAGGCGGAAGTTCAACTTAACAGTCTCTGCTGATACACTAGTATATCAAACGGTAGCGAGAACAGGCAAAATCACTAAATGGGTATTTGAGATCTGGCGGGGATTGTTAGAATTTAGATGTTATATGGGCTTGGCCCAATAAAACATTTTGAAATTCCTAAAGAAATCTCAAAGCCCCATTCATGAAGTACAAAGTAGGGAGTGGTGGAATCCTTTAGTACCACATTGCTTGTGGAAGGTGGAGAGGACCAACTTAAATATGGAAGTTGTTCCTACCTTCTCAAGTCTAGTGTGAGAAGGGGAAAGGGAACTCCACACACGCCAGCGTGCCTCGCCTCGCCTCGCCTCGCTAGGCGGGGCGGGCGAAGGGCGCGCGCGCACGACATCTGCCGTGCATGGTCCGCCGAAATCCGGTTCCTCGCCTTGCGAGGTGCGGTCTCCTTTGCGCTTTTAGTTTTTGGTCTTTTGGTTTGCGAGTTCTAATCAAATATGAATAGCGAGTCCTAACCGGTTTAGATCGTGATTGTGTCATGAGCTTGGTTTACCCGGACTATATAAGCGGACCACCGCCACGCTAAAACGTATCCAATCCAAAGCTTAGGGTTTTGCCTCTTCTCGTTCTTTGCTTGGCCGCCGCTCGCCAAGTCTCCGGCCCGATCGTTCGCGTGCACCGGCCGACCAGGGGCGAAAGGTCTCTGGAACCATCGTCTTTGCGATCCCCGCACCGGGAGAAGGCGAATAAGGTTTTTGGGAAGTGTTGTCCGCGCGACTGCTCCCGATCTTCGTCACGGCTCGTCTTCCGGGAAGGACACGCGGAGGACCGTCCCAGCGCCGTCTTCATCGACAACTTCTTCGACTTCTTTAGCAGCCGCCAATCGACGACAGCGACATCGACCTGGAGGACCTCGGCATCGCTTTCGGGAACCTCTCCATTACGTTGTCCTCAATGTCAGCCAGGTATTCTTGAGACCCAATCTTCATGTTAGTTATGTTCAATCTATCCAATCTATCTGGTGTGCTAGTTGTGCTTACACTTGTTGCCATGATCAGTGATATGTTTTTATGCTATGCTAGTATGCTTGACATGCTTTATCTACTAGATCTATTTATTATGATTTATTTTATGGAATTAATCTGGAAATTGCCTAATATCTCAACAGTTGGTGCCGAGGAACGTTGTTGCAAGGAAGGTCGTCAAGCAGTGATCCAAGCAGCGTCCATGGCAGCCGAGTTCTGTCAACAGCCGAAGCCGGTACACGCTGTCAGTCCCCAAGCCGGCAGGCTGCCCACCAAATTCTAGGCATAGCCGGAGGACGACGACAATTCGGCGGCGATCTCGATCCGAGTTCATCAACGAGGCGGAGCAAGCGGGCTTCTCATTGGATCAACTAGTCAGAGCTGAACAAGCTCTTCAATGTAACGATCTAGACTCGAGTGCTTTCAAGTTATCGAAATCGATTGTGGAAACGATGGTTCGAAGAAAGGTTAACACCGGGATTCCATGGCAAGGGCAGCCGCCACATCGTGTATCTCCACCGAGAACATTGGGTGTCCGCATCGGTCTGCGGCGTCCTTCCAAACAAATCCTAGGTGAGGCCAACCTTCTCCACAGCGGCCACCGGTTTCGGTTAAAGGGAGATCGCCAGTGAGGACGGTGGCCAACACGTCCTCTACCTCGGCCCCATGAATTATTTCAAAAAATTTTGAAATTTTGAATCCCAAAACCAAGGATCCTAATTTCCCTAAGACTACCAGTGGAGGTGACTACTCTTCACGGGAGTGTACGCCAAACACAAAAGCAAGCGGTCAATCCGTAAATAGTTATTCTTGGGACAGGGAAATTCTTTCGGCCCACAGGGGGGCTTTATGCTTTGTTTAGTCAGACCGGCACCAAGATCAACTCTAAAACCCTACACCCGCCACAACCAGCCCCGCACACCACATCTCGTCCTTCCTCTCTACGACGTTCTTTCGCGGATGTTGTTCGACAGGGCAGGGAGATGGCAGCGCAAGGTGGAAGAAACGGTGGAGGCTATGGCGATCTTGGTGGAGGCCGAGGAAGAGCGGGGTTTAACCCCGGCTTCAATCTCGGTTTTGAGCCTGGTTTTGGAGTACGCGGTTGTGGCTATGGCTATCTGCCGCATGGATGTGGTCGCGGCAACTATGCGGTCGTGGTTATGGTGGCTATGGTGGTGGTGGTTACCAAGGCTATGGTGCTGGGCGTGGACACCGTCCTTACATCGGCGGAGGCACCTATGGTGGAGATAGAGGGCAAGGAAGGGGTTACTCGCTCGTTACCCTAACCAAAGATGGAGGACACGAGGGCCGGGGTCCCTTCGTCACGGCGGCCATGGGCTGGCCACGCCGCCGCCACCAACCGGCGATGGGCGGGTGATGCATTCTTGCCGGCTAACACCGCCCCCACCGCAGCGGACGCCGCCAAAGTTCCGGGGCCCCCCGCCACGGCGGGCATGGCTGGCCAGCCGGTCTTGGCCGCCAACCGGCGATGGGCGGGCGATCGATGCAGCTTCCGGCTAACTCCAGCCCTCCACCGCAGCGAGGAGGCTAACATTGTTCCTCAAGCGGGCCACGCCCGGCCACCGCTAGCGCAGCCAGCCAAGAATGGGGTGGCACCGTCCCACCCTCCGTTGCACACCAACCTCCACTCGAGGTTGCTAGTGGCCGTGGGGAGTGTAGCGTCGCCAAGTCACTCGCGATGATAGTGGACAACAATCAAGTCGCAGCTCCGGAGATTTTGAAGGTGATAATCCCATCAGCTTCTGATGTAAGTAAAATTCTAGATATCCCAGAGTCATCTGAGAAAGGGGCACAAAAAAATAAAGGAAAACCTTATTGCTACCATTGTCACACCAAAGGGCACACAATCCATGAATGCACTGTTATTCTTTACTATGAGATTTGTTTTGGTGATCATGCCACTAAGCTTTGTCGAAATATTAAGAAATCTAATACTAATGCAATTCCTTGCGGATATCTTTGTGGAAGATTTAGGTTTCTATTATATTCCAAAGGCTCAAAATTCAAAAAAATAATGTGGAAGGCAAATTTGTCTTGGTACATGTTATGGAAGGTTCCTTTACTATCCAAGAATTGGCAGTGGAACTGGAAAAACTTCTACCTGACCACAAAAATCATAACTGAGAAATTAAGACAAATGGGCAAAGACTCTTTTGTAATTAATTTTCCATCAGCTATCCTACTAAATACTATGGTTAATTGGGGCACGATGGATGCCAAAGTTGTGACAGGCAAGATTAGATGTGAAAAAGGCATTGATAATGATGTGTTTAAGTATGAGATAGACAAAGTGTGGGTACAGTTCAGAGGACTACCTAAAGAGTTCAGAAAAATTCCCAATCATTTGGGCGGTTGGAACTATCTTAGGTGTACCAAGAGCTTTTGATATGATCTTTGCTAATAACACTAGCAAATCAAGAATGAAAGTAGAAGTGCTGGCACCTAATCTTATCCCTGATTTAGTGGATGTGGTTATTGGTGAGCATGTATACGGGCTACAATTTAGGGTTGAGGAGGATAATCCTACTGGTGAGCCACAGTTGATCGATATGGACACTCCCAAGGAGGGTGAT
This sequence comes from Hyparrhenia diplandra, assembly GCA_015847255.1. Taxonomy (NCBI): domain Eukaryota; kingdom Viridiplantae; phylum Streptophyta; class Magnoliopsida; order Poales; family Poaceae; genus Hyparrhenia; species Hyparrhenia diplandra. Next base: position 317,943 of record JADLZK010011194.1, on the reverse strand, counting down.
CCTAAAGATAGAGAACCTGAAGGGACTGAGCCTAAAGATGGAGCTCCCAATGAGAAACCTGTAGGGGAGACGATGGATATAGATAGAGAGCCGAAAGATGACACCCCCTGGTAGTGGAGCCCCCCGCCCATGGTCAGCAACAAGCCGTCAATGAGGTGGTTAAGCTGATGGATGCAGGAAACCATACTACCACTCAAAACAAGTCTGGGAAGTTAGTCAATAAACCTGTAGTGTTGCTCTCTTAGTCAAGTCCGACTTTTAATAGTATTGAGATATGCAAAGTGAAGATCTCTAGTTTGGTTTTGGATAATTAGTGACACCTAAGGACTAATCTCTCAATGCTATGTGTTTGATTAGATTGGAGATTGGTCATGACAAGATTGGAGCATGTGATCATGGATGGTGGATCGAGATGATCCAAAAGGTGATCAAGTGTCCAACTTGGAGGTTTGGAGAACAATTGTCCCCAAGGCAAAGGTATAACCATAGGGCTTTTGATTTCACACTCAAGACACCATAGAGGGTGTGAGTGATTATAGGATCGATAATCCGTACTATTAAGAGGGGAAACTTATCGTACATATCGGTCCTCATGTGCCTTTAGGTTCAAAATTCATATGCATGCATTCTAACCTTAAGAGCTAACTCCGCACTTGACGAAAATGTTTTCGAAATGCTAACACATGGTGTCGAGGTGTTCTTCGACGTATCGGCAACAAGAAACAAGTGACGGAAGTCGGTTTGGAGCAAAGGCGAAGAAACGGCAACACAACGACGGAATTTCGCAGCTTCGGTCGGTGACCGGACTCACCGACCGAAAGCCGAGAAAAAGTGGCCGGACGCACCGGTGGGTCGCGTCCGGCAGAGCATGTTTTTGGCCGGTGGTCGACGGTGACCGGACCCACCGACCGGAAGCATCCGGTCTGACCGACGCTGCGTCGATCGGACGCCGACCGACGCCGACGGTGGCGGGGGTCAGCGGGTCAATTGGGTCGTGTCGGTTGTGGACGGACCCACCGACCGGACTCACCGGTGAGTCCGGTCGATCCCGTCAGGCGCAGAAAGCGTGGCTTTCTCCCCAACGACCACATTTTGTGGTGTGGCCTATTTATACCCTTTGGCCGGCCATTGCTCTCTCTCTCTCTCTTGGTCATTTGAATCATTCCTAACACCCTAGAGCTGAGCAACAACACTCCCTCTCTCTCATTCTTGCTTGTGAGCTTCATTCTTGAGAGAAGAGGTGATCCAAGTGCATTTGCATCGAGTTCTTGCATCTAGAGGCACTTGTGGATCGTTGTGAGCCGGTTGGTTTCTTGTTTCTCTTGGAGACACCGCTCCTAGCCGGCTTGGTGATTTGGTGGAGGCATTGGCAAGAGTTGGTGATTGTTCTTGGCCACCTCCGGGCGAATTTGTGAGAGGATCACACACTCCTCGTCGGGAAGACAAAGTGCAAGGAATACATTGCTCGTGTCTTGGGTACCTCACTTGTGAGTGGTGCGTTGAGGCTAGCAAGGGCACCGCCTAGCTCAAACACCATCCTTGTGTTGGTCGGCACAACTGGAGAGTAGTTTGTCGGTGTACAAGTGAACTCCGGGTGAACAAATCGACTTGTTCATTGTCTCGGTGATTGGTTCATCATCTTGTGTTGATTGATTGTCCATCTACTTCCCGATGATTGGTACATTGCCTCTACGAGTTGGTATCTTGTGTAGTTGCTCTTGCTAGCATAAGGATCATATTAGGATTGATCACTAGATAGAGTAGTGACATAGACCTTGTGTGACTTAGAGATCATAGCATATTTAGTCTTGTCACTAAAAGGCTTGCAAGATCACTAGAGCTAGCGCAAACCGCATATTAAGCCATTTGTTATACTAATCGGTTTGTTAAGTGAGTTTGTAGAAAAAATTTTATAGGCTATTCACCCCCTCTAGCCATCTAGGACCTTACACAAAGTTACCAAGGCATCATCCAAAACAGGACTGGGGATAGTAGATAAGAGTAAAAGCGAGGGATCACATCTCCTACAAGAATGAGCAAGAGGATTGCCTCCACAAAGGGATTAGGATTCCACGGAGAAAGCAAAAGGCTAAAAGCAACCAAAAATCTCGAGGCATCTTCGGACAAAGGTAATTCGTCACAATCTATTTCCTTTGTTACAAGAAATGATGCTTCTTTATGTTCTTCTACAAATGCGATAGGTATTGTTCTAGGAAAAAATGATAATGATGTTTTTTTAATTCTTTAAAGAATTTAAGAGACATAGAATTTAATAGATTAAGAGATGATGCCAAGATTAGAGGAGAAAATTTTGAGAGGATAGATGATGCTTCAAGTGCTTGTTCTAATGATGATAGTGTTGATTTAGAAACACTTAACTTTATTTGTTCAGAGCTTGTAGAGGATTAGGTGATGGGGGTTGTGATCAATTGTGTCTACAAACCCCTATATCAAAGAAGCATCAAGCGCACCCTCATCAAAAGCATAAAAAAGTAGTAAAAATAAAAAAAAATAAAAATCAGTTAAAATGAAAGGAATTTTCTAGAATTGTAATGGTTTCGCAGATGGCAAAAAGTATAGATTTCTTTTCAGATTTAACAAGGGAAAAATTTCTAGATTTTATTGCCTTATCGGAAACTGGTAGAGCTAGCTTTTCTCAATCCACACTAAACACTATCTCGTGGCTTTGGTAGAGTCTTTATTTGGCATTGTATGGCTCCATGAGGAAGATCCGGTGGCATGATCTTAGGCGTCCACTTATCAACTTTTGATATTGGGGAAATAGAGGAAGGGGATTTTTTCATTCAATTCAAACCAAGCAATAAAGAAGATGACTTCATTTTTAATTTAATCTCAATCTATGGAACAGATCAGGCAGATTATAAGTCTAATTTCTTGTCGAGGTAGTAGCACGAGTATGTTCAAAGGATGCTATACCTATCATAATAGGTGGTAACTTTAACATTATTCGTAGACCAAACGAAAAAAACAACGACAATTATAATGATAGATGGTCTTTCTTATTTAATGCAGTAATTGATGCTTTAAACCTCCGAGAATTAGAGTTATCGGGAAGGAAATATACTTGGGCCAATAATTTACCAAACCAAACTTTTGAAAAATTAGACAGGGGTTCTAGTGTGTATAGAATTGGAGTCAAAATATGCTCATTCCACACTTCATGCTCTCTCTCTCTCGAGAGATTTCAGATCATACACCTCTACTATTCTCAACGAATAAATCGCCCTCAACTTATCACCGCAGCTTTAAGTTCGAACTTGGCTGGTTGTTAAGAGATGGTTTTCGTGAGATGGTGACGAGAGATATCGCAAACTACCACCACTTTCGGTTCACCCATAGAAAGGTGGCAAACGAAAAATTAGAAGACTCCGTCAACACCTTAGAGGATGGGCGAAACATGTTAGTGGGGTTTACAAGAAGGAAAAGTCTAATCTTTTTTAGACAAGTTGGATGAGCTCGATAAAAAGGCGTAAATTGTCCTACTAAGTGAGTCTAAAGGGATTTAAAACATGTGTTAAATGAAAGGTTAGCTGATTTGCTTAGAGAAGAGGAACTGAAATGGTACCAAAGGGCTAAGGTTAAACATTTGTTGGAAGGTGACGCCAACACAAAGTTTTTCCACCTAGTAGCCAATGGTAGGCATAGGAAAACTCGTATTTTCCAACTTGAGGATGGCAATGACATAATAACGGTGATGCTCAACTTAAGAATCATATTACAAGTTATTATAAGAATCTGCTTGGTCCACCTCGAAGAGTTATCAGTTTCTTTAGATGAATCCCGAACGATGACGTCCCTCAAGTTTCGCCTCTAGAAAATGAGTTATTAACTGAGACATTCTCTATGGAAGAAGTCAGAGCGGCTATTTTCCAAATGGAGCATAACAAAGCACCTAGCCCTGATGGTTTTCCTTCGGAGTTCTATCAGGTGTTCTAGGGGGTACTTAAGGATGATTCGATGACTTTATTTTCTGACTTTCATCAAGGAAATCTGCCTCTTAATCGTCTTAACTTTGGTAATATAATTTTGCTTCCCAAAAAGAAGGATGCAAGAGCTGTTCAACAATACAGGCCCATTTGTTTATTGAATGCCTCTTTCAAAATCTTCACCAAGGTAGCAACTAATAGATTGAATACCATAGCTCAAAAAATTATAAGACCCACTCAAACGGCTTTCTTGCTAGGTAGAAACATTATGGAAGGTGCTGTCATTTTTACACAAAACGATTCATGAACTACACACAAAAAAGGGATGGTGTGATTTTTAAAATCGACTTTGAAAAATCCTATGATAAAGTAAAGTGGAGTTTTTTACAACAAGCACTACGTATGAAAGGATTCTCAAATAAGTGGTGCGATTGGATACAACATTTCACACAGGGAGGCAATGTCAATATTAAGGTTAATGATCAATTAGGATCTTACTTCCAGACCAAGAAAGGTTTAAGGCAAGGTGACCCCATGTCTCCTATACTATTTAACATAGTGGTGGACATGTTGGCCATACTCATTGCCGAGAGCAAAGGAGGCGGGGTCAAATAGAATGGGTAATTTCTCATTTAGTTCAGGATGGCCTATCAATACTTCAAGTATGCGGATGACACCGTGATTTTTATGAGCCACGATATCGAAAAAGGCAAAGAAATATGAAATTACCGCTTAGCACATTCGAACAAATTTTTTGGCTTGACGATTAACTTTCATAAAAGTGAGGTCTTTTGTTTTGGCCGAGCTAAAGAACACGAAGAGTTTTATTCGCAGTTGTTTGGTTGTGCCATTGGTAGTTTTCCATTTCGCTATCCGGGACCGCCTATGCATTTTAGAAAATTAAACAATAAAGATTAGAAAATCATTGAAGAAAGAATAGAGAAATGACTAAGTGGTTGGAAAGGCAAACTCCTTTCTATAGGGGATCGGTTGGTCCTTATAAACTCGATTGCTTTCTAGCTTACCAATGTTTATGATGTCCCTTGGAAAAAAATTGATTGCTTGAATCACGCTTCTATTGGTAAAATGATCAAGATAGGAGAAAGTATAGGCTAGCCAAATGGGAGGTATTGCAAAGAACCTAAAGACCAAGGGGGTCTTTGGATTCTAAATTTGGAGATCCAAAATAAGTGTCCGCTTAGTAAGTGGTTATTCAAATTATTAAATGAAGAAGGGTTGTGGCAAGATTTTTTAAGAAATAAGTACATTAAAGATAAAATTCTAGGGAGTTGTAAAAAAACCAACTGATTCACATTTTTGGAAGAGTCTTATGAATGTAAAAGACAAGTTTATGGAGTTAGGACATTTTAAGATAAATGATGGGACACAAACAAGGTTCTGGTTAGATACTTGGCTAGGCAATAAACCTCTCAAATCTAGATTCCTGACGTTGTTTAACACCGTAAGGAGAAAAAACAAGATATTGTAGCCAAAGTCATGAGTGCTCCTCTACTAAGTATTTCTTTTTAGAAGAAATTTGGTGGGAGCAAATTTGGTTAATTGGAACCGTATAGTAACTTCTCTACAACATGTTAACTTGCGTGAGGTAAGAGATGTGTTTATTTGGGGTTTAAAAGCCTCACATAGCTTTACTGATCAAGTCTATGTACGCCGCGTTAATTAACAATGAGGTAAGAGTGTCACAGGATATTTGGCAAAAACAAAGTTACCCATGAAAATTAAGGTTTTTATGTGGTATTTAAAACGAGGTGTGATCTTGACCAGAGATAATTTGGCAAGGAGAAACCGGCATGGAGACCTTAGCTGCTCTTTTTCTGTCACTCCTTAGAGTTGATTCAACACCTCCTTTTTGATTGTTTTCATGCTAAATTTCTCTGGCGTTCTATACATATATTATTTGGAAATTGCCCCACCTTTGATTAAATGATCTGTTTTATAATTGGTCTAAATTGAGCAATAAAAAGTATAATACATTGTTATTAACATCGATTGCAGCTCTTCTTTGGTCAATCTGTTAACTAGGAACGAGGTGGTTTTTGACAAATGCGCACCAAAATCATTTTTGCGGTACTATTCCGAGGAACACACTAGCTATGTCAATGGGCAAATCTGCAACGGCATGAGGATTTTCAGGACCAAATGACCTTTGTGGCATCGCACCTAGAAACGTCGGCTCTTGATTTCTTCAGGTCCAATGGGTGGCTTTCGCAGAGACACAATGGTTATGCTTAGTCAAGAACTTTTGCCTTTTGTTTCCGTGTGTGAGGTTGTCTGTTGCATACAGCCATAACTAAGTATTGTGCGGAATTTTGTAATAATTGGTCTGATTCTATCTTCTTAGATAGATGAAGCTGAATTTTATATCATTTATCTTAAAAAAAAAGCTCCTGCCTGACAATTCTAATTCAATACTGTAACTTTTTTTGTTTGCGACTAATTCAATACTGTAACTTAGTAATTGCTTTTATGGACGATCTTGAAGAAATCAGACCCTCCATGTACCAGAAAGGAACTTTAGGCTTATCATTCAATCACATCTGAAAAAGCTTTTGCACTGTGTCAACAAATTTATTGGAAACAAAAGTTTACAGAAAAATTAGTTAAACTAGATAAATGGTGCGGCTTGCCCGCGCCTTGAATGTGCTAGTAGATTAGCTGTGCACTATTGGTCTGGTGTACCATATTTTAAGTCCCACCAAATCTTAATTTATTGATATGTGAGTGACAGGTATAAACCAAGTTTTTAGTGCAGAATCTACTGCACCTATACTGAAGAATCCTCACTAAGAAATTTTTCTCGACCGCAAGCATGCCACCTAAGCAGCCCCACTAATGCCCCCATTAACACCTTCAAACATGCAAGCATGCCACCTAAACAGCCCCACTAACACTTTCAATTAATGATCAAGCATGTTAGTACTTTCTCATACCAAATCTATTCTTACCACAACTGAGAATTTTTTGTGTTGTGCATTAAGTTCCAAATATTATCCTTCACTGTTAGTGACCCATATTTTCTCTCATGAAGTTGAAGATCTAAGATTATCATGACACTTTTTATTTAGTTCATTACTGAAATTACTTTTACATTGCTCTTATCTAGATTAAAATTATTTTTGCATACTCGCAACAAAGACGCGGGGAATTCACCTAGTTTGAGTGTTGTAAAGTGCCCACTCACTAGTGTTTGATTGGGGCTAAAAAAACTACAATAGGATGCGCTCCAAAAAATAAAGGTCCTATGATGCGGTCATTGCTAGGTTTCATTACTTAGAAATATGATTACTCAAAGACAAAGGAATTTCAGTATTGATAATTCAAAGCTTAAGGTCAAAACATGTGAACACTTCCTTTTCCATTATTTCATAGGGTATTATTACCCATCACAGCTTATCAACCAGTCAATAGTCATTAAGTTAATGTATGCTTGTCCAGATGTTGGCTATGGTTGTAAAAGATGTCAAAGAAATTTGAAATCGAATCACTATAGTCGAAAAAATATCTATTGCTCCATGAAATAGCTAATGTAATAAAATTATGAGATCTGAAATCATCTTAATATGATCTTTGCCATACCCTCATCAATTACATCCTGAGCACAATGGTGGATGCTCCTTGCATGCATTTCATGAAACACATGTAGGGTGTTTCAGTTGAATGTTTTAGTAGTGAGGTGGTTGACTGAGCTGAGCTCAAAGGCTCAAACGGTACCTAGTGCTACAAGATGAGTAGGTGGTATGGCTTTGGAGATCTCCTGCAGAGAAAGCTTACAAGTTACCATTGCAATTTTGCAACAAACTGGGCAACCTAATTCAGTTATATCAAAACAAAAACATTGCAAATCTCAATAGGAAGCCATAAATGCAAGTTGAAGTAGACACCAAGATGGGAACTGAAAGTAATAGGCCGTCAATTGCCAACACAGGTGATTGAGTCGAATGATTTTATGAGGGTAAAAAAATGCCTAATGCACTTTTTAAGAGCAGACTATCAAATGCTATGAGGTGATCAACACAACTGATGTTAGAAGTGCTTTAAAAAATGCAATTCACAGAATATCTGTATATCCTCGTTCATATGGCGCTGCACAAGCACTGCAATGATGGTAGATTTTTTTGACTTTAGATTCCTTTTCTTTCTGTAAACTTCAGCAACCAGATTTTTTTAAATCAAGAACAAGCAGGCATGACCTAGAGCAAGAATTGGAGCATGAGAGGTCTGTCAACATCCGTTCTTTTGGTCCGTATCCCTCTAGCCAAGTATTTGATAATGAAGAGTTTCTTCAGTCCGCACTTACATAGATATAGATATAATCCAAAACATATTGGGTTATTATGTGACCCGGACTCATAAGCCGCTAATTAAATAAATAACTTGAATATAGGAGGCTTAAACCAAATAGGAAAAGATAATAACACCTGAAAATTGGAGTCTATCACCTTTCTTTTTTTCCCATACGATTGTTGCTTTTTCTTCCTTTAGTACAACGTGTGTCCGACTTCTTCTTCTTCTTCTTAGATTTCGTTTTTTCCCTTCTGCTTCTACACGGAGTCCAGTTTCATAACGTGCCTTTTTTTTTTTCTATCCATTTTGTTGTGTCCTATCTTAAATTGGATAGTGTTGAAAAATTTATGCACCATAATCTCATATCGGAATGCCGGAGCAAGCGAGCCAGGAGAGAACTGCTAGCATAGTTGCACGTTGCAGGTAACCTCTTTCTTTGCTCCTTGTTGATTGGCCAATCTGAAGTCTTTCTCCTGTTGCAACGCACAAGCATGTTTTGCTAGTAGTTCTTACCTTTTAGTGACCCTTCCTGGACTATCTGTAGGGATTTATTCTTTAGTCAGCCTCCGCGGGGTGCTAGGTTACACAGCTTTTGTAACATTCTTCCTAGGTTGCCTACGCTTCCTACAACTAATCAAATATATTAATACTGACATCTGCATTTAAATTTTTGGCCGGTGGCTCCAACCTGGACAAAATGGAAACCTTTACTCCCGGACTCCTCTCTTCCTCTCTCTCCCGTAGCCTGAACAATCCAGTACACTTGCTCTACGTTTTTGCTTGTTCGCTTGCTCATGTGAAGGACTTCATACACCCGTTTCTTAAGAGTTAGTTTTTCTCCATTCATTTAGAGATGTAAATGTTAGGAGCTTCATTCTCTCGTTTTCAATTGTTTTTTTTTTTTTGAGACTGCTCATTTTCAATCGTTGTGTAGCTCTTCATGGTTTAGAAATAGAGATTTGTGCGTTCTATATTTATTTTCACATTTTTTAGAATACAAGGTTTCAGCTTTCATTTGCATATGCATATACCTTTTCAAGTGTTCACCTTTGACAAACATGGACTTGTATTGTTGTACATATCCAGCTAGCTAAGTATGTGCTCTTTATTTCTTGTTGCTTAGGTTAAGATTTGACAATGATTTATCTGGTTTAATATAAATTGTTGCCTTTGCCATGTACCTTTACCATGTAAGTGATAAATTACCTGTTGAATGTATATGGCAAGTGCCTTCTCTGAGACTGTTATTTTTTTTGCGTGCAGGGTTGAGGCAGAGCTTACAACTGTTGCATTGATTCACTTGTTGGATGAGAATGAAGATGTCATGGACTAAGCTCATTTTTTTTTCTTGTGAACACTCAGGTTGAGCCAAATCATGTACGAGTACTAGTGAAAGTTCAGCCAACGGTGATGAGTCGCTTTATGTTCGACAAAGTTTATCTGTTTGGTTACCCTATGAGATGAAGGGTTTGTATTCCCTGAAGCCAATGGTGATGAGTAGCTTTCTGTAAGATCAGAGTTCTAGTTTGGTTGCCCTATGAGCTGAAGAGTTTGTGTGCTTTGAATTAGTAAATTACTTCCCCTTTTCTATCTAATATGTGCATTAGGTCGTTCAAAGATTAGTCTTACTGATTTTCCATATTACAATTGCATGTTTAAAATCCGTTATTTTCTTCTGAGTTCGTTGAATGTTTTTTGATTGGCCGGGATTTATATATCTATGTTTTTAAATGGTACCCATGGAATTTCAGCAGAAACAGGGCAGCATGTTCAGGTAACAGAATAGCTTTGGGGACCAAACCCGCGTGCCTTTTCTTACACTATATCCAAATGAGCCCTAAAGAGATAAAAAACAAAATAACAAGGCCGCTTAAATGATTGGATGTTGCCTGTGCGACACTGACCCCACCGGCATTGTCACAAGCAGCCATCCCTGCCACCTACTACCCCCGTTTCAAATTTTAAGTCATTCCAATAATACTCGAGAGTCAAAACATAGCAAGTTTGATCAAAATTATAGAGAAATCTAAATATATTTATGAGATCAAATAAGTATATGATACGGCGTTGCCGCCTTGGAGTGCGCAGGGGAGAACAGAGGAGTGAGTGAGACTGTGAATTGGAACGAAGTGGGTAGCGAGGAATTCTGGCAGTGGTCTCGTCGCCGGCAGCCACGGCTGAAACGCACGTGGTGCCGTCGAAGGAGAACCCACCCTGCCTTAGGGAGATTCTATTTCCTTCGATGCCTTCCCTATTACAATCTATGGTGCCCTTATAGAATGAGCACGAGCACTCCCTAAGGTGAGCTGCATGTTATCCAAGAATAGCTAACAATTCCAGCCACTGCATGTGGCTTATTGACTTCTTAAACATCTAAGAAAATGCCTAGCCACTGCTGGTGGCAGCGGCTTGCCTGGCCTTACGCCGGAATTGCCTGCCTATGAATGAGTCTACAACATTTCCCCCCTCCCGTTGGGTTCTAACTTTGATTTCTGATTTTAAACTTTTGCCCCACTTTTGATAATTTCAGGGTGCATGAAATATTAACAAGTGGAGAACAGAATATGAAGACCGAAGGTGACTTCGCGAAAGAGTTGGCTTCAGCGATCTAACAATAAAGATGAAATCAAGAAGATCGGGTCCAAATGTATCAGCGAAGACGGTCGAAGTAAAACCGCTACGAAGTCAAAAGTCATTTCGAGGAAGAATAAAGAACATGGCGAAGATGAAGACCATGAACGAGGCGTAGCGAAGACAAGAAAGATATCTTCGCTGAATAGTTGCGTTATAGAAGTCCACTCTCGAATTCTTAACATTTGTACAACTTCGAAGCCGGGGGGCCTATAAATACCCCCGACCTCCTTTGTAAATCGCCATGTTGAATGACCACTTTGTAAACCATATCATCATCAATAACATGTTTGTGTTGAGCATTCACCCAACATCTTGGCGCCCACCGTTTGTGTGAGCAACGATCTATCCCACGACCATCAAGAAATCATGGGAAGACCTCCCAAAAACAAGTCAAGAACAATCATCAAGAAGCAACAAAGAACAGAAATGAAGCACCAAGAGCAAGCGGAGACACTGCCTCCAAAGAAGTCATTTCAAACGAAGATCAAAGCGAAGAAGCAAGAAAGTTACAAGAACTAGAAGAAGAATTGATCAAAAAACGAAAAGAACTTGAGGCTTGCAAAGCCGAACAAGAGAAAAGACTTTGAAACAAAGAATTGAAGAAGCCGGCGAGCCTGAAGAGATTGAGTGAAGAACTTAATAATCAAGACCGCGAAGTCATAATAATAGGCAAAAGCCAAGACAGACCAAAAAAGCAATGAAAAGGCAATAGTCACAATTGACCCGGAAATCTCCATTATCGGTAGACACGTAAATGGCAAAATGGCCAAAAGGGTTCAAATTCAACGTCATACCAACTTACGAAGGCTTGACGGATCCAAGACAATTCTTGATGAGCTTTGAAGCATTTGTCGAATCGAGGAGGCGAGACGACAAAACACTAGCGAAGGCACTCATAATGGCGATGAAAGGACCGGCTCAAAAGTGGTATGCTTCGCTTAAAGCCAAGATCCCTCAAAAGCTGGGAACAACTCAGAACAACTCTGTTAGTTGATTTCCAAGGATTCCAGCACACAGGCTTAACAAGTGACGATTTGTTTGACATCAAGCAATACCCAAAGGAGCCAATAATTCAATATTACAAAAGATTCATTCAAATGAAGACCCAAATCCTCGAAGTTTCGAGATGAAGTTGTCATCATCGCCGCAAATCGTGGGCCTTAGAGCTGGACAACTGTCTTCGCATCTAAAGAGGGAAAGACCAACAACTGCTGCACAACTATATGAAGAAATCCAGAAATATGCAAGATCAGACGATGATTTCAGGAAAAAGACAGAGGAAGAAAATGCACAGAGAATTCAAGCGAAGACGAACAACCAGTTCAAGCCACAAAACTTTGAGCGAAGACCATATTACCATCAGTACCAATCTCCACTTCGCGTAAACCAAATCAACAACGAGCACAGCGAAGACAACATTCAGTCACAAAACAACCCGTGGCCAAGATAACAACAAATGAAAACTTCAATAACGGCCAAAAAGGAGGTTTCAATCAAAGATTTGGGGAAAGAAGAATTTTAAAAGCCCGAAGAAAAGCATAGAGCAATTACAACAAGAAGGCAAATCGATGGAAAATCAAAGATCAATAAACCATTTGTCACAAGCAAGCACTTCACACAGACAAGTTTACTTCGATCCAAGTTACAATCAGCAAGTACTACCAGGGCCACCTCCGATATACAATTGCCAACCACTAGCAATAGCTCCGCCACAATGGGGACAGGCACAAAATTTGCAATCCGAAGCCTCGGTAGCAAACAACACACCAAATGTTCAAAATAATGCCTCACCCATTTGGTCAATCAAGCAAGCGAGGCGAGAATAATGACAATCATGGAGGTAACAAAGATAGAACATGCAACAAACAAATCGAAAGAAGAAACTACTTCGAAGAGTCAATGCAATAACAATGGAGGGACCTTACAAGAAAACAAGATGGTCACACCAACCAATCATTTTCACGAGAGCAAGACATGAAGCTCAAAGATTACCCACACATGGATGCCATGGTCATAGAAGCAAATATTGACGGATGGGATGTCACCAAAATCCTAGTAGATGGGGAAGCTCGGCCGACATACTCTTCGCATCAACATTAGATGCAATGGGAATCAAGAGGCAAAATTTGGGAAGAGCGTAATATCCATTAGTTGGCTTCGTGGCAAAAGGATAAATTCGGTTGGCGGAATTGTACTACCAAGATCCTTCAAGACACAAAATAATGCAAGAACAAAACAAGTGGCATTTGGCGTTGTCGAAATGCATAGCCAATATAATGCAATCTTCGGAAGAGGAAGCCTAAACATCTTTGAAGCCGTGATCAACTACTCCTACTTATGCATGAAAGTCCCAAAGAATCAATGGGCCAATATCAATTCATGGGAATCAAACGAAGCAAGAAATATCGAGAAAAGATTCAACTCCGGCCCAAAGAAATGTTTTGGCCATCGAAGAAATCGAAGACGAAAAATGAGAGACAGAAAACGCTAAGTCACAAAAAGAAAGCGAAGACATGTTCCAAGAAAGAAACCAAGGAAGTCCCGTTAGATCCAATGGTAAATGCACAAAAAGTCATCATTAGCGCCAATCTAACAAAAGAAGAAGAAGAACAACTTATAAGTTTCTTAAGAAGCAATCAAGATGTCTTCGCTTGGTCAAAAAAAGACCTAGAGGGAGTCGTGAGATATCATCGAACACCGACCGAATATCGACCCAAATGTCAAGCCAAAAGAAACAAAAGTTACGAAAAATCTCCGAAGACGTAACAATGGCCGCTAAGGTGAAGTACGATTGCTTGATGCAAAAGTTATAAGAGAAGTTCAATTTACAACATGGTCGGCAAACATTGTGATGGTAAAGAAAAAAGCAATGGAAAATGGAGAATGTGCATAGATTTTACAGATCTCAACAAAGCTTGCCCAAAAGACAATTTCCCTCTACCAAGAATTGACACATTGGTCGATCAAGCCGCGAGAAGTGAAATGCTAAGTTTCCTCGATTGCTTCTCGAGATATCATCAAATTTACATGAAAAAAGAAGATGAAGAAAAGACAAGTTTTATCACGCCATTTGGAACTTACTTTGCTTCCAAAGAATGGCGGAGGGGCTTCGCAATGCGGGTCAAGCTTCATCGAAATGACTTCGGTAGCACTTAAAGATCAAATCGGAGACAATCTGCTAGCATATGTTGACGACATAATAGTGAAAAGCAAGAAACGCGAAGACCACGAAAAGACTTAAAAGCGTACTTTTTGAAAATTTGAGAAAATCAAATCTCAAACTCAATCACGAAAAATGTACCTTGAGTATTAAAAAAGGCAAGATTCTCGGATGCATAGTTTCAAAGAAAAGGCATCGGCCGAATCTAGAAAAAATAAAAGCAATCATGCAAACGAAAGTTCCAAAGAATATCAAGGACATCCAAAACTAATAGGAAGATTGGCTTCGCTAAACCGGTTCATATCAAAGTCAGCTGAAAAAAAGCTTCCCAATTTTTCAAGCACTCAAAGGGGCTTAAGACAAACTTTACATGGGGAGAAGAGCAACAAAAAAGCTTTTGAAGAAATAAAGAAATATCTCACAAGTCCTCTACATTGACAACACCAAATGTTGATCAAGAACTACTCTTATACATCTCAAAGATCCTAAAAAGCAAGTAAGCCTTGCCCGTTCTAGTGCAAGAAAGAGAGAAAGACCACGCGAAGAAACAAGAACCAGTTTACTTTGTCTCCGAAGCCCTCTCCTGATCAAAGTTGTTTTACTCGAAAATTGAGAAAATAGCATATGCAGTACTTATGGCAACAAGAAAGTTGAAGCACTACTTCTTGGCTCACAAAGTAAGAATTCCAACAAATCAACCACTCAAAGATGTACTCCAAAGTTGTAAATCTTCAGAAGGCTTGAAAGTGGGCAGCTGAAATCTCACAATATTTCATTGAATTTGAGAAGAGAACAACAATAAAGTCACAAGTATTGGCGATTTCATCTCAGATTGGACACCAAGAACAAATTGCGAAGACCAAAAAGATCATCAAGAGTGGACTTTGTCCTGTCAAAAATGGACAATGAATTGTGACGGAGCATGGGGCTCGCTAGGTAGCATAGCGGCAATAATCACTTCGCCATCCGAGTCAAAATGAAATATGCAAAGAAGACTTGAATTTCGATGCACCAACAACATCGCGGAGTATGAAGCGGTATTGTTGGGGCTTCGCAGCAAGAGCAATGGGCGTACAAAAGAATCTTGATAAAAACAGATTCTCAAGTTGTGGCGAGCCATGTCGAGAAAAAAAAACTACAAAAGCAAAAGACCCGAGTTAGCAAAGTACTTGCAAAATGTGAGGGATCAAGAGAAACATTTCGAAGGATTCACGATAGAAGCATTTCAAGAACAAACAATGAAGAGGCCGATGAAATCGCTGGCGGCAGCTCAAAAAGTAAAGTTGCCTCGGATGTATTTTATCAAATATTATCGAGAATCTTCGATAAAAGCAAAAATTGAAGAGCCAAAATACATTCACATCATTGAGAGCGAAGATTGGAGATCAGAAATAATAGCATTCTTAAGAGGATTTTATGAACCAGAAAGCGAAGCTGAAGAAATAAGAATGAAGCACAAGACAAGAAATTACAAGCTTATTGACAATCAACTTTTCAAGCATGGCATTTGTGAACCATTACTCAAATGCATTTCAAGCGAACAAGGCAAAGACTTGCTACAAGAAATACACAGTGGAACATGTGGAAATCATGCGGCCCAAGAGCCATAGCGGGGAAAGGCATTTAGACAAGGATTCTATTGGCCAACAAACTCAAAAAGATAGCAAGGAAATAGTCAAAACTTGTCACAATTGCCAAATCTCGAAAAACAAGTCAAATGCCCCACCAATCCAATTCAAAGACATTGAACCTACTTGGCCACTAGCAAGATGGGGAATAGACATAATTGGCAAACTTCCACCAAATTTAAGGCAATCATCAATATGCGGTTGTTGCGGTTGAATATTTCACAAAGTGGATAGAAGCGAAGCCAATCACAAACATGTCATCCACAACAATGAAAAAGTTTCTTTGGCAAAATATCATTTGCGATTCGGAGTTCCAAGACACATAACTTTTTGGACAACGGTACTCAATTTGGCGGCAAAAAAGATTTGAAGCTATTGTGAAAGTATGGGAATCCAACTTTGCTTCGCATCGATCAAATATCCTCAATCCAATGGAGCGATTGAAAGAGCAAATGGCATCATATGTGGGGAATTTCAAAGAATCTAGTAGGACTCCCAAAAGGAAAATGGGTTGAGGAATTACCAAGGATTGTTTGGAGTCACAATACAACCACAACAAGATCAACAAAGTTTACACCCTTCAAGTTACTATATGGTGATGAAGCAATGACTCCGGAAGAGATACAATTCAAGGTCCAAGAACAAGTGTCCAAATCACGGCGAAGAGGACCAAAAGACAAGCAAAGACTTGCTCGAAGAAGAAAGAAACCAAGCTGTGATGAATCTCGAAAAATACCAAGAAGAAACAAGCAAGTGGTACAACAAGAAAGTAGTGAAAAGAGATTTACGACCGGGGAGACTTCGTGCTCAAAAGGAAAAGAAACGAAAGATACCGTGGGAAAATTTCAAAGAAAAAGTGGGAAGGACCTTTCATCATAACAAAGTCAAACAGGCAAGGATCCTATCACTTGGAGAATCTCAAAGGAGAAGAATTAAGCCATACATGGAACATCAAGGACCTTCGCAAGTATTATCCTTAAAGTTTTTTTCCTTTTAAGTTTTGTAAATAAGCAAGTTAGATTCAACTTCTTAGAAGCATTTTATCATTTCAATCAAGAGTCGCACTCTTTTCCACTCGGGAAGCCCTTCGCGAGGTGAGTGGTTTTTTAACGAGCGCACTCTATTGTAAAATTCTCATGTCAAATATAAATGAGAAAGTAGTTTCCCCAAATATGTGCATTCTTCACTTATCTTTCAATTTACTCAAAAAGCCGAAAAAGCAAAGCGCTTCAACATCGGCTAAAAGTTTTCACAAAAAATAAAACAAAGTAGGTATAATTTAAGTACAAAACTAAAATTATTACCTACGAGAATTCTCGAAGGAGAAAAGTTTGACTTCAAATCGAAGTCTTCACTCCTACTTCGCAAAAAGAAGGGGACGACGTTTTCTAAATTCTCTAAGGAGAAATTTTGACTTCAAATCGAACTCTTCGCTCCTACTTCGCAAAAAAAAAAGAAGGGGACGGCGTTTTCTAAATTCTCTAAGGAGAAATTTTGACTTCAAATCGAAGTCTTCGCTCCTACTTCGCAAAAAAGAAGGGGACGACGTTTTCAAAATACTCTAAGGAGAAATTTTGACTTCAAATCGAAGTCTTCGCTCCTACTTTGCAAAAAAGAAGGGGATCGACGTTTTCAAAATTCTCTAAGGAGAAATTTTGACTTCAAATCGAAGTCTTCGCTCCTACTTACTTAAAAAAGAAGGGGACGACGTTTTCAAAAATTCTCTAAGGAGAAATTTTGACTTCAAATCGAAGTCTTCGCTCCTACCGCAAAAAAGAAGGGGGACGACGTTTTCAAAATTCTCTAAGGAGAAATTTTGACTTCAAATCGAAGTCTTCGCTCCTACTTACGCAAAAAAGAAGGGGACGGCGTTTTCAAAATTCTCTAAGGAGAAATTTTGACTTCAAATCGAAGTTTTTAAGCTCCTACTTCAAAAAAAAAAAAAAAAAGGGGACGGCGTTTTCAAAATTCTCTAAGGAGAAATTTTCACTTCCAATCGAAGTCTTCGCTTTAACTTTACAAAAAGTAAGAGAACAACAATTTCTAAATTAGCAAAAATAATTATACAAGACATGTATATAGAGATACAACATCGTGCAAGGCACTTATTCAATTTCACATACAACACATACAAAGTTTACGAAAAAGTTTTACATACAAAAGTATAAAAATTCAAAACTCTTCGAAGCAAACACTAGTTGCTTTGCCCGCTCAAAATATCTTCGACAACCTCGTTGATTATCTTATCTTGCCGTGTCTTGCAAACCATCCCCAAAGATAAAACTTGGGGACGACTTGAGCAAGAAGACCGCAACGGAAACCTTAAATATATCAAGAAAAAGCAAGAATATATCAAAAACAAAGAACCCTAATAACACGCAATTTTACGACCAACATTCTTTGAAATCAACAACCCTAGGCATCCTATAGGGATCTTTGGCTCTAGAATTCCCAAGACACTTATCCACAAACTCATCAACGTTAGCACTACCGTAAGCCTCGAAAAGCCTCGAAGCCTCGAAAACAAAGTCACCCTTCTCGCAATCATAAGAGGCATCGCAAAATATCTTGCGCGCAGCTTCACGGGAGAAACTCAAGCCAAGATTTTCCAAAGTCATAATTCACCACAAAAATCAACAAAAGTTTTAACTTCGCAACAATGATAACTTCGCTAAATCACAAATAATAAAAGTTTAACCAACACTTCAATTTAACAAATTTACAAAGATTTCCATTCAAACATGTTTTCTACACCTCCCAAAAACACTCAAGATAAGGATTGTTCAAAGAAACTAGCCCCTTAAGCTCACTAACATCGTTACGGCCCTTCCGCTCCTCCTCTTGAATCCTCCTCTCTTCCTCCATCCGCCGCTTCAAGAGCCTCTTCCTCCCCGTGAAAATATCGAATTCAAAAATTAAAACCAAAAGTCGCACACAAAAATAAAATAATGATCGCGACAAAGGAACAATAAATGTGGGAAAATACCTTCTTCAGTTTCTCTTTAACTTTCTCAAGGCAAAGCTTTCGCGACCGCATTGGCACCAATATTCATTCAAAAACTTCTTACAAAGTAGATGAGTCCAAGGAGAAATTTGATTGATAGCATCTGCAGAAACTTGAATGAGGGATCCACAAAAGCATCATATAATGGGTCATTGGCCTCTTTCATGAGATGCAAAAGTGCCCTAGTAGAGTACATGACACTTGTGTCGCCAAATACTGAACAACAACACTCGGATCTTTATATTGTCGGCAAAGCCAAATGAAAAAAGGATCATATTCCCCAAGATCCCAAAGAGGGTCTTCGTGAACGGCACCCCACTTTTCATATGCAATTTTGCATATATCCCACATTCTATTAAATTTCCTATGGAAAAATTCATCCATTTACTGTTTTCTTTTTCTCCAAATACTCTTTCTCCTTTGTAAGAGAAGCAATGGTTGCCTTCGCAGCCTCAAGTCAAGCTTTATCTTTCTCCTTATCACCGTCCAAGCCTTATGGTATAAGCGATCAATCTTTAAGCCATTCATCCACAGCTTCTCCTCTCTCTTTCTCTTTAGAAGCAACTTGAGTCTTCAAATCCTCAATCTCTTTAAGCAAAGACTTTTCACGAACAAAGAAAAAGCAGTCCAAATCCCTCAAGTGACTTTCTAAGCCCACGGTTGACAAGAGCCCCTAGACATACAAGACAAAAACGGATAAAAGAAACTTTTAGCAAACAACTTCGCATACACAAACAATACAATTATAAACAAGCGAAAGCTTACCTTGTACATCAAATTTATGCCAAGATCGGCAAGCTCCAAATGATTCATCTTCGCTAGCTCACCTCCCGCGCGAGAACGAGAAAAGCATCATCAATACACTTAGTCAATCCGCTTCTCGGTCCTCTTCGAGCACGCGAAGTTTATCCACACCTACTCCAACAAACTTGAAAGAATCCAAATTGACACCACTTTCGAAGCAAAACTTCAAAGTATTGTCAATAGACTTCGCGATAGCTTCAAGAGGTAAGCTCTGCTTTCCTCAACAAAGAACTTTGAGGGAGTAGGATGATCCAAGATAACATCCTTCATCGACCCAACATCAACGGTTTTTTCCCTCGATGAAGTTGAAGCATCGTGAAAATATTGAGCTAAAAAAAAAAAAATAGATAATCAGGGAAAAGCGTAAAAACAAACATAGAAGAAATAAAGACAAACGGTTGAAAATACTCACAAACTTTTTCGCCTTCCCTCAAGGGGCAAGGTATCTTTGCCTCGAGCTTCAACATTGACAAGTGATTCGGACAAAACGGCTTCACCACTGATCCGCCCGGCTTGGTCATCTATCACATCATCAAAATCATCAACACAAAATTGGGCGGCCCTCGTCCCTCTTTTGTGAAGCTTTTCCTTCACAAACTTAACGGCTTCTTCAGCTCTCTCTTTGAAGTCTTCTCTAAACCTTTTCAAAAATAAAAAAGAAAACCAAAATCAAAATCAAAATAGCCATCTAAGAAATAACAAAAATTATAAAATATACATACCAACAAAGTAGTTCTGTCTTGAACTCTCGAAGACTCCTCAATAACAATTTAAACCTTCAAAGGTTCAAAGCACCGACTCCTTGAGAAAATTTCGCTACAACAGCCCGCACCTCCACTTTTCTCAGAAATTCCAAATTCCAAGGATGGCTTCACCCACCGTCACCACCTTCATTTTTCTCAGGAACTTCGGTGCTAGGAACCGAAGAGGGATTTTCTGGATTCACTAGCAAGTGACTCACATGAATATCTTTGGCTAACTTAGCTAATTTAAGACTATTGCGCTCATCACTCAAAGTAAAAATACTGCTCGGCCCGCATTCATAGGAAAATGAGTTGGATCCCTAAGTCTAGGGGGAAAGGGGAGATGCAAGATACCGATGGCGAAGCTTCCATAACAGAAGCATCAGCTGCGTCATCTTCACCAGCAATGCCTGAGGTACCAAATTTCTGCGAAGACCCAAAATTTTGTAAGTAGTCCGATAGCGGAGTAAGCAAACTTGGAGTCAAACCAGTGGAAGCAAAAGCTTTGCACATTTTTCTCACCTCCAAATCTCTTAAAGAAGTACCAAACTTTGAGCCCTCAAGGATTGGGGCATCAATATCACTGTCAGTGAGGTCAACAGTATCAAGCAAATCCTCAACCATCTTCCTAGACCTCTTCTTACGAGGCTTTGAAACGGCAGATCTTGAAGGAGTCTTCGCAGAAGCGAGATGGCTTCGTTTTGTCATTTCTCTTCCTCTTCCGAGGCTTATCATTTTCAGCTTTATCCTTGCCTCGTGCGTAGGCGGGGAGGAGGACGGACCTTATAAGTTATATTGGCCAAAGTAAAAATACGATTAAGCCTCACATAATCCCGCCAATAATCTCATCCATCAATTTCCTCTCGGTATGCAAATACTTTCCAAGCAACCCCGAGGCCTTGTTTTCAACATCGGCAACAAACTCTTCTTCGCTTTTGAACCGCGAAGGCATTACTTGCCTCCCTATCCGAAAAATATAGTCCTTGTCTCGACTTTCTTCTTGTGATAGCGAAGAAAGTCCCATCCAAGTCGAAGTGGCCAAACACCCGGCGAAGAATGTATTCTTCCACCAAATCACGAGTGGACTGTTGAGATACAACTCTTGCAAAAGCTCTTAAACACTCGAGACAATTACGAGATTTGGTATATCCAGGCTTACACTCAAACCTATTCCTATGCATGCGCGGCGGCCAAAGGATAGCTTTTTTTTTCACCCCCTTTCGCCAAGATTTTCTTCTACCAAGGAACCTTATGATAGAACCAAAGTTTACCCACCCATCTCGCCCACTTGTTCTTCAAAGCGGGGAGATATTTGCTTTTGGCCTCGGGCAGTCTTAAAGCTACAACAACCAAAGTAAAGCTTCACATCGTATGCGCTCCTCAATTTTCTTGGTCCGAAATTGAGTGTGTAGCTCGTGCAATGCACTAAAAGCATCAATATCCGGCTGCACCCTCGACTACGCACAGCCCCCAATAAAAACCGATAGCTTCACAATAGCGTTGGGTGTCAAATGATGCATCTCGATATTGTATCTTTTGAATACTTCTTCCGAAAATTTTTGGGGTGGCATGCGAAGACCGGTAGTGAACAAATCTTTGAACACAATGCACTCATCTCGGTTTAGGCTTCGCACCCTTTCGCCGGTTCCGTTCGGCCTATATTGACCCTCTTTTAAAAGACCATCTTTCACCATTAGCTTGAAATCATCATCTGTCATTTTGCTTTGACCAAAAGTATATGAAATCCTCGTCATCGACAAGCAACTCGGATTCGGATGCGTAAACTTGTGAAAGATCTTCTCCGTAGTCATCTTGTTGCGAAGTTATTTTCTTCTACAATATCTTGACTTTGAGATTCAGCCGGAGCATCTTCGACAAGTGCCATTCTAAAACAAAAAGAAAAAGATAACAAATCACCTAACAAAATCATAATAAACTTCACAAGAAAAGATTGGAAGATACAAAATTCTTAGACTTCGATAAAAATATATACCCGACTTAGAAGAATTACAGAATTCCGCTTCAAACTTCGCGAGAAGATTCGTCTTCACTAAATTAGCTTCGTCACCAGAAAAAAATTTCAAAAGGTGGCCCCTCTCCGAAAAGATGAAGAAAAAAGGGGGGTGCTTTCTATTTATAGACCTCTTCGTCAAAATGCAAATAAACTAGCGTTAAAAAAAAAGTCCAACTTCAAAGTCTAGCGAAGATATTCGCGAAGTCATAACTCAAATAAAAAGTCCAACTTCAAAGTCCGGGGCGACGTTTTTGATCGAAACAAAGTTTTAATAAAACTTATGATTCGTGGGTTTCATGCCTTTGAAGTCGGCCTTCACCCACGGGGCTCATTTGGTTCTAACTTTGATTTCTGATTTTAAACTTTCGCCCCAGACTTTGATAATTTCGTGGTGCATGAAATATTAACAAGTGGAGAACAGAATATGAAGACCGAAGGTGACTTCGCTAAGAGTTGGCTTCTCACGATCTAACAATAAAGATGAAATCAAGAAGATCGGGTCCAAATGTATCAAGCGAAGACGGTCCGAGTCGGCTTTGCTATGAAGTCAAAAGTCATTTCCGGAAGAATAAAGAACATGGCGAAGATGAAGACCATGAACGAGGCGTGAGCGAAGACAAGAAAGATATCTTCGCCGAATAGTTGCGTCATAGAAGTCCACTTCGAATTCTTAACATTTGTACAACTACGAAGCCGGGGGGCCTATAAATACCCCCGACCTCCTTTGTAATCGCCATGTTGAATGGCCACTTTGTAAACCATATCATCATCAATAACATGCTTTGTGTTGAGCATTCACCCAACACCTCCCTAACAAACAGCTACGTCCGCGAAATAAACTCCGGATAGCGTTCTTTGAACTCGCAATAGACTCCCAAGTCGCGTCGGCACTGCTCGCCCCTCCCAATTCACCGCCGCCTGCCATTGTCCCCGGTTCAAGCGTGCCCCGAGCCACCTTGGATGGAGTAGGCACCACACGCGACCACGCAAGAGGATTGGCAATGGCACGGTGGTTGCCGGTGGGTCGCCCGCCAGATATTTCTTCAATAAGGCCACATGGAACACGCCGTGGATGCGGGCCTTTGGAGGGAGACAGAGCCTATATGCCCACGCCCTATCTTCTCTCAGAACCCGGTAGGGGCCAAAATATCGAGGCCCAAGCTTGGAGGAGGAAGCCGGCTGCGGATGCCCATTGTCAGACACGTTAGTGCGGCCGCAGCCAAACCCGCCCCCGACCATGAACTCTACATGACGCCTCTTCTTGTTCCGTGCTCCTTCATGACATCTTGGGCCAGCAGCAAGCGCTCCCGATCTCTTCCAGAAGGTGTCACGGTCACGAGTTGCCGGTCGATCGTAGCTACCGGCCGTGCCCGGAGTGTAGGACGCCAGGTCGGTGGAGCCCGGCCGTAGACAACCTCAAAGGGAGTGGTGCGGAGGGCGACCGATATGATGTGTTGAAGCAAAGATTCCGCCCATGGAAGCCACCGCAGCCACGAACTCGACGGTCCACCAGCCAGGCACCGCAGTACATGATGATGGTGCGATTGGTCACCTCGGACCGACCGGCCTGCTCGTGGGATGGAAGGTGGAGCTCCGGAGCAGCTTGACACCCGCCAAATTTAACAACTCCTCCCAGAATTGGCCGGTGAAGACCAGATCTCGATCACTCACAATGGAGCACGGAAATCCATGGAGGCGCACAATGTCGCCGAAGGCACGCGTCACCGGACCGTAGCGAGTAGGGTGGCCGAGGGCGATGAAATGCGCCATCTTTGAGAATCGGTCGACAATGGTGAGAACGACCGACTTCCCTCCAACGCTGCGGAAATCCTCGGCGACGTCCATAGCAATGTCGCTCCATACATTGGCTCGAATCAGGCAAAGGGTCGGCAGGAGACCACCGGGTGCCAGTGCTCGATCTTGTTCTTTCCCGCACACGGGCGGTACCAAGGATGAAGTCGCGGGACGGTTGATGGCTGGATGTTGTAGAAGGATGCCCTCGGCCGGTCAGTGTCTTCGGGCGCCCGCGTGCCCAACATCATGTGCATCCCGCAGCGGAGCCGGCCATAAGGCCAGGCATCCGAACAAAGAGGCGACCCTTGTACGGCAGCATGCCATCGACCCGGCCCAGCCCCGGGGCGAGGAAATTTGCGAGCTGGCCCCGGAGGGCGCTTGCTTGTTCGTCCATCTCTGCTCCTCCCGCAGAGCGCCGACATGTCGAAGAGGGGCGCGGGGGATGGCCCGGACGTGGGGGATGTCCTCATCACGGGCGACAAAGACATCCGCCACCGTGTCGCAGCTTCCTGTGGCTGCATTTCTGACACTGAGGTCGAGCCGAGCAGCCTTGGTCACCCACGTGTGTTGTGGGATTGTTGTTAGCGCTGGTCGAGATGAACTTGAGACTCCAATGGTCTGTCTGGCATAAAGGAAGGCACGACCCCAAAGATAGGGCCGCCAAAGATGGCGCACCGCCTAACAGCCCAAGGAGCTCGGCCATAGGCTTGAAGCTTGGCGTGGTGGGTCGCGACGGCGCCGGGCTGAGGCATGCCACGCCATCGCCTTGGTGGAGCACCGCACCGAACTCAGCCCCGACATCGTAGTCCACGATGAAGCGCTTGTCGAAGTCCGGTAAGTTGCAGAGGGGGCGCAGAGATCAGGGCCGTCTTGAGGGCGGCGAAGGCCGCCTACGAATTAGGTGTCCAGAGAAGGCCTCCCGCTTGAGAAGGGCCGCCGCTGGCCCAACCACACCGCCGCATTCGGGCGATGAACTTCCGGTAGTACCCGGTGAGGCCAAGGAATCCACGAAGGCACGAGCCGCGGCGAGGTCGAGGTCATGCCTCCACGGCTCGCACCTTTGCCGGATCCATGGCGACACCATCACCGAGATGATGTGGCCAAGGTACGCCACCGAGGGTTCACCGGCAAGAAGCATTTGGAGCGCTTTGGCTAAGAGGTGGTGGTCGCGCATTTTTGTCGAAGCACTATGCGCATTACATGCCGCAAGTGCTCGCCCAAGATGAGCCGAATATCAAAATATCATCAAAAATACAAGCACAAAGCGCGAAGATACGGCTTCAATATGTCGCTCATTAGTGCTTGAAAGGTAGCAGCGCGTTGGTGAGGCCGAAGGGCATGACGAGGAACCCGGCGCCCATGGTGTGTCCGAAGGCGGTCTTGGCGACGCCGTCCCCGTGCATGTGCACCGATGGTACCCGCCAAGCGTAGGTCAATCTTGGTGAAGAAGCGCACCCTTCAACTCGCCCAGAGCTCATCAACCACCGGGATCGGGAACTTGTCCTTCACACGGTGGCGTCGTTGAGGGCGCGGTAGTCAACGCAGGCGCCAATCAATCGTCGTGCTTTTTCTGGCGGACTAGGAGCACCGGGGAGGAAAATGGTGAAGTCGACTCGATGATCCTTGGCCAAGCATGTCCTCGCGACCGCCGCCGATTTCATCCTTGAGGAGCAGGTGGGTACCGATACGGACGCATCGCCACCGGGCGGGTGCTCGTAGGAGGTGAATCCGGTCGTCGGGCGGCGTGGTGGCGGAAGGCCGCGAGGCTCCTCCTAAGATGTCCACGTAGGACCGCAGCAACTCCTCCAGATCGTCGCACGGGAGAGCAGCCATGGTGCGAATGGCCACGCCCGGCTGCTCACACCGGCCCAGTGATGGGACCGCCGTTGTACCGAATGACATCGCCAGCGCCGAAATCCCAGACGATTGGCCCCAGCTGTTCGCGCCATCAACGCCGAGGACCCGGTCGAAGCGCCCAAGTCAAGCGCCGGCGCCGATGGAGAACGCGTCCGCCACCAATGGTGATTGGGGTAGCGAGACACACGCCAGATCTAGCGCAACCGATCACCGTTGGCCACCAGCACATTAAGGCCAGCGTGGGGACACGGTAAGGCCCAAGCGGCTGCGCGGCGAAAGTGGATGCGGTATGAGTGGAACCGGTATCCACTGGGCCGCCAGCATTACGCCGCCACAAAGGACTGCAACAAAGATGGAATCGGCCCGGGTGGAGGCGGGTTGGTGCATGGAGGGAGATCTCCACGCCGTTGACGCCGCCGAGGGATCCTCCGCGCCCTCCGCCAGTCCATGAGGAAGACACCACCCTTGGTGGCGCACTTGTGGTCCTTGCCGCACGGCTCATTCGCGAAGTAACACGCCCGTTTGCCGCTTCTCATGCATCTCGGGCCGGCGTGAGGCGGCGAAAAGCGGCCGCTGCCCTCCGCCTTTGCCCTCCCGCAGTGGCACCGGGGGCAGCGGCTAGGCCGAAATGGCGCCGCGCCAAAGTTTCGAGGCGCCGCAGAAACGGTGATAGTAGGGGCTCGCCGGTGGCGCCGCTCGAACGCCCGCCCCGGGCTCATAGCCTGTTGTAGATTGGAGGGTGTTGCATCTCGACGTCAGGGCGGTGGGCTGACCCAACCCGGGCCGGCAGTCGATCGTCGATCACCGCCGCGTGTCGAGGTTGTTGGTGCGGCGCGAAGCGAGAGCGAGGAAGCGCCGCGAGTAATCCTCCACCGTGCTGGTGCGGAACAAGGCCTTGATCTACGCCATCGAAGTTGGTGCGAATCGGTGGCCCGGCCGGAGGTTGATGAGGTCGGGCGAAACGTGTCCACGAAACCATGCCGCGGGTCGCGTTCCATCCGGTAGTACCATTCCGCCGCGCGGTGCCGCCGAGGTCTTGGGGACGCCATCCACACCTTCATCCTCGGAACACGGGTGGCCACGGAAAAAATTTTCACACTTGTTGAGCCATGTCGAGGGGATCCACCTCACCGTTGAAGGTCGGAAGGGGATTTTCGGGGGTCGGTGTGGTCGTGGTGGTGATCAAGGAAGCGGCCCCTCAGTCAGTCCCGGTAACTAAGTCGCACCCCGCGCGTCCCGTCACGCCCGCGGCCAGCGTTCTCTCGTGGCCCCAGCCGCGCCGGAATCCCCCCGCAGCCCGCCAGCCGGCGGGTCCCCGCGAAGGAAGGACGCCACGATCGTTGAAGCCGCGACGCACCGCGATCGCCGGCGACTACGCGCTTCGCCGCGCTATAGAAGTCACGGCCAGACGCTGCTGGCGTCGTAGTCGGCCCGTGCGGCGGCCGGCTGTCCGCCAGCGCTGAAGTCGTCGTACCACGGCGCGGTCCGGGAAGTCAGGTCCCAGCTGGCGCTGCTGAGTCATAGGCGCCAGACTGCGCCGTGTCGAAGTCGCTGATCAGCCGGCCAAGCGCTTCTCGCGCGCCCGACGCGGAGTGCAGACCGGGCGCTTCCGCGTTGTTGCCGCTGCCGATGCCTTCTTGTTCGTCATCCCGCTAGCGCCCTTGCCGTGTCGGGTCCCCGCCGTCTCCAGACGCCAGGAGGCGGGAATCATGGAATTGAGTCGGTTGGTGATGGTGGTGAGCTGAGCGAAGACGCGATCGATTTCGATTCGACCTTTGCGCCCATGGCCGCAAGATCGACGGAGTCGACATGGTTGTCGATGCACTTTCGGAGAGGTCTTTGATACCAAATTGATACGGGCGTTGCCGCCTTGGAGTGCGCAGGGAGAACAGAGGGAGTGAGTGAGACTGGAATTGGAACGGTGGGTAGCGAGGAATCGGGGCAGTCGGTCTCGTCGCCGGCAGCCACGGCTGAAACGCACGTGGTGCCGTCGGAAGGAGAACCCACCCCCGCCTTAGGGAGATTCTATTTCCTTCGATGCCTTCCCTATTACAATCTATGGTGCCCTTATAGAATGAGCACGAGCACTCCCTAAGGTGAGGCATGTTATCCAAGAATAGCTAACAATTCCAGCCACTGCATGTAGCTTATTGACTTCTTAAACATCTAAGAAAATGCCTAGCCACTGCTGGTGGCAGCGGCTTGCCTGGCCTTACGCCGGAATTGCCTGCCTATGAATGAGTCTACAATAGTATATTATGAAAATATAATTAATTAAGAATCTAATGATACTTAGTTTGCATCATGAATGTTATTATCTTATCATATAAATTTAATCAAACTTGAGAAGTTTGTATTCTCCATAATTTTTGAAATAACTTACAATTTGGGATGGAGGGAGTAACTTATATCTAGAATATTCAAAACAAAACTCCATCTGCTGCTCTAGATCCTAGTATTCTAAGATCTAAAAGTAGTGGCTAGAGATCCAATTTAATGAACCTCCTAACGGTGGTCACCCCCACATCCAAAGCTGGACACCACAGCCCCACATCCATGGCCAACCATTGCCAGCATCCTAAGAACCTCAAGTGTCTCAGATCTGAAAAACAAAGGCATGATATTCAATTCCAGCATACCTCCAAGTACTGGCGGTCGAGACGATTGCAAATGTTGAAAAAAAGTGACACCACATGATAGGATAGACTTGTTGGAAGAAGATTTTTTCCATTCTGCCAAAAATAAGATTAGGATTGGATTTACCAAATTTTTAGAGTTGTTCTTTGAGCGATTTTTGTGTTCCTACTTATTTGATATGATGCACTTAGGGATGCTAAGGCAGGCTGTCCACAAACAATTAAGCCTAACTATTGTATCCCTACATGTACTTTTTATTATTATATAATTCGTCGAGGCTAGTAGTTGTTGACATATATAGAATGCCAGAACAGGTTCGAGTTGTGCTAAAGAAGCCTTCATCACCTAACCACTTCCACTTCCACTTCCACTCAGTTTTTGGTTACTTTGTCCACTAACATTGCCCACCTACCTAAATAGCCGTCTGTGCAACTCTGTAAGAAAAAAAAAAAATATTTTGACCAAAAATCATATGTGCGGTCTTTATTTCATAAAAATAAATGGTGTCCACCCCTGCCTCAGCTAGTACTCCCCTCCAGTTCCACAATACTTTTTTCTTTTGACTCATAT
Organism: Hyparrhenia diplandra; assembly: GCA_015847255.1. Classification (NCBI taxonomy): domain Eukaryota; kingdom Viridiplantae; phylum Streptophyta; class Magnoliopsida; order Poales; family Poaceae; genus Hyparrhenia; species Hyparrhenia diplandra. The sequence continues at coordinate 288,846 of JADLZK010011194.1, read as the reverse complement.
AAAAAGCGTGTTTGACTGCTCGCCTTATTCAAATTTTTATGTAAATTATAAAACAAACAAAAACGTCATTACAATATCTTTAGTGATGTAATAAGTCATAACAAAAAAGTGGTAATATTTATTAAAAAAAGTTGAATAAGGCGAGAGGTCAAACACAGTTTTATATGAAATCAAAAGAATTGCAAGATTGAAACGAACGGAGGGAGTATGTCGAACAGCATACCACTCTTTGTACATGAAGTCAATGAAGTTTCATGACCTACAACTTCAATACTTGATATATTACGAAACAGACATATCAAGTAGTTTATTTTTTTTTGAAAAGTAACATAGCTTTATCGTTTTGCTGTGTATCGGAATCAGTTTTTGAACATAAGTCTGGAGCAGTAGAACCTTTTTGGTCAGTGCTTCCTGTACAGGAATTAGATATTATTTAAACTTTAGTTGTCTGCTTAGCATGTGCACAGGAAAGAACTAACAATTTCATGACAGTGGATCAAAGGTGTGCTAATATGTGTATATAATATTCTACATTGGAGCTAGTAGTTTGATAGGAAAATCTATACCTAAGACACCACAAATGTTCAGTTGAGTGTGTTTTCAGTTGAACCATCGGAAGATTTAGGTGACCAGTCTTGACTGAAGTTGTACCCATTGCTCAACAGCAACCACAAACAGGTAGTTTTATTTTTGATCCAGAACACTAGTTAGTGCGCACATCTTTCAGAGGCATCTTACCGATTATGCATTGCATTCAGCTAGCTGCACTGACAAATAAGTGGCATATAATTAAGACTCCTCTGAACAAACTGCTCGAAATTGTTTAAGCTATGGCTGAGTTGATATATGGTTGAGCCATCAACAGCGATGTCAAGGGAAGGATAATTGTTCCATCAACTTGTACCTACTTTCCCACTGTCTCCAACAGCTAGCTTTGTGGTTGGTTGGAGCTATAAGTTGCAGCAACTGAGGCAGTTCTCAACTAATTTTCCATCACGAATTTGGAGCTAGGCCACTTGTCTCTTGCTTGGATTCTACAAAACCCAGTTGCCTGCCTCTGTTTCTTCAATTTTGGAGGTGAAATCACAACCTATCTCTTCTGTCTTGTGACTTGTGAGTACCTTTTCTTTATCTCCATTTCCCACTGAATGTAGTTAGTTCCTACTTGTTTCAAGCATGGGTTGCTTGATTGTGATTTGACCCAGTTTGGCCTCTCTTCCTTTGTTTCCACTTCCTATGATGTATGATTCTTGTTTCAAGCAAGTTGTTTGTGGTTATTGCTTGACTGAATGATTGTAATTTGCCACTTTTACTATGCATATGCAACGCATAGTTCAGAAGAAGGCTGTGTGCATCCGTCTCATCTGAAATGATAATAGATGGTGGGTCATGTTTTTACAGCAAGCAGGCAAAAGCATTCATGGTGCAACTGCTGGACCTACCTTGGCATTCATTCATTTAAGAGCACTAATCTGAGCATAAATATTCGTGTTGTTCTGTTCCCTTCCTTGCCAACAGAGTTCTCGTGGGTTGTGTTGCATCCATGCATAAGTATGCATATTTAAGAGAGATTTCTACCTTGGTCCTGCAAAATGAACAGTTTTAGCATTCGCTGTTACTATGGACTTGTAGAACATAGTACGGTTGTATACCGTGGGCTGCTTCTTTGTTTGTTGTTGAATGGAGTGCAATAGCAATAGCAGAGCAATTTCTTTTCTGTTTCAATCACCAGCCAATCCAACCGTCTAGTATTTCTCCTTATCTTGTGTTGGCCACCGAGGTCAGGAGCGAGCCGGAGCGTCAACCAACTGAAAAAGCATGAAGCAACAAGTTTCGAGCAGCAACAGCCATGGCAGCAGCACCCAAACACGGACATCAAGAGCACCGCCATCCAAAATCAAGCAACCTCCTGCTACTCCAGGCGCAGGGGTGAAGGCCAGACCAAGACCGACCGCAGCCACCGCTACCATGGCAGCAACGAGGAGGCAGCCTCCTGTGCCTGTGCCCGTGAGGAGGGTCATGATGGGCACCAAGGAGTCGACAGAGCCAGTAGAGGAGGAGGTGGTGCGGCTGCGCGAGGAGGTGGATGCCTTGCGGAGGGAGGTGCAGCGCCTGCTCCGCCTCAACGCAGAGCTTCAGCACCAACAGCATGATGCTGCTGCAACCAACAACAGACCACCACAGCCTGCCAACAAGATTCCGATTTCCGGAGGAGTCGCTGCGCCGCCACCACCACCACCGCCCCCGCCGCCACTGCCTCAGCACCAAAACAAGCGAGTACCTTCAGCTCCGAGCACCAGCCCGGTGAGCAAGGCCACGGCCCTGGTTGACATGTACAACTCGCTGCAGACCAACAACAAGCCGTCAAAGCACACAGACAAAAGCAGAAGCCATCATCACCATAGCAGCATTGTTGACGAGCTGCAGAACCGCTCCAGGCACCTGATAGCGGTGCGTCACACACCATTCTTCCCGGCCCTTTGTGTTTTCTGAAATTAATACTATTATTATAAGTCTGCTCTAAAAAAACAGTATACCCACCATTGTCTTTTCTTAAAAACATAGATCAAAGCGGATGTGGAAACAAAAGCAGAGTTCGTCAACCATCTCATCAACAAAATCCAGACTAGTACTTACACTGGTGTGGAACAAGTACTCACCTTTGTGGACTGGCTGGACCAACAACTTTCTACTCTGGTAAGAGTATTCATTTTTGGCACAAAAAGAGTGGATAAAACTCCATCTATATGTACTGTTCTTGGGTGCATTGATCTACGTTTGCTACAAATGATGTAATTCCCATTTTTGTCAGTCTGATGAGACAGCCGTATTGAAGCACTTCAACTGGCCTGAGAGGAAAGCTGATGCACTTCGTGAAGCAGCATCAGAATACCGACACCTCCGGTGTCTTCTAACAGAGATCTCTTCCTTGAGGGACGGAGATGCTGGTGGTAATGAAACCACAGCCACTCTCAGGAAAATTTCAAGCTTACTAGATAAGTATGTGTGGTAACATGCTAACAGCAGTCGTCTCCAATATATACTTTGTACAAGTACATTTTTTCTTTTAATGCCATTGCCACCAAACTCAAGATATGAGCCCTATTCTGGCCTTCAGATTGGAGAAGAGCATGGACAGATTGGTGAATCTAAGGAGATCGGTGATTCCGTCCTACGAAGAGTTGAGGATTCCAACAGACTGGATGCTTGATTCAGGGATTGTCTCAAAGGTTATTATCTCTCTAGCTCTACGTATTATGGTCTTCTCCTGTTTCCAATGCTGGATAGATAGGTAGATTGATATCTGCAAAGCGAATAAACCATGAATCACAGACATGTTAAGTACTGGGCTGTGCAGATGAGATTGGCATCGGTGAGCCTAGCGAAAATGTATATGAAGACAGTCCTTAAGGAACTGAACTGCAGGGATACAGCTGGGACTGGGAACGAGGCTGCTCTGGTTGCTCAGAGTGTGCGCTTCACCTACAGGGTCCACCAGGTCAGTTTGCTGATCAAAATGTTGATTAAGAAACCAACCTCAACCTGATGGATGTTTGGATGTGAGGGCTGGAATAAGTATTCCGTTATCTAAAAAAAAAAGAAACCAACCTCAACCTGATGGATGTTTGGATTGTTTGCTATACTCTATATGCAGTTTGCTGGGGGCCTTGACTGCGAAGCAATGCATTCCTTTGAAGAGCTAAGAAGGCGGGTTCAGGTGGTCTCTCAATAACTAATCTACATGATAGGACAGGATGGAACTAAAACCTACACTATTCCTCTGTTTCTTGATAATATAATAATATGTAGCACCTCTTCCCTTTTTATGTTCTCAATGTAAGATCAAGTCTTGTCAGAAATGGAGAGGGGAGAAAATCATGTTGTGATTTCTCATCATGTATGGAAAATCTAGGTATCCATTGATTTTGTTTCTGTTCTATGTCAAGTACATTTGCAGAAGAAAATTGTAGGTCTAGCAGTATTACAACAATATTTTTGGGTAAACTATGATTTAGGAAGCAAACTCTTTTGCAAAAGTGCAAAAGGTTTATTTCTGCATGCAAGTTCTGCCCAGAGTTGGAAAGAATCCAAACTATGTAAAAGACATTATGGAACATCACAACCCAGCTGTTCACAAGACCAAATGGTGAATGACAAGTTTTGCTGGGTTCAAACCTATTTATGACAAGCAAAGGTTCTTAAGAAAATTAATTTCAATGCCTCTTTCCAAGAGACCAGTCACATTTAGGTAGAGATAGGCGGTCACCTGTGCTGCTAAGAACGGATGCCTGCTCCCCCACCCTACCCTACGCCCCCAAAAAAACACACACACACACACACACACTGGCTGACACTGAGGAAGCTGCTTCCCCGTGACAACCTCGGCAGCCCCTTCCCCTCGATCTACACGTTGACCGACTAGATCCCCAGTTTTTTTATGGCCAGGGCGGAGAATTTCAATTTGTTGTTTTTCAAGGCTGTCATGTCATATTGAATTGGATGAAACACCCTCTCTCAATGCAAAGATAGTCGGTAATCGTGCCAACTGCCAAGCGAAAGTGTCATATAGCCTGATATACATTTACAATTTCTAAGTTTTACGATATTATTAGAGTGCCCCAGCGTTGAGGGTGGCTGTTGTTTCCATGCCTGACCCACACGCTCACTGTCGTTGTTGCTCGATACTGCTCGTCGACAACAACGGTGGGGGGAAGACAAAGAGCACCATCATGGGAAAAGAAGGACGCGGGCCGATGGCCATGGGACAGACTGCACCTCGCGATGCGGCACTCATGCCCCGGCCGGAGCCCTGCTGCCATACACCATAAGCCGAGCCCCCGACAGCCCTCTCGGGAATGTCGTGCTCTTGCCTCACGACACTCATGACCCAGCCGGAGCTCAGTCCCCGTACACGGCGTGCCAAGCCCCTAGCGCCGCTCGCTCCTATGTTCCGAGCACCGTCGCCTATCTTGCGCAGAGAGCCAAGCTTGTCGACTACACACTCGATGGTCGGAGCCCCGCCGTTGTCCAAAGATAACGACCAGGAGGGAGATGACGAGTTGGATTTATATAGGAGGGAGAGAGAACGGAAGGTAGAAAAAGAATGTGCGTTGTTACATAAAAATTTATTATGGGCCCACATAAAGGAAAACCGTGCATTGTGAGTTACAGGTTTCTATCACCTGTTTCTTGTTGACATAGCCGCTATGGAAACTACTATATAGTTTCAGGGTTGGGACTGCCCCCACAAAACCTCACAATTGCACCAACATGCAACATCAAATAAATACCACAAAATTAGATTGCTACCAAACTCAATGACAGAACATTTTGATTGCTTCTTTGGTAGTGATTAATACTAAATAAAAGCATCCATCAACAAATAAAAGGAGAAAAAGAGTTTGAAAAATAAATATGTGTAAACATAGATGACATATAGAAGTAAAAGGCCAGGAGAAAAAACACTTAAAAGATGGATCAGGTGATGCATAACTTCATTAAAGAACCAGGCATTGACATTTCTGTTGCTTGTGGATGGGAGCAACTAACTGCAATCCAAATGAGCTGGAGCACTCTAATAATATCATAAAACTTAGAAATAGTAAATGTATGATATGATTGTGCTCAAAGTATGATTACTCTAGAATGTGTATTAGTAGATTATGACTTAATAACACATATTGGCAACTGCACGAAAACAATCATGAGGGTCAGAGATAACTCACTGCCTGAAAATTGAATCCAGATTTTTCTCTTGTGGTATGCCATATACATAATACATTCAAGACCTCCAAAACCTTGAAGACTGTTTTATCAAGACTTTTTTTTTCTCAAAAACGCAGGAGAACTGCCCTTCATTATATTAAGAAGAAATGTTTTTGCTTGATGTTGAACTCCGGGGAATCCCAGACCACGTCTAGGAGACTTCGGCAGTGGACAGTTTCTTAAGTCCCCATGCCGGGATCCAGCAGGTGCACCCTGATACTCTTGCGCTTTCAGACCTGTCTTGTTTTATCAAGACTTTCACATGCGATTTCAACTATCTGAAGATGACCAACTGAGATTGACTGTTGCAATGCCTAGTAACTTCCATCTGTTTCCACTAACGTATTGCATATCTGAAGCCCCAAATATTTTACTAAAAACATACAAATAATTGAATAAACTTATACTAGTGAATATGTCTGATGGTGGTTTAGAACTTGTCTTTTAAAGAGGCATGCCAAGTATCCATATACTTGCCAAACTTAATAGACCACTCTAAAACTAACTTCATAAACTAATTGCTATCCATAATTAATGGTTTGGCAATGTCTGTAATTGCAGAAGAACAGTACACTTTTTGGTAATGATATGCACTGATAGTCATGAACAAAGCACATGGAACATTTGATACAGCTTCTGTATTGTATGGGATAAGTACAGCTTTTGTTAAGGTCACATATCAACTTCTGTGTGAATTTTATTATGGATAATGTAACTGCTAAAGAAATTGTACATTGATCAAGACAAAACAGGAGTTGAAATTGAAAGGGAGGCAGCTGCAAGCATACCAGATCAGGAGAAGCTGACAACCTCTGTAGCCTCCAACAAACCTTGGAGAATCACACAACCACAATTGTCAAGGCTGTAATAATAACGAGGAACAACTCTCACTGGAAAAAAACCCACAATCATCATAAAAAAAACTCGTGTACATCTATCATCACACATATCACTGCGCCTGACTGTCGCAGTTTGTAATGATGGCATGCTTTCGAGCATTGGACCTCGACCGCAATTCTTGGTAAACCTGAAGCAGAAGACTCGGGAAATGCTGTTCCCGTGGCGCTCGATGCTGGGGATGTCGGACCGGCCGAGATACAGATCGAGATCAACATAAAAATCGCAGGAATCCAGAGGCATGCCCCCGCGCCCCGATGCGCAACAGGTGGTCGACAAAGCCAGCGAACGCGTCGAGGCCGCCGCTCCACCCTGTGGGGCCACCGATGCGGACCGCGGGCACGGACAACCAGAGGACGCGCCAGATCCGGGCGAGCACGCACTTCCGCACCGCGTCCTGCGCCTGCAAGAGGAGATAATTGTTATTATATGACTCCAAACAAGTGGCTTCGCAAAAATATGATTCCTAACATTCGCTTCGCTAAAATATGACTCCAAACATTAACACTTCGGACATATGATTTTAAACATTTTAATTCATTTAGAAATCTAAATACATGTATTCCCGTCCGCCATGTACGTATTTCCCGTCCGCCAGGTAGCAGACCGGCCGTCACGCGCAGTCGTCGAATGCGGCGCCCAGGTCGAGTTCGCCGTGCCGTCCGCCTTGCAAGCAGATATCTCGCCACCTAGTGGCGTCCCGTCGCCGTCCGCTGGTGTCGTCCGAGCACACTAGCAGGCAGCAGATGCAGTCGAATACGATGCAGGCAGCAGATGCAGTCGAATACGATGGTGTGCGTGCGTGTCTGAATGGACGACGACGGACGCAGACACGCCGCGCGTGATCGAGATCCTCTCGCCGAACTTATTGCTTCTCTTCGATCACCGTCGATGATACGTATATCACACAGAGTACTGGCTGCCCAGCCCAGGTCGAGTTCGTCCCTGCAACCAACGATGCATTGAACAAGTTGGAGCTCAAAATCAGCTTAATTCGTGCTCGGGCAACAGCATCCATGGGGACCTCCAGTACCGCCTGTGCCAGGCCATCGGCTTCCCCGGCCTGGGTGCCTAGTGCACTAGCAGCCGCGGCCAGGCAACCAGGACCCATGGCCGGCCCTCCATGCCCCGTGGCCTGGCCACCAGGCGCCGTTGAGACGCGGGCTGGGGCACCAGAGGCCTCAACTTCACTGCCCTCGACGTCCATGGCCCAAGGCACTCTAACCATGTCTGCTGGTGGCGGATCTACGTCCATGGTGAAGGGAAGGAGGTGAGACGAGGGAAGGATGGGCAGGGACCTGAGATCGCCGGTGGTGGAATGGCGGCGCGCGGCAGGCGGCTCGCGCGGCCTCTGGTGCGGCTTACGTGAAAGAAACTCACGTAATGGGCAAGTACCAATTAGATGGTATTTTTACAGAAGGGCAAATCAGTAAATACAGGAAATACATGTATTTAGATTTCTAAATGAATTAAAATGTTTAAAATCATATGTATTCTGAACTGTTAATGTTTGGAGTCATATTTTAGCGGCGAATGTTAGGAATCATATTTTTACGAAGCCACTTGTTTGGAGTCATATAATAGCAATTATCTCCTGCAAGAGGGAGAGGACGTGGATGTAGGATGGGAGACTGGGAGACCGCTGATGCGGTCCGCCCCACTTGCCATGAACGGCAGTGGGACTTGCCGGTGAGGCGCTTCGTCGAACAGGTGCGCAGGCCGCAGGTGCGGTGCCGTGCGCTCCGAGCCGATGGAACGAGAGGAGGGAAAAGTTGATGGTTATCCAATTTTCGTTCCAGAATTATAAAACCATTTTTTTTACCTCTCTTCACTCTTAAAATCGTTGGTGGGTTTGATGGTAATTTACTGATGTTACGGTAGAGAATATGAATCGGGCTAAGCTCAAAAGTCTAGCGAGCTAAATCGGATTAGAAATGTTTATAAAAACATTGTGACACTATTTTTTAATAATCACTTTTCCTATCTATCTGTTGCAAGATTTCTGTGTTCGATCTCTGGCGACACGCATCGCGCGCGGAGGCGACGCCAGCGCGATGAGTCACGGGTCGGTTGTCGGGTCCCGTCCAAACACATTGTGCGCGCCCGGTAACTAGGCCTTGGATGCCAATCCGGACACTGGTGGATGGCTGCTCCCATTTCTGTTGCTCAGTTCACTTCCCTCCCTGGCGTCAGCTCCATTTCTTCGTCTCGTTGCTCATTGTTAGCGACAGCCACCCCACTCCCTTCCGGTGCAGGCTCCAAGCGTTCTATAGGCGGCAGCGGTGCCTCCTTCGGTGGGCAGTGTCTGTGTCTTCTTCGTCTCGGAGTTCGGTGAGTGTAGGATTCGTGTTCGATTCAGTGTAAATGTCTAGGGTTTGTGTGTTGTTCGTTTATGATTCAGATTTGTGTCGTTTCAGGGTTTGTGCTGGTGGATTCGTGTGGATTTAGGGTTGGTGATGGCGGTGTTCCTTGATTTTGTTTTGGGTTCATGGAGGGATACAGGGGGATTTGGGGGCTTGTAGCAGAGAAACAGATGGCGCTCGTGGAACCCCACCGTCCCGACTCTCCTTCCCGAGCTCTGTGTCTAGATTCGGCATCGTGGCCGTGGCGGCGAGGGCCGCGTCCGTCGCGTCACCCGCCAGATCTGCGATGGGGCATCACCCCTATAGGGGAGGACATGAGGAGGCGGAGTGGCAGCAGACGGTGGCGGGTTGTTGCGCACTGCGAAGACAATGGTGGCGGCTGTGATCTTAGTTTCACAGAGTTTGAGTTGATCTCAGATAGTGATTTTTTGGGAATGCGTTCGTAGCTAGGTGAATTTCTCCTGTGCGAAATTTGGCTTCGAATCTTAGCGATTTGATCGAGCTCTCTTCTATTTTTGGTTCGCCCTTTTTCTGTTTTTGTGTGTTCTTTGGTATGAGCGCCTATGTTTTCGTTGTTGGAAAAGATGCTGGTCGTGTCCTAGCAGATGGACATCGAGAGCCTAGCACCAACCGGCGCTTGACCACATCCTGCTAGATTGTCCCTGCCTGTCTCGATTGAGCCTTCCTGATTGCTTGCTCTGTCTTTGAACTAGGCTCAGCGCTGTCTGGTGCCCAACAACTTTTTTGTTTTTCTTTCTCTGATCGAAAGCAAGCTGGCAGTGGATAGCAGGTTGTCCAGCATCAAGTGCAAAGCTTAATTGGGTTTTGATTTTTTTTTATCTTGCGCTGTCACGACCAAGCTACATGAGCCTAATCATTGCTTGCTCTTTTAGCTGGTTATTGCTTCGTGTGATTTTAGGTGCTTTCAGTAGTGCTGCGTGCGTGTGTCTGACATTGCTGAACTAGTTTGAATTGATTGCACATGAATTCCGAAATTGCTCAACTAGAATGCTGATGAGTGCATGGTTCTTGACAATGAGGCTCTTTATGTCATTTGCTTGTGAACTCTAAAGCTTACAACACCTAGCTGTGAGTTGATTTCAATGTGCAGACCTATATGGCTGAGTTAGTTAGATTTGTTTATTCTTGGTCTGTGGCCTCATCAGTGCAACAGTGTTGAATCATTCTTCCACAAAATAAATAAAATAATAAATGATTTGATTAAATTATTGCAATCACCAAATAGGCAAATTGCAAGTACTGAGCACCCGCAACTTTAGTTCTGAGGATATGCAATATGCCCCTTTTTTGCTTTGCAGTGGATGCATGTTAGTAACATGAGCATGAGCAACACCATGGCTCTCTTTGGGCTGCCCCCAATCTGTACTCCCACAACTATTTGTTTCACTGTATGGCTGATTGTTCTTCCTTACCGAACCTGCGTTTATCTTTATCTCATCCCGTACTTGCAATAGGATCTGTCAAGCGTTTGATTTATAGCCTAGATGCATGATTCAGTTGGAATAATGCAGTGTCGTGTCTCAGAGTACTCAGTTCTGGCTATCATGAGCTGCATTTTGTATTTTACAGCTGTTGCTTCCGATGATTATTGCTCACATTTTATGCTAAAATTGCAGGTTCTGTTAATTGCAGTTTGCATGGTTGCAATGTGCAATTTTTGGTACTGAGAATAAAAAAACATTTGTTATTGGAACATGGATCCTTTTTGTCTAGAAGCATTTGAAGGGGCCGAAGTGGCTGCAGTTGCTCGTTGGGGTAAGTCTTGGCTTTTGTTTACTGATGTGCATGTATGGCTATATGGCTATAGGACACCACCCTCTTTTGTCCATATTTTTCATAGAAAAAATGTTAATTGTCTCTAGTCTGCTGTGGTAAAATTGTTCAAATTTGTATCTTGTGCTTTGTGCTAGGACACCACCCTCTTTTGTCACAGTGCTAGGACCCCACCTCACCCCCATGTATAGTAGTCGCACTGCTCTATTCCTATTAATCTGTTTTATTCATGAAAAAACCAAATAAAACATTCAGGTACTTAATAATTGCAATCAGCAATGCTATAAATTGCACTTATTTAGCACTGCAATTTTAGTGCTGAGGATATGCAATATGTCCCTTTTACTTTCAGGGGATGACTATTAGTATGGAAATCATTGTTTAGTGAGGTGGCCAAAATCATTGTTTAGCTTGGCCTTCCTGACATAATTTTTTATGAGGTGCAGTTCTGCTATGTGTTGGAAATTAGGATGAGACAAGCATTAAGTGTGTGTTTGTTTTTCCACTCTGTAGTCCGTAGTGAGTAGCATTAGTAGTAGCAGTAGGGCTGCCTTTCTCTATCGGAGCATGTCCATAGTATCTTCCTGTTACTATTGCCAACTCGTAGGTGTACTCATGCAGTCTTTGCTTGCCATGTCATTTGCCATCACAACTATTTCTGAGCATATGTAAACCAATCAACTTAAAGATTTAGTTACATAATTGCTATATGATATAATGTAAATTGCAAGTGTCAAGCACTGCAATTCTAGTGCTGAGCATATGCAATCCATCTGTGATTGTGTTTCTCAATTCTAGTACCTCTACTGTTCCATCTTTCATTGTCCAAACAATTTATACCAATCTGTCAATTGTCCTTATGCCTATATTTATTACATTGTTCCTATAGTACTGCTCTGTATGTTGTCCTTCCTATAGAAAGCTCTGTGGTGGAAGAGGGTGGTCGCTAGGGTTCATTTGGAGCTCCGACGAGCTAGGGTTCTCCTTGTATATTCCCTTGTATTAAAAACAAATTGTTTAAAAACAAGCATGGACCCTGCGATACAAGACAACAAAGTACAAAATGACATCGCTTGATTCCCTATATAAACCTTGCGCTGAAGGCGCTTTTGAAAAGTAACACTTTTAAACCGAGGCCGAGTGGGCGTTAGGCCCCTCGAGGCCGAGACGCTAAGTCATCACAGGACCTGCGGTTGTGTTTTGATTGTCCCTTGTCTTGTACTTTATATTGTAATTTTTTGTTGATTGTGCTGTATAGTCCTTTGTCATGCCCCTTGTATTGTGCCTTCTATTTTGCCTTGTATTGTATTGTATTGCTTGTTTTTTTTGTTCCCTACCCACTATTTTTATCTTGTATTTTGTCCTTTGTTCTAGGTCATGACTCTCTTATTTGTTCTAAATACCATTTTATCATTTTCTCGGGTGAACAAATGAAGAGAATGAGCAATGAGTGTCCATTTTCAGTGAAGAAGGCTAGTCAAATGCTGAAAGAGATTGGCCATCAGGTTGTCCCTCGCTCTCTTGTAGTCAAATGGTTTTCTCTATATTATTTGATGTTTCCACACCTCTGTTGTTGTAGCACGATTACATGAATGTTTAGAACTTAAAATAACACCCTAGCTGCTGTTGTTCGTTAACTCTAGTCAGCTAGTCCATCTGCTACATCACATGGATTTGCCTTCACCCTTTGGTAGTGATTCACTGTTACTTTTACTGTTCTGCAAAAGCTCAAATAGTGCCATTTTGTTTGTCCGTAATAAACTATCACTTATCAGTGAAACTCTATGTTGTGTACATGTCACAAGTTGTTGATGCAAAGGAACTGCATTAAAATGGCTCATGTTACTTACTGTAAGTGATCTGGTGAACTTAAATTTTTTCTTGTGTTCCATTCAGAGAGGCGAAAAAGGAAGAACCAGAAACACCTAGGTATCGTGATCGTGCTAAGGAGCATTGTGAAGATCAAAACCCAGATTATGAACCTACAGAACTTGGTTCATTTCATGCAGTGGCACCTCCTGGGACTGATTTGAGGTAACAAATCACATGTTCATTTATCTGGCACTTCCATTTGTGCTTAGTTTGTTTTTCTATGTTTGTTGGAGTCCTAATCTCTGCAATGCTTGTGTCACAGGCTGGCAGATGCCCACAAAATTTCAATTGAGAAAAGCAAATATCTTGGATGTTGGTTATGATAATTTTCTGAAATCCTAATCTCTGTGAAAAAATCCTTTTGTACCAAAACTCCCTTTGGAATGTCTACTTCTGTGTTGTACTGCCTTTTTAAGTTTTAAGTGTATGAACAACTTGCCATGCCTAACCGGAAAAGAAAATTAGGCATACCTGTGCACGATTGTTTCTTGCTGGAGCGTTTTGGTGGCAGAATTGTTAATTGTTTGTGATTTTATTGGACTGATCATTGTAGTCTGGGCCAAATAAGCAATAACATGAAATAAATCAAAAGGAAACAAGTTTCCTTTTTTTTCCCAAACCTGCTGACAGTCTTTGCTTGTCGTTGTCTCTGCTGTTATGTCTGATAACTGTGTAAGTTGTAGTGCATTGTCCTCATATCCAAATCCCGTTTCCGTTAAAAAAATCTGCATCTGCTATTTCATTCTGTCCTTCCTTGTGCTCCTGCATAGACATGCATAGACATGCAGTAATCTGTTATTTGAATTTGTAACAAGAAGTTTCTGAAACATGCTCTGCTCCTAAATGATTGTTTTTTTTCAAATCTTGTACTTTTTGTCCTCCTTTTTACATTCCTACTGATTGCTTTTTTTGAAAGAAATTACTGATTACCATATCATGCGTTGTGATCACCAGAAAAAGAGGCAGATGCAGCTATTACTCCAGGGACTGCTGTTGCTACTACTGCCACTACAACTCTGAATGTCGGAGAGACAACTGCTGATGCTACTCCGAAGAGTGGACGATCTGGCGAAAGAGGCAGAGGGGGTCGAAAGAAGTATGTTTTGCATCCTGATAATTTCAGTCCAGCAGTGTTTTCTTAGTGTAACAATGCAACCCAACTCCTGTTTCAGGTTCAAGGTACCCACGGAGCAGCCAGTGCCACCACCTATACGTTTAGAATTGCCTTCGGATCCTAGAGAACCTACATACTGCCTTTGTAACCAAGTCAGCTATGGTGAGATGGTGGCATGCGACAATCCTAACGTATGTGACCCTCACATCCTTTGTTTCACTACTGTATTCCAGTTTGACGAGTTCCATTTTCATGCCCTTGCTTGTTTTATTTTATTATCACTGTTTCACTGCAGTGCAAAATCGAGTGGTATCACTATGGCTGTGTGGGTGTCAAGGAGCAGCCCAAGGGAAAGTGGTATTGCCCAAATTGCATCGGATTCCAGAAGAAGCGAAAAGGCAAGTGATATGCAGTCCACATGCTGTTGTGATAGTGTCCTTGCTTGTTAAATGTTGTTGATGTTGGGTAACAAATCTAGTAGTTTTGTGACAGTGCATACCGTTGTTAATCTAGTGTTTTGTACCTGTTACTCCTATGTCTGACATAGCTTCCCAGCATTTTTGGGTTGGTTTTGGAGGAGGGACTCACTGAGGTGATAGTCCACACCCAAATTGTAGTTAACTGCAGATTGATTTTTATAACTAGAATAACAAGCCTAATTGTGTAGGATTTGATTGCAAATTGTAATACTCTAAATTGCAAATATAGTTAACTGCATTTTTATTGATGCGTATATGAAATTTTGATTCCTACTGATCCTACGTTGCATAGAAGGAACTGTGGGCATCTGTGTTTCAGAGAAGGCTCTGGACATGAAGATGAAGACAAATCGTACAGAGGGCAAGGAGGATTAACAAGGACAGAAGCAACCAACTGGAGGGCAAAAAGGAATGGTGGGCAGTGTTCAGAGAAGGCCCTGGACATGAGGATGAAGACAAATCTAACAGAGAGGACAACAGAGGAGAAACAAGGACAGAGGGGAACCAATTCAAGGGCACATACCTTTCTAGTAGCTTGATCCTCTTTTTCAGTCTTCTAGTTCATCTTCTTGTGTTTTTTCTATTTTTTCACCCTTTTCTCCACTAGCTCGAGGTTTGATCGAGAGGGTGGAGTTTCTTTCGAGGGTGCAGTGGCACAACTGTAATTTTTGTTTATTAATTTAATTGGTCTCTCGTGGCTGCATCGGGACTCAAATGGGCACAGACTTGGGGTTAACGGGTTGAAGATCCGAAACCGCTACTGTTACTTGGGCTTGTTAACTGTCTTGCTACCTAACAGTGCTGTGTCGCTAGCTAATAACTAATCCCACCCTTGGATGATGATCTAAGGATCCACCACATTGCAAGAAATGTTGGTTAAATTTCTTGTGAAAGAAATATAGCAACTCCCTTTAATAATTTATAATTGAAATATTTTTCCATGTAAAAAGTTATGCAATTCAAAGTCTTAAAACCTAGTTTAACCACATACACCCAATACGGGTTGTACCACTGGAGGAGAACATGAGCTGGCAAAGGCCCAAGAAGGCAACATCGTCACCACCCAAGCAGTCCGAGACGGGCCATGCACCTAGGGCGCATCTTGGTCGTGTGCACGGTCGAGGAGGAGAACGCCCAAACCACCGCCATCACCGCCGGGAGTTACCATATCGAGTTGTTGTCAATTTAGGAAATTAAGTCCGTAAAAGGAGAATATGATTCGATAAAGATCTTCTAATTTGCTTAGGAGAAGTCTTGTCGGGACTATAAATACGAGAGGGATGTAATCAATTAAACTCAAGTAATAGAAAAGATAAATCTCTCTAATCCCTCGCTCCTCGCGCCCGCGCGCCCTCTGCCGTGCACTTTGCCCCCCATCGCTGGTCACCTTCGCCGTGACCCTCACACCTGTATCGGCAAGCCACTCGATCCTTCGGTATCAATGGAGTCCAACGTCATAGTCATGCAACAAGTCTTCTAGGAATTCTCCTCCAACATTCTTGAAAAGCTCGACGAGATTAACCAGAAGGTCAACGTCGTCCTCACCGACCCTCAGCAAACATCGAGAACACGCAGCAATACGATGTAACCATTGCGACCGTTACGAAGACGGTCATGATCGTTGTAGAGAAAACCTATCTCGAGAGCAAGATGGAGGAATCAAATTCCTCCAACGCTCCACGTAAATCGTGGAAAGAGGTTACCAAATGCCTTGATCCCGATAACGCGACCAAGCGGGAGAAGCGGCCCGGTGCACCAACCGGCCGGCAGAGGCCCACGTCACGGCCCCGGACTCGTTCCGTAGATCTAGAAGACTCACCCCCGGCACCAAAGACAACAACTACCGCCACACCAACCAACGGTGCATTGGCACGACCGCGACGACACCAACATTCGATGGTTCTATAAGTCCACTACCGTGGATCTCGAGGATGCAAATCCTCGGGGCGAGGAGGCAGTCCACTAGGTGATGAAGTTCGATATGCAACTTTTCATCTAACCGATGCGACACATTGTTGGTATACACAACTAATGCAGAGACACCGCCAGCAGATGGAGTAGCACTGGCATAGGCCCTATGACCTGATTTCCGTTGGGACTGATCTCGCTCCCCTACCATACGGCGAAATGTTGAATGACTACATCAACAACTTCCAAGCTTATACAAATCATGTTGGCTTAGACAACATGCCACACCAAGTGAACCTCTTCATTAGCGGTCTCCCACTAGAATTTCGGGGAGGCAAGAGTTACGGGGGAAGCGACCACAAGAGTTGGAGGCAGCCATCATCCTCATGAGTGGCCTAGAGGGCGCAACAGCCCCAAGCCTCGCCGCACCTCTCAAAGTGGACCAACCCTCACAACGACCGGAAGGGTAGTCCAAAACCCCTAAATCGGCAGCAACATCGAACCAACTCCTCCAACACCAATGCCAATATGGTGCTACACCTCATTGTTAGTCTTGGTGGCACGCCGACAAGCACCAACTACATCAGCAACGACAAGTTGCACGCACAAATTGCCTTCAACATCGACAACGATCGCCTTGACACACCGAGAGCTGTGGACACCACTGAGCTCCTTATGTAGCTAAGAGTGGCAATCATGAACGAACGAGAACTACAGGTCATCATCTACGACACCATAGCCTTCCAGGAAGAAGCACCATCCTGGACGCTTCACGAAGGCGTCATTTACTACAACGATCGCCTCAACATTTTGGCCACATCACCACTACTTCATGACAGTTTGGGGTTACGAGAACTACAGGTCCTCACCACTACAACGACAATGACAAAGACCATAGAGTCCTCAGCCACATCATCATCCAACTCATGGGGATCCCGTGGGGGAGCCATCTACCGCCAACAAATACCGAGCCCCTAGCAACTATTTCTACGTGAGGACGCGCTGATTGGGGAAGGGGGTATTGTCATACGCCTAATGCGGACCGTATCCCCTGGAGGAGAAGATGGGCTGCCAAAGGCTCAAGAAGGAAACACTGTCGCCGCCGAGGCAGTCTGGGACGAGCCATGCGCCAAGGGTGCACCCTGGCCACGTGCACGGGTAGGAGGAAGGGGCCGGTCGGCGCCGAACCCGCCGCCATCACCGCATGAGTTACCATATTGACTCCTTGTCGGTTTAGGAAATTGAGTCTGTTAAAGAGAATCCAATTCGATAAGATCTCCTAGTTTGCTTAGGAATCGAGTCTCGCCAGACCTATAAATACAAGAGAGGTGTAATCAATTAAACTCAAGTAATAGAAAGGGTAAATCCCTCTATTCCCTCGCTCTCTGGCTCCTCGCGCCCGTGCCTATCATAACCGTGTGCCACCTGTCCCCACGTGCCCTAGCCGCCGTGTGGCGCGGCCACCACCCCAAAGGTGACCCTCACACACGGAAAGTAATGAAATCTTGTTTAAAACATTTTGGTGCCTATTTGCTAGTAGAATCTCATATTATCTATTATAATTAGTCAATTTTTGATCATTCAACTACCTAGAAGCCTCAGCAGAGCGAGGTATGTGTGGTAGGGGAGAATTGGTCCGCTTTCTTGGATATGGTCTAGGCGACACTACAGGGCGTTTTCATTGTCTAGATAGACCAACATCGAGTATAGATAGCAAGAGCTTCTACTAACAAATAAGCACCAAAATGAGTCCACAAAGCTATAAATAATTTCAAGCTAGCACAAGAATGGAACATGATTTTAATAAAGATTTGAAACTAGTTTAGTAATTTCCGAGCCCAAACAAAGTGTCTATGAATTCTCTATTATTTAACTAGATTTAAGGATTTTTAATTACATTATGTTTTGAAATAATTAATTTTGTATTTTTTTTGGATGTTTTAAAATTCAAGTCCTATTTGCCACTTTAATTGGTCTTTCACCTTAGTCCAATTTAATTTATTGCTTCTTTGATCTATGACCTTAGTCCGATTTATTCTCGTAGACATGATGTCGTAATATAGCAAAACCTCTCAAGATGAAAACACAAACTGTACTAAAAGTTGAGGGAGGTAATGTAATACACGACTTTAAGGACAAAACCAGATACACACCATATACGAGCCTAGGAAGTCAAATCTCAGATAGTCACAATTAAAGGAAATATGAAAACATAATCCTTAATATATAACGAACTTAGTATAGAAAGATAACCTCAAAGTGGGATCCTAGGATGAAGCCTCCACTCTCCCTTGAGGACTCACTTACTGGTTGATCACAAGCCCGACTCCATCAATCTCTAGCAAACTAGCAAAGTCCCTGGTTTGAGTGGGAAATTGCAAGAGTGAGTCCATATCGAACTCATCAAATATAACATGGGGTTTATGAGGCTCAAAAGGCTAACACTGGTTTAACTGCAACTCGCTTTTAGTTGATCATAGTTTTAGGCATTAGCATCAAGAATTCCCAACAACACATAATCATATAAGATAAACAAGTATGAACGATAACTGAATCATAAACATGTCATAAGCAATGATCATCTATTTTGTGAGTGTCTCCAAGGCTGATATGTCATAAGCAACGAACACGACTGATATATCAGTTTTTAACTCTGTGCAGAGGTGTACACTTTCACTATGGGTTATGATTTCCAGGGCCAAAGGAAATCATATAAAGCCTTTTCAAAGGTTTGTCTAACATGTTAGAAGGCCACACATACAAACCCCTGTATATCCCCTAACCGGTAACCCCAACAAATAGTTAAATAAGGTCCTTTGACCGACTAGAGCTAGAGCCACATGACCCCCATAGTTGTACTGTATATCCTGGATGATCAGTTGCAAAATAAGTCCTTACGGAGAGCTAAGAGCATCATAAATAAATAAAACACAAGCTCTTTCACCCTATATTTAATATATCATAAATTCTTGCATAAATCATTTAACAGGAACAATGGTTGATGTATGTGGAGCACTAGCATAGTTATTACCCAAATGCAAAACCCATAGGTGGCAAGGTACAAGTTAACAATAACTAGGAAATCCTTAATGTCGATCAAGGTGGACACATGCATGATGAAGTTTAGTAATTATGGTGAATAGGACAACAAGGACGGTCCCATGCTATACTTGCCTTAAACTCAAATCCTTCTTCTTGTTCATGCCTTCAAAGAACTTTTGAGGATCCTAATCTTCCACGAATTGCTCACCGACTGTTTATCGTCACAAAACACCACACAAGTATCCGAGGAACCACCATCTCAAGCATCATAGACAAACCTCGAAGCATTACATCAATCATTATATATCAAATAAGATATAAAGGTTATTAAACACTTTGGGCTATGTTCTAAGATCTTGGGAGCACAAAAGGTAGCTAGGACAAGACTCATGATTTAAAAAGATATGAGAGTTGAAGGAAAAGACGGAACAAATGGATTCAAGTGAACAAGGTATAGATGAAAAGGCATAGTTGAACTTATAGTCTTGAAACTTGGTATGATCATGTGCAGCTAAAAAGACACACAATCATGTAGGACGGCTCAGTGATTCATGCAACAGTTTAGTGAGGAACGTTGTGAATCGACGAGGCATCGAGGACATGCACATCGATGGATGGTGATGTATAAGATGACCGAGTGCAAGGTTAGGACAAAAGACCAAAGGTTACTAAATTTATGTAGTTGCAAGGCGCTGTATGAAGGGTATTGTGGCACAAAGGACATGATGTTTGGATCACCAAATAGCCAAGGAGCAAGATGGCAAAAAGGCATTGCATAGCTGTTGGCATGGTAGGAGCAGTGGCACAGTGGTTCTTATAACTCAAGTGTTGAACTATATATGGCAAAGAAAACTTTCATAGAGGTGTGTGAGTTTATGGTATACATTGTAGTTGAATGGCATGACCACTGAAGCAGCGATGCCATGGGAACGTGCATGCCAACCGAGATCAACACGGCTGCAGGACAGGAAGGACATGAAGCAACAAAAGATTAATATATCTTTCAGACTTAATACTATGACCAAGAATCTTTGCAGGGGCATGTGCAACTATATAAATGATATTTATGCCAAAGGATGCATCAATTGTTTCAATAGATCAACGGGAACGCCACTGCCAACAACCGGGGGTTGCTGATTGGACAGCAGGAGTAGCAAACACTTCGGCTTTGATATCTCGGCCATCGGGGATTACATAGCCAAAAGGACTTGTGGGATAATGTTCAGGGATGTCATGAACATCTAGGTTAAAGGGCTTGATGATTTCGTCAGCGGATAAGTGGGGAACGCCATAACCACTCAGAGCTGTAATCTGCCAAGGCAGCAAGAACAGCAGGCACGGAGATGAAGATATCTCTTATTTCTCAACTCCTATGGATAAACCCTTTTACAGAGGCATGTTCAAGGATGTCATACACAACTCCACCAAAGGTATTGATGATTTGATCCACGAAACAGAGGGGAACGCCGATTCTGTCAACAATAGCAATGCTGGCCGTGACGACAGCAACACATACAATGGGTAAACTTTGTTGGAGAGCAACCGTACATCATCTAAGGTACTCCATATGCAGCAAGGAACTTGAAAATATTATGGGGATGATGATGGAGTGTTCTCACCATGGGGGATGTCTTGGTGGAGCAATGAGACGCGTTAACGACAGCCGATGACGACGATGCAGTGTGACATGGCTTCCTTCTCGTGTTGCGGTTGATTGGGGCAGCCATAGGGGAGGAGGAGGATATGTAGGGGGCGTCCTCCTCTTGTTCTTGACGTGGGGAATGAAGGGGAAGGCGTGAGGGTGGCTGGGAGAGGTATATGTGAAGGTGAAGGGATGGGAGATGAAGAGATGGAAAGGCAAAGGGATCATGATTGATATTTTGCCAAAGATGAAGAGGGCTGCCAAGGGTGACGTGGGAGAGAGGAGTGGAAGAGTTAGAGGGCTGGTTGGACTTGATTCTGGACCACAAAGAAGAGGAGGATGATTGGGCTTTGATCAATGTCAAGAGCCAAGACACGGTTTGGACCCGATTCGCCCGAAGCAAAGATAGAGTTAAATATAGGGTCGGTTGCTTGTGGTCGTTTTGGGTTGTGGATTTGATCAAGAGGAGAAGTAGACGGAGGAGTTTACGAGGATGTTGCCCAAAGAGAGGAAAGAAGGGAAAGTTAAAATCGATATTAACTTGGGTGCACGACATGCGATTGGTTTGACTTACTGCAAGCGATTAGAGAAGCGGTACCATATGATTGATCGTATAGCATAGATTTTGGGATTTGGAGAAGACTCAAACATAAGGAATCAAGAGCTCAATATAAGGAGGTAAAAGAAAGGATAAAAGTAGAGAGCAACTTAGGATGAAAGTTTGAAAACTATGAAAGCTTTTGGTCAAAACCACACAATACAAAAATTCCAATGCACCAGCATGATAACACAAAAATGTTTCTAGGCCTTATAGTTGATTTTACTTTCACACAAAAAAATTATTTACCTAAGTTTAAATGCCCACAATTTACATAATTAAATCACTTTGACCTATTTTTTTGGAAAATGCAAAATTTGAGGTGTTACAGGTAAAAAATGATTCTCAAGTTTAGTATAACCATGTGTAACAAATTTCTCTTTCGTACAATAAATTGTTGGTACAATAATAATGTTTGAATTTGTTCTTAGACTAGAGAGAACTCAGTATAACTAAGTTTGTCTTCTCATCATCCTGCTTGCTGTTCAACCAAACAGACAACTCACTGCTAAACTTCTCCATCTCCGGCTTGGGCAAAAGCATGGACACAATGGTGGAGTGCTCACCATCCTGGTTCTTGCAACTCATGTGGTCGCTTCCCAGCTTAGAGGTAAGATCACCAGCCAGTGGTATCCCACCGCCCACCAGCTCTGCCCATCCAAACTGCGTCACATTCGTGGCAATCCACTTGGTATCCGAGACCTCGTACATCCTGTCCATATTCGGAGGCGGCCACTGCCGCGTCGACGCGATCGTCTCCACCATGGACTCCATGCGTTCCTTGGTCACGCCGAGCTTGGTCTTGCGCACGAGCTCAACCGTGTCGGCGAGAGGCTGGCTGCAGAGCTCGCCGGCGGTGGCCTCCGCGATGGGAGACACGTGCGCGTTCCCGTAGTAGCCCCGCGGGATGAGGGTGTGCTGGTTCCACTTGCCGCGCGCGTTCATGGTGACCATGAGACGAACGCGGTGGTCGGACTCGTAGCCCAACGCCGTCGTGCGGCATCGCCACATGACCGCGGTTAGCAGCTCGAAGGTCGTCGCGGCGGTGGCGGCAAGGTGGTATTCCCTGAGGTGGCCTCGTAGGGTTGCGATCTCCCTCGGCCCGAAGAGGAAGTACTGGACTACCATGTCTTCCATTGGAGTCGACAGCATCACGTCGTCAGATTTATGGTTGTAATCTGACGATGATGAGCCATTCGAAGGCGACTTGTGTCGCCGTGTTAGAAGCTCTCTTCTCCACACAGGCAAAACTGTGGGCACTTTTTCACCGCGAGTTAGTTGAGCAACACATCTAAAGAATTGAACCATACCGAATCCATCTGCGATGTTATGGCACATGTGGAATCCGATAACAAATCCGCCACATTTGAGCCTCGTCACCTAGAAAACAAAAGCATAAAGAAACAAGAGAATTTTTATGTGTGTTCTATCTAGCTAGGAGAGGAACAATGAAATTATGAAAGGAGCAAGCTAGGAAGCTGTATGTGTTACCTGCATGAGGACCAATGGCTTGCCAATCACGGCTCTTGTTTCACCTGCGTCACACAGGAGTTCCTCCACACACGGGTACGGTGGCAGCAGAGGCTTGCCGAGCTCCTCCAGCCGCACGTCGGCATCGGCCTCCACAAACACCACTCCCTGCGCGGTGCAGTCCACCACCAGCTTCCCACCGGCGGCCTCCCCTGAGACGCCCGGCGATGGGGTAGTAGTACACGAGCGCCTCCGCGAGCGCCGCCTTGATGGCCTTGGCAGGATCATCTGGCCGTCTGTGGCTGGTGTAGCCATGGCGGCTGCGGAAGAAGGCGATCACCGTCTCGTAGTACCGAAGCGTCCGCTGGTCGTCGAGGTCGGAGAGCGCTTTCGTCTCCGCTGGGGTCGGCCTCGCCGGTGACACCAGCTCGGGCTCCATGCGACGCGCCTTGAAGGACACCATGCTTGCGTTTGTGGTGTGGATGGAGACGAGATGGAGCGGGCGAGTGGCTTTTAATTTCACGACTTTGCGATGTGTTGCAGGCCTAACACAAGATTAACACAGGGCGTGTCACACAGAAAAAGGACTGTGGAATTGTGGTCCTGGCTATATATATCTTGTTGCACTTGCAAGTCATGTAGGCAGTTGTAAGACATAAATTGCTGAAGAAAGCTGGCAGACCTTAATTGAAACATCATCTTCTTCCGCCAGCTAGGTAATAAATTCACTGCAGCTTCCCATCCCACATTGTCCTGCATATCAGCTCTGAGGCTGGGCCAAATATACATCCTGCATTCACTGATCAAGACCAAATGTACATACTCGTAATACGTGTACATGCACACACTGTAGTATTACACTGAATCAGTACTACATTGAATGGCCGCCTTGCCAGATCAAAATCATGCATGCATGCATCTACTCAAAGAACCATGACACTAGGCATCCAATGTGCCTGGCCATTGCTCTGAAATCCTTGGAATGCATGAATAATGCTCGCTACAACTATAGATGCATGATCGCTATATGTATGGCGTAATAGTAAAGCGGTATGGCTGACTCGATCGTTTCTAATCCACATGTGATGTTCAATGCGAGATCGACAGCAGAGCCCATCTTACACTATTACTACCATGAAGACGCAACAAGTACACACACACTTCGATCGGATGCCTCGCAATAATGTGCAGAAGACCTCCTCGATCGATCAGATCCACCGCCCTGACTAGCTACTTTTGTGTGCATTGGATAGTTGAATTCTTTCCAATGCACGCATCATTGATATTGCACCTACTACCTAGCTTGCACTGCAAATCTGCAATTTCATGCCCATCTGTACGTGTACAAGTACAAGTTGCCAAGTTGGATAATCCATAGCACTATAGACTACCTTCGCAATGTATCATCTACGAGTAGCTGATAATTATTCTTTAGGGACTGCTTTTGCAACACATTGTGGCTACTCTCAAATTGTGACGATGTGCCGCCATCTATTTCGGTGCATTGCTAACCCTCTTTTCCAATCTGTTTTCAGCTGATTTTTCCTCTTCTCCTGATCTGATTCTCTCGCCAGCGTGAACACACTCATCATCATGGCGCCGGTCTCTACACAGTAGCGCACGGAGCTCATCCATGGTGATCTGTTGTCAGGGGACTGCAATAGTGATAGTGGACCTGACGAACCTGATGAGGAATTGGATCGGAGTTCCATCGTGACTTTACTGATGATGAGACAGCTCATGAGAATGAAAACATGTCGTTGAGTTAAAACCCAGCATCAAAGGAAAAACATCTCCATGGTCTACAAAATGGTGCAATTAAATTCCCATATAGTTAAATTTGTTTTGTCCATAGGAGAGAACAATATGAACTAATAAAAAAAAAATCATATATCCCTACTGATCAAACACTGTCTATTTGTGTTCATAGGGAGATATGCAATGCTAGTTATGAGTTATGACAAGGAAATATTTAGGAGAACTGCATATGGAGTAGAGTGATCCGATTCATTGGACAAGTACTGGGGCATATGTAGTAAAAAAGGACCTTTGTAATTCAATGATAAACACATGAAGGGAAACAGGAGGGGCAAAAACGCCCCTACTATGCTTTCATTGAATTTAATAAACAAACAACATCTTTACAACAAGCTCAGGATACATAAAAGGAAATGAAGAAAATCAAAAAGGTTACAAATGATTTTGTATCCATAAATCTAACTCCTAGCGTTTGGAAGGCTTGGCTCTTAGTAGAACTAGAGCGAGTTCACCCTTGAAGATTGTCTTGCACTGTAGAACAGAGTGAGCAATGCCTGGAAGATGGCATTATTTTGGCAGCTCCAAATGGCCCAACACATTGAAATGATAATCTCCATGAAGAAAGGTACATTGAGTTGTAATTTCAGACCCTCCAGTAGTAATTCCACATCTGGGTTAATCGGGACTAAAAGATGAAGAATATTCCAACATGCTTGTGCAAATGAGCAATCAAAGAAGAGGTGCATTAGGTTTTCAGGGTGGGGAGAGAGGCAAGAAGCACAGTCATAGCTTGGTAATACCATATTTTTCCTTCTAAGTAAATCCCTGGTACTCAGCCTGTCTTTCAATAATAACCAAAAGAAAAATTTTCTTTTGTTTTGGCATTAACTCTTCCATAGCCATTTGTAGAGTCTGTGGGCTGACCTGGATCCCATCAGAGTCTTATATGCGTTTACTGGAGCTGAAAAAGTTGGAACCCCAAAATATAACCCCAACTGTCTGGTTCATCTTGGATCTGAAGATTTTGGAGCATGGTGCTAAGTTGCAAATACTGATCATAAGCCTGAGTTGATAATGGGAGATGGAAAAGATTGAGAGTACCTGGTTCAGCTAGAGCTTTCTTAACAGAGATGAACTTATCCTTGCAGAAGGAGAAGAGATGTGGGTATGAGTGCTGCAATGTTTGGTTATTCCAAAGGTCTGTCCAGAAGAAACAAGTAGAGCCATCAAATAAATTGACATGAGAGATACCCAACTGTCCAGAAGAAACACATGAAGCCTTTGTCAAGACTTAAACAACTTACTGCCTCTACAATCTAATTCGATCTCGAATATTATCATGTGAATTGCAGAAGACAAATGGCAGCTCAATCCATATATTCAGGGGAAAATGAGGAGCAGATGGCCAAGGAAATTTATAGTCTGATTTGTACCACGACATTCATTAAGTTGTTGTACTTGTAGTTGGCGAAACATCACATGTAGTGCATGTGTTAATCGGTTGTAATTAGTTGTAGCTGGTAGTTCGTCAGAACATATAGGCCAGTTGGAACCGAATGGAACTAGTTGGAACCTGTTGCAACAGTCTGTGGGTTGTCCTCTGTTCTATCTTCTCAAACCCATCTAACTTCGAGGTGTGCGTGTGTGTGTGGTACTGTGGTGTGGTTGAGGGTGTCACGTAGATCATCAGACCAACAATTGGTATAAAAGCCAATGGTTGGAGAGATCGATGACGACGTCATGCTACTATGCATTCAGTCATCACTGACGTGTACCCCTTCTGCGTCGTATAAGAAACAGACGACGATGTCATAGGTCCACAATCGGTTTTGATCGACACAGAGCCCTGGAAATGAATCAAACCGAATGAGCGCGAGTGGTGTCGAATTCCACCGTCGTTTGAAAAGCGGACCCAACTGGGATACACAATGTTACCGCCGCCCCTAAACTACCGTTCATCGGACGAGCTGTAAATAATGTAAAAGCCAACCGGACTGTGGGAGTGTTCCAATTCTCAACTACATATTCTTCAAGTCTGCTGCCCCCTGAAACCAGACCTCTCCCTTCCATCAAACCAGAACTATGTCGACGGACAACTTCTTCAAGCTTCTTATTGTTGGAACCGAGACTTCTGGGCTCGGCTTCCATTCGGCCCAACTTCGCTTCACGCGCACGAGCCGGCGCCTCCACAGGCTCACCGAGGCCTTGGGCCTACACAACCCAAAAGACTAGCCTGATGGGTGAGGACCGTCCCACCTTATATGTTGTGCTCCCCCACCATCGATTACCGATGTGGGAATAACCCCAACAATCTCCCCCATAGTCACACATCGGACCCGACTCTTGTCGGCTCACACTTTTGTGTGGCCAAGACGTCTGTCACCCGACGGCCCCCCATTTGTGTGTGATCTACCGCGCAGATCATAAAGACAGCTCCCCACCATCGATTACCCGATGTGGGACTAACCCCAACAATTCAAAGCCATCAACATTGTGCGTTATGTGGGCCTAGGGGGGCGGCACCGCGAGATGGGTCGGGTCGCCCAAGGAACCTAGAGGCACCGGCCGATGGGTCAGGCCCAGTTCCAACAATGGTTATGGGCCCACACCACGATTCCGCCTGCGTGAACCCAGAAAAGATCTGTGTAGATCACACACTAACGAAGCCCATTACAAATGGGGGGCCGTCGTTGACAGACGTCTTGGCCACACAAAAAAGTGTGAGCCGACAAGAGTCGGGTCCGATGTGTGACTACGGGGGACATTGTTGGGGTTAGTCCCACATCGGTAATCGATGGTGGGGGAGCACAACATATAAGGTGGGGCGGTCCTCACCCATCAGGCTAGTCTTTTGGGTTGTGTAGGCTCAAGACCTTGATATGTTGTGGCTCGGTGGGCTGTGGAGGCGCCCGCTTGTGCGTGTGCAGCGAAGCTGGGTCGAACGGAAGCCGAGCCCAGAAGTCTCGGTTCCTTGGGAGCAGCCTAGTGACATGGTCGCCGCAGAAACAGAAAGATTGTTGTTTTGTCTTCGTGCGAGGCCGAATATGTAGCTGTAGCCGGTGCTTTGCGTCGGGGATATGGCTGAGTAGGCTCATGGCGGACATGCTGGGAACGAAGGTGACGAAGGTGAAGCTACTCATGGACAATATGTTTGCAATCGCGCTCAGTAAAAATCCGGTGCATCATGGGCGTAGTAAGCACTTTGATACTCGGTATCATTTTCTACGCGAGTGCATCGAGGAAGGAGTTGTGGAGGTGGAACATGTCGGGACGGCAGAGCAGCTGGCGGACATCTTCACCAAGGCGCTGGGGCGAGTAAGGTTCGTGGAACTGAGGAGTGCTCTTGGAGTCGTCGACGTGCATCAAGTTTAGGGAGTGATTTGTTAGCTAAATAGATGCACTTATCTTATGTCTTCGTTTAGGTATGAGTCGTGTAAGCATTGGTCTAGGGATAGATTGAGATCAACGGTGTGCTTGAGCTCAATAGAGTCCGGTCGAGTATGTAACAGTCCCGCGTCACGACGAGCCGAGCGAACGCGGTGACCGCGCCCGCGGCCAAACGGTGTCGGCACACTTGGGCGGCGTGACGCGGGTGGAGTCTTGTACTCGAGTTTATATAAACAAGCAATAAAGTCTCGGCAAAGCTGCGGTTGAGCGGCGTAACCAATTCCCTAAAGATCTCGTGTCAATTTAGATTCAATCTATTTTCGTGCTCGTGGAACGCGACGTGATCACCACGTTCTAGCCTCGCCGGCGTTCAGGTCCTCGTCGGAGTTCTAGCTCCAACACTTATTAGCTATAACTGGTCGTCCAATGAGGAGGACATCCTGCAGCATCCTTGTCACACAACGCCTCCAAGGAGCACTAGTACATGATCCTGATTTGATTCTTGACTGGAGCTCCGAGGTGGAGGAGCAGGAGGACACTGAGTAGGAGGATTGGAGGAGGAGAGGGGGGGCTGTTAACTGCCGACTGGTCGGCCCGGATGCGTGCGCCGACCAGGTGCGGCCCATGTTTTGTTTCTGGGCTTTCGACCAAGCGCGGCCCGTCTGCCATCTCCATCAATATATGAGTTTGCTGGGCTATTTTTAGTTTTCTTGTTGGGCTGACAATGACTGTTTGGACTGTTTGTGGCTGGACTGATTCATTAAGTGCTTTGGCAGGAATTCAAAAGTTTTTGCTGGTGTGAATTCACGGTTGAGACTGTTTTGGCAGAGCAATTCAGAACGTTACCGACAATCTCACAAAACATAAAAACATCTGAAAAAAAAAAAAACACATGTTAGTGGCTGTTATTTTTTTAACTGCACTTTTGAAGCGTTACGCATGTTAATGGCTGTTATTTAAAACATGGAGTAATAAGTTACGCATCTAAAGTTCAACGACGGCATGGCATCGACGGCAAGGCTCAACATCGACGGCAGTGCATATGACGTGAATGCAGCCAATTCACTTTGGCTTGTTTCTCCAAAGGTACAATGCAATGAACTAGATTCCTGAGAATAACAAATTATAGATCTTGACTAGTGGATAGTTGAAAACAAAGTACTAAGTACTAGGAGGTCTGTAACTTCAAAATGCAGGGAAAACTCTATTGTAACTTGCAAGAAGAAAATGAGTAGGTGCACATGAAATATTTAATTCAGCAAGCTTTTCCAAAGCTAAGTAGTAATTAATCTGCAACATGAGCAACACCTGAATCCTGATCAGCCAATTCTGCACCACAGAGACAAAATCTTCACATTTCTTTGAACCTGCATCAGAACTAGTAAGTGCTTTGTCAGTACATTTCTTTGAACCTACATCAGAACTAGTAAGTGCTTTGTCAGTAATGTCATCAAGACCCTGCAAAACGATACTACGGGTGTGTTTAGCACCCCAACTTTCTCTCCAAATTTCACTATGCAAAAAGAAGATTCCCCATCACATCAAAATGCCGGCACATGCAACGAGTACGAAATGTAGGTAAAAAATAAACTAATTACACAGTTTAGATGTACATTACGAGACGATTCTTTTTTGAGCCTATTTACGTCATGGTAGGATAATATTTACCACTAACAAACGAAACGTGCTACAGTGCTTGATGTGACATTCCTCCAAAATTTTGCACCAAATTTTGGGATCTAAACACAACCCGTGCGTTATAGCAGAAGTCCACTGGGAATGAATAGAATAGCTTTGTTTTCTCGTCCAAAACAAAAAACAAATTAGATAATTTTTGGTGAATAGGGACAGTGAACGACGGACAGGCGGTTAGGCTCCAAGGGCGAACACGAGGCGAACGACGGTCGTCGCCGTTGACCGGCGTCGGGCCGGCGACCTAGCCCGGTAACTCCAGCCACAAAGTAGGAGAGCAGGAGCGACGGAAGACGGCGGATCTACTGAGGTAGGAAAGGTATCCCTCTCCTGTTTCTCGTCCGGCTCTCGCGCATACTCTGTTTTGGTTGGTCGAGCTTCTCACCTCGAGGGCGCCGTGAGGGGGGGAAGCTTGGTCGGGAGGGCTTCCCAGTTCGTGGTGGCGAACCACGCTGGCATGTGAATGAGTCCCACTTATTGGTATCCCAAACAATCTTCCTGCTGCAACATTGTTGTTCAGGTAGAAATCATATATGATATATTATGATGGTTGAAACTACCTTTCAATCCAAGTAAATTTATAAAATAATCTTCTTGCATTGCAAGATCAAGTATACCTACTCATTTGAAGCACACATTTTGAATTAACTAACATGATAGAACATGCAAACCATGACCGAGAACATAAAGGCATTAAGTCTGAAATAAGAAAAATATTTCTTAATGTGCTTTATAAGGTAATGAATTCATTTTTAGTTAACTTAATCATGTCACTGAAATTCAAAACAATGTTTACCAAATAGGATAACAAATAAGTAAAAGCTATGGACACGAGCACGATCATTGCATTGTCAAAACCAGTCAACAGAAATAATATTCTATATTTGGGTACTTAAATAAACGTTGTCTACAAACACATTGGAAGAATGAAACAACTATTTTGTAAAAAATAAGAATGAGTGTGAAAGTGAAATTGGGAAAATAAAGGAAAGGTAAGTAACATGAGTCAAAAAAAATGATAGTAACCTGTGTTGGGTCATCTTGTTCGAAAGATAGGCTTTGTAGCCACACATAGATAGGCTTTGTGGCCACACATACGATTTCTGTAAGTGCAAATAATACTAAAACAGTTAGTAGATAAAAGGCATCTGGGAATCAATCTCACATATAAAAAATTCCACCAAAATGATAAGCCACGAAGAAAGAGTGGAAGGGGCAAATAGTGAATGGGGCAAATAGCGACTGTCAATAGCACTATTAGGATATAAGAAAATTCACAAGATTATTCAGATATGTGTTTAAGAGTGACAAGAGCTCACAAATTTTTTCCACTTTGCTACCAGAACCATTATCATTGTCATTGTCATAAGAATGTGCTCCATTCATATCATCACCAAAATGATACTAGCAGATGACCCATGGAATTGTTGCAGTTGCAGAATGATACTAGCAAATTGGAATGGGGAAGAGGCATGCAGCGATGACGAGGTCTAGCAGAGCATGTGATGTGGGATTCATAAGCATGAGCACGACACCATGGAGGCATGGGGCTAGGCTGGCAGGCTTATACTATGAGAAAAGCAAGCACGCAGACAGCACCAGCCATCAGTCTCCACAAGAGCAAAACCAAATAAGTACTGTACGGAGTAGATGAATGCATATGCATGTGCAGGCGTGCAGCAACTCTTCACTATCTCTAGTCACGATTCAGGTTCAGGGAATTCTGCTAACTAAATTGACAACTTTCAGTGGCCTAAGGATGAAAAGAGAAATAAAATTAATTTGGGATGGGCTGGGAACAAGATGGGTTCTCACCCCAGGAGCACAAGAACAATAATGAATAATATATAGAACATCATTTACCAGTGGAAAGAACAACAAATTAGAATGAAAAGAACATCACAAGTTGCTAAGAGAACATGGCATCATTCACATTGTAACAAACAGTTTGGCGTGCAAGCGCTTACTTGCTTAACAAAAGACTAGCAGCACTGCTGCGGAGTCTGAAGGACGAGGGTTGGTGCGACGCGTGTCTCAAGAGGGAGAGGGGATTCTAGCGAAAGAGCCATGAGACAAAGGAAGAGAAGAAGATGACAAACAATTAAGGAAGCCCACTACTGTTCAAGTAACCATGTCCACACAGCTTTGGACATTCTTCAATTGCATCCTGCATAACAGAGAGAAATCTCGATTATACAACAATGGATATATAGTGACTAGACCAGAACCTATACTCTCTTAAAATGGAATGGAGCTTCAGGAATATAGGCAAGTCACATCAGATTTTTTTTTAAAAAAAAAAAATATATAGTGACAGCCTATGAAACCTGAATTATGAGCTACAATTGAAAAGTCATATCTACTGATATAACCTATACTTTCTTGGACATGGAAACAATGACTGAGAACATAGAGGCATAAAATAGGAACATTCACCAGAAAAATTCACTAAGAACGTCAATTTATTTATAATAAAACATTGAAGCACGCATGATAGAACATGGGAATAATAACTGAGAACATAGAGGCATAAACTGGAAACATTCACAAAACATTCAATGGGAACATCAGTTTATTTATAATAGAACATTAAAGCATACATGATAGAACATAGAAACCATGACTGAGAACATGGAGACATAAATTGGAAACAATCAACGAGAACATCAATTTAAGTATCATAGAACCTTACTATATAGCAAAGAGAACTGATTGCAGTTGCATATGCCAATGGAGCAACAACCAAATAAATATCGCATACACAGAACTATCACATGGTTCTGGAAGGTGCTGATTAGCATTAAGGAGTCATCCAATGAGCACTGTTGTATTAAATAATCACTCTTGCAATGTCCTATTCTTTCCATATTTTATCGAGAAGTCCTAACTGTTACAAAAAGATACACCAAAGCATTAGACCCTCCATCAAAAAAATCTCAGCACAGGGAAATTATATGGATATTGAGCTAGAGCTACAGAGAAAAAGAAACATCAAAAGAGAAAGGTTGTGGACTTACTGGTATGTGGTTGTTGCGTGGTGAAGCTCGTATCTCAAGCGACTGTAGCGAGCTGCAGGAAACGAAAACACGTGCAGTCAATATTCAGGATAAGCCAGACCTCAATAAGTCAATTAGACATAAGACAACGCAAACACAATTAGAAATAAAGAGAAGAATCAGTTTCCTAAATTTGCCATAGACTCTGAGCTAAAAACTAAAAGCCATAATGTGATATATGTCCATAGCCAAGAGTGCGACGGTACAATGTGATATATCATAGTCACTACAATGTTGTAAAGGGAGAAATTCACACACTAGGACCAGAACTTCTTAGTAAATCACTCTAAAATCTTTAAGTGCGCCAACATTGGCCAACCTCCTGACAAGTGGCTCCTGAGAGCTGCAGCAAACAAAAAAACACATGCAATATTTAGGATAAGCAAATCAACACAAAATTCCAACAATAATTCATCATACCAGAGCTCAATAAGTCAAACGGACAATTCCAAAGCAATAAGAAAACTTCAGTGAACTCAACAACTTTGTTATTAGGCTTGAATATCATAGAAGGAACATGAGTATGTTAATAATCCATTGAAAAAGTCCATATTTGACAATATAGCCTCTTTGAATAGCAGTGAGAAAATTAACAACTTGCTTGAGAAGTTGTGGTGAAAAATCACTCTCAATTATAATTCCAGCTGGAATATCATTGTTAACCATATCTAACAGAATGTATAATAAAAACAAAATTAGGTACACATATATTTGGAATTTTATATACATAAGTTGAGCGAAACAAAGAATAACTAATTTGTACTTGATTTGCAATGAAGAAACATAATTTGTACTGGAACGACTTGTTAACAAAATAGAATCTGGGGACGGCTGCAACATTCAGCTGCTAAGTTTCTGAAGGTAACAGATGCAACAGTTTACCCTCCTTGAATGGACAGAAAACTGCACGCCATTTCATTAAACTGAGAAGGAAAAAATTAAATGAAGAACCATCGGAGTATTTAGAGAAATGCATCCAATGGCCACCTACCAGATCCTGCGCTCCAAGATAGCACTATGACCGGATCAAGCCATTGGGCCAGCCGGCCAGATCCTGCACTCGTGCCTGCTGCTGCCGCCATCGCCAGATCGAGGCTCCTGGACGCAGCCATAGCCGAGGTCGAAGCTCTTGGACATAAGCCTCTTCTCGTAGCGTTCTCACTTGTTACTAGAAAATTAGTGGTCAAAAGAAACAGGGAAGGTCTTGCTCGAGCGGCATACGAACCGGCGGCGGAGGCAAGGATTCGCTGGGAGGAGGG
Organism: Hyparrhenia diplandra; assembly: GCA_015847255.1. Taxonomy (NCBI): domain Eukaryota; kingdom Viridiplantae; phylum Streptophyta; class Magnoliopsida; order Poales; family Poaceae; genus Hyparrhenia; species Hyparrhenia diplandra. The sequence continues at coordinate 254,749 of JADLZK010011194.1, read as the reverse complement.
CGTCGGGGCGGGCGGAACGAGACGGGGCCGGCGAAACAGCTGAGAATGCCGAACTAGAACCATCGCTGCTCCATGCCGCCGCCGCTGGACTCGCCGTCGATAGGGAAGGGAGAGGCAAGCGAGAAACAGCCGGAAGGGAGAGGATGGGAGAAACAGTCGGATGGGCTGATTGTTGGGCCGAATCAGTCAAAGGGCCGAATTTAGAGGGGTGGTCGGCGCAATGTCGGCAGTTAACATTGGCCGAGGAGAGGAGGAGGACACCAAGGAGGAGGGAAGGACAATGACGACGACTGGCATGATGAAGATGACGATTGGTGATGGGCCTCCTCCGAAGCGACCATCATCGATCCTCACTCTAAGAGGGCCATTTTTAGTTGTATTTCGTGGGAAACGTATGTAAATTTTCTTTAGTAATCAACAAAAATTCTAGTCTGACCAATGCTTCTTTCTTTAGCTGTCGTTGCTCTTTAATTTGTGTTATGTCATGTCGCTAATGTTTTTGGTGGCCTATAAACCCAATTTGTTCAAAATAGCAGTAGAACAAATTGATGAAAATTCCATTACAACCCTAGTGTATGGACTTAACGACTAGTGCTTTAAGCACCACGTCGCTCACGCTTTGGTATGACGGAAATAACAGCGTTTGGTTACGGTCTCCGTTCTTTCCAATGCCTAAAGACGACAGTAAAGACTTATTTCCAGCACCTGGTCGATGACATAGGCTGTATTACTTTAAAAGCCATCCAAGCTGCCATACCCTACACAAAACGAATCACAGTGTTCCCCTTTCGTTGACCATACATATATAGTTCCCAAAAAATATGTACTAACCGAATTGAAGCCGGCTCGTGATCCGCAATCATTTTTTCACTGATTCAATTAATTGATTGTAGCTATTGTGCTTACTACTGTGTTATCTATGTAATTGCTCAATGGGACTCTATATGTCAATTTTTTGTTGTAATCGTAGGTGCAAGAACGATGAAGGAACACAATCAATCACACAGGAGACACAAGATTTTTACCCGAAAACTCTCCCAATGCGAGAGGGAAAAACCATGGGCGTCAGCCAAAGAACACTTAGTATTAGAAACAACAGCAGTAGTATCAACATAACCATGTAAAGTGCTACTCCTAAGGACATATAAATGTGCAGAATTCATATCACCAGCCAAACAAACAAGAGAACCTTTACATACCTTGGAGACCCCATTTGAACCGGTGTAATTAAAACCTTCTCGCATCAAAAAAGTACTTGAGCGAGATAAGATTTCTCTTCATCCCCGAATGTACCTCACGTTCTTCGATTAATGCGAGTCATGCCATTGTGAGATTTGATCCGAATCGAGCCGATCCCCCGCAATCTCACGCGGGTTATCATCTCCCATGTGTACCACTTCTCCATTCTGCAACGGCTTAAAGGAACTAAACCAATCTTTATTAGTGCAGATATGAAATGAACATGTTGAATCAAGTATCCACTCATCATGACTAGCAACACAATCAGCGAGTACAATCAAACAATCTCCTGAATCAGAACTATTTGCAACAGCAGAAACAACATTAGAGGCATTACCATTACCGACGTTTTTCCTCTTATTCTGCAACTTCTAGCACTCCTCAATAAAATGAGTCTTTCCTTTGCAATACTTACAAAATTTCTTACTAGGAGGACCCTTGGACTTTGAGTGACTTCTGCCATCATGGCTCTTCTCACGACGGACCAAGCCTCCCTCCCGTGATGATTCTCCACTTTGCTTTGCGTAAGTTGTCCGTCCAATTAATAAATCAAAAGATAATTTGGAACATATCCAACAAACTCCACCTTGAGACAAATTCTCTTGTAGCATCTTCACTTCATCCTGAACATCATGAAGAAAATACAAGTAGCGCCAAAATAGCGTCTTGGGCTAATCAATTAAACCAACTAAGCTTGAGCACATCTCAAACTTAGCAACAAGAATTGGTTTAGTTATCATATCATCCGGATTATCGGGATCGCTTATCTTGCATATCTTTAGCTTACCTTCCTCAACCACATCGCGTACATAATGGTACTTGATGTCAATATGCTTCGTCCTCTCATGGAACATCTGGTCTTTAGTTAGGTAAATAGCACTTTGACTATTCTGAAAGACAAATTAATGCAAGAATCAGCCCCAACCAGCTCAGCATACAATCCTTTCAGCCAAAGTAATTCCTTGCACGCCTCAGCGATAGCCATTTATTCTACTTCAAAGTAGTAGACAAAGCAACAATAGACTGCAAAGTAGCCTTCCAGCTCACAGCACAGCTGCCAACAGTGAACACATAACCTATGAGCGACTTTCGCCTATCAACATCAGCAGCAAAATCTGAATCAACATAGCCAATAATTCCCTTCCGGCCTAAGCCTCCCGACGACGGGCCTCCCCGCCGCTCCACGAAGTTGTCTGCCCACTTAATAAATGTTGGAATTTAGTTGTAATATGGGCTTGGCCCAATAATAAATTCTGAAATTCCTAAAGAAATCTCAAAGGCCCATTCATGAATATGGAAAGGAGGGAGTGGAGGAATCCTTTAGTACCACATTGCTTGTGGAAGGTGGAGAGGACCAACTTAAATATGGAAGTTGTTCCTACCTTCTCAAGTCTAGTGTGAGAAGGAGAAAGGAAACTCCACATGCGCTCGCTCGCCTCGCCTCGCCGGGCGGGGCAGGGCGGGGCGAAGGGCGTGAGCGTACGACATGCACGTGAATGGTTCGTCAAAATCCGGCTCCCCCCTTGCGGGGGCGTGGTCTCCTTTTGCAGTTTTAGGTTTTGGTCTTTCGGTTTGCGAGTTCTAAACGAATACGAACAACGAGTCCCAACCGGTTTAGATCGTAATTGTCTCATGAGGTCGGTTTACCTGGACTATATAAGCGAGACCACCCGGCCACGCTAAACGCATCAATCCAAAGCTTACGGTTTTGCCTCTTCTCGGCCGCTGCTGCCGCTAAGTTGCCAAGTCTCCACGGCCCGATCGTTCGCATGCACCGATCGGGCGGCAGGTCTTGAACCGTCATCTTTGCGATCCCGCACCGGAGAAGGCGAATAAGGTTCTTGAAAGCGCTCATCACGCTTGATCGCTCACCGATCTTCATCACGACTCGTCTTCTGCGAAGGACACGCGGAGGGCGATCCCAGCCCCGTCTTCATCGGCGGCTTCTTGACTTCTTCAGCTACCGCTGATCGGCGACAACGACAACGACACGGAGGACCTCGACGCATCGCTTTCGGGGAACGTTGAGAATGTAGAGGTTTACTAAGATATCTAATTCTTATCTTGGTAAGTGATGTTGATAGTATTCTTATGGGGATGTACTCAAAGGAAAGTAAGGCCAAAACTTACTATTCCCCGATGCTTGGTTCCTACTTAGTCCTATCCAATGGGAGGTGGAATACAAAGGAATCAATGGTACTTTGTCACTACCACGAACTACCACACTTCGGAAGGTAGGGTGTATCTAACGAGATACTCGAGTCCAAACACCACGTTTGCACTTACTGAATATTACTCTAATCTAGGTACCATATTAAAGCACTCAAAAGAGACTCGTAGACCAATAAGAATAAATATAAACAATATTACTTACTAAAAGAAGAAATAGATTACCGAGTAATTCCAAGTGTAGATTAACTTCCACCAAGGTACAAGTATGGAGATAGCACCGACAGTAGCCGTACTTCCTCCGATTCCTTCCCTCTCTCTATCTCTCTTGTTCTAAAGATTAGAACTAATGAGTTTTAATCCTTTCTTGAATGCTAACTCTTGATTAGATCTAATTAGATCTAATCTACTTCTAATTACATTCTAATTCACTAATCCCTGACAGAGAGATGATCCTTACATGGGACCCCTCTACAACTGAGAGATAATGAGATAGAATGAGTTAGTAATGAAATTAGGGTTTAGCCCTGGGGTCAGGGGGTCTTCTTATATAGGCCTTGGCGATGAACGATGACCTTTGGATCAAACCAACCTTCAATAACGGTGTAGATACAACCTCAAGGTCGGTGGTAAACCGACATACAAAGCTGAGGCTGACATCTTGTCCCCACCCGGCGGGCCGGCCTAAATGGCCTCAAGCGCCGCCGAGGTCTTGACCTCCTCTCGGTCTCCCGTTTGTTCTGGTGTCTTCTGGTATCTTCTAGAGTGTTTTAGTCCACATTTTGGGTCGAGTTACTTCACGGTTAAGTCTTGTCATCGTATGAGATGTATATTCCGGAACTTTCTCCATTCTTCTCTGCATTTATCTGTTAAGTCCCTGAAAAGATATAAATCACCAAAGCTCGTGGAATTATGTTAGTAAAGCCCCTAGACTTATGTTGATATTCATTTTGAGCCCTTATTCATGTTTAGTTGACTAGTAATATTATGCTATAACAGGTGTCAACAAGCTCCCCCAAGCTTACCCTTTGCTTGTCCCTAGCAAAGCCAAACTTAGCAATGGATCAGGAGTTGCTACAACGCCTTTACACCTTAAAAAGTACATATGCTTTCAAACAAAATTTCTCCTCCAGATAAGAATAAACTTGTTCAACTTTCAACTTACCCATATTACCTTTAACCATGGAGCTTATAGCTTTTTCTTGGGATCTTGGGTAATTGAAAGATAGAACAATCAAGTCAAGCACCATGTCTCAAACTCTTTGTTCAACTGTCATTCTAGAGTTTTTGCAAGTTTTCAAAATAAAACTCAAAGTTCCTGTATGACTCTCTCAAGTCTCTCATTTGTGGTATTTGTGGATCCTCACTAAAGGCAAAGAAGGTTGTTTTGCCTTTCTCTCATGATATGTAGTATTTTTGGACTAAAGGCAAGTAGGACACTATGCCTTCTTCTCTCTCACCCTATATCTAAGGCTTATATCTGGAGCTCATAGGTGGGAGAAACTACATATACTTACTAAGCATATATTGTAAGTTCAAGCAATGGATCCAAAGTCACGAGTCACATTGACCAAGTGGTGCATGTGTATGGTGGTAGGTAATGGTAGGAAATAATGAATAAATGAGGTGTATCTAATGAATGAGGGGAAAGCCTAATTCTACTTTTGCTCCTTGAGGAATCATCTCTCTTTGAAATTTGGAAACTTTGGGAGAACTTGGGTTGTATTTTTTTTCTTTCTTTATTTTTTTTCTTTTATGGAGAGGCGAGTATCTAAGTACCCATTGTTTTCAGAGGACACTTGTCCATTTTTTAACTCTCCTTTATTCCTCTTTTTTTTCTTAGGGAGGTAGGCTCTACTCACCCGTAGGACACTTGTCCATTTTCATCTCCCTTCTTTCTTCTTTTTTTTTTTAAATACAACCCAAATCTCTTTTTGCAACTTTTTGAGAGATAGACAAAAAGTAATGGAGCTTTGTAAGACATTGGCTGGATATGAAAGAGTGGAAGGGTATAGGGAATATTTTTGGTTGCTCTATCCCAGGATAGGAGTAGAACATTTTTAGTGGATATAGTGGATGTATAATGGGTGTATATGGTGGTGTAGTGGTGGATGCATACTTCCAGTATGGAAATAGCATATACATGAATGGAGTGGAGTGGAGTGGAGTGGAATGGAATCCAATAGAGTGGAATGAGATGGAATGGTGGTGGAGTGTACATGATCAGCATGACAAGTTTCTAAGGGTCGACAAAGATTGAACAAACTCAATGCAAAGCAAGCAACCTATATATATGTCAAAAGGGTTTTCCTAATCTAGGGAGCATGTTTATATGGCTGTGGTAGGAGGTTCAACACTTTGTCACACAGGAACTTATCATGTGCACTTTTAAAGTTTCAAAATAAATCTCCAGAAATCTAGTATCACTAGGAGTAAGATCAATAGCAGCTCATACTCTCATATATCATATCCGTCAATTACCTAGACTTTAGAGCAAGCAATTTGCAACCCATAGGTTTCAAGTTCAGAGTAAATCTCAAGTCAAAGCAGTTTTGCATTTTATGGCTCAAGAGAAATTAAGCTTGAAAGCTAGGCACTTGAAAAGGAATTACGACGGAGCAACTATTCATCATTTCCATGCATGAGATTTAGCTTCAGAGATCATTTTATGTTGGTGGAAAAGAAAACCTCTGGTACACTCCTATTTATTTATTCCTAAACTCTAGCAAAGACTCTTTTAAAACGACTAGACTTTTATAAAACTAGACTCCTAACAAACTCCTTAGTAAACCAAGCAAACTAAATATTTAGCTAATAATAATAATACTATAGTAGAGATACTTATCGGGATAACTGGGGGTGCTCTCCCCCAAGCTGGATTGAAGTGTAGGGTCATTGATGATGAGGAAGTTGAGGTAGATGGCGATGATGATGTCGACCTATCATGTCTCTCTCCCTTTGAATCTGCTGAACTCAAATAGACAACAAAGCTAGTGGAACTTGATTAAGCATTAGGGGTTAGCCATATTAGCTTCATGTGTCTAGAGATGGATCATGATTATTCTATGTAAGACTTCAGCAGGAAAATATTTTTGGAGTTTTATAAATTTATATGCATGCAAAGAACTATGATGCAAATGCAACTAGATGAATGAATAATTATTTTTATGCCACCACGGTGAATATCTTTATGGGTTGTTACACACCACAAGATTATTCACATGGGGTTTTAAGATTTTTCAATGCAATGCTAATGCAGAAATTAAATATGCTAAAGAAAAATGATTATGCAAAGAAGTAAATATGCTTTGATGCAAGATGCAGAAAGATAAATATGATATGCAATGCTAAAAATTAAATATGGATAACTACCGAAGTTACCTTTTCGGCGAGGGTTCAATGTTTTAAGTCCTTTGAACAAGACTACTTACCTTGGTTACTCCTTGAGTGTATCATCTGATCTTGGTAATGGTGTCACCCATGTTCTTTTCCTGGTCCAACATTTAGAAGTGAAAATTCGATAGTGGGGGTTGGCAGCCTCTTGTTTTGTGTGCATGCTTTGTGGTTTCAGGACATTCTCTTATAGAATTTTGGGAGGGTGAAGGATCCTCCACATTTTGCTCAAAGTGTGTCCTGCGTGTAAAGACAAGGCAGAGATCAAGTGCATGGGCTCTGTTGGTGGGAAAACACCAACAGAACCAAAAGTTCATTCTTCTCTAAAACCTTAGGCACATCAAACAAGATAAAGTTAATGTTTATATGTTTCCTTTTCTATAACAAGGGTGATAAGATCGAGAAGATGGAACATGAATGTTGCAAAACTTTTGCTAGTATGATTAGGACTATGAGATCAAGAAGGTGGTGTTAGGAACAACAAAAGAAACAAAACATGTTGAGCTAATGAAGTCGATCAAGCAAAGGGTGTTACTCTAACATGTTTGGTTCTTTATTTATGAACATGCCATAATTAAGAGAAAGCTTATTTATTAACAACTCACCTTAAGATGTTACCTTAGTATTGGAGCATGATGGCACTGTAGCAACTTGTGATGGTGCTTTCCTTTTGCTTGAAGCTTTCCTTATTTGGCCTCTTGTGTAGTTTTTCCTAACTTGTCTTCTTCCCTTTTATTCCATAAGGTTCTTCTATGTACGAGCGTGTCCTCCTTGTGAAAGGTTTGTTGGGTCTTGCTTCTTCTCATGGTTTTATTTCTGCATCCTTAACAACAACACATACCCAAGGAATAATGCAAGTAATACCAAGATAGTGTTGTTACAGGGCTAAGGTCACTTTCTATGCTGCTTGAAAAAGTTTGGTTGAAAATTTTAGCATAGATCTTTTATCTCATGTTTCCATACTCACCTTGCTTTTCTAAAGGAATGATCTTTTGAAACCTTAAGTTTGATTTTCATGCATCAAAACCATTCAAACTTGTAGAAAAGAGCAATAAGGAATAGAGAGGTTGCAAACCAAAGATGTGGGGTGTGATGGGAGCATGTGGAGAGGAAGAGCATGATTGGATTATTCTTGATGGAGTTGGTCTTCCTTCTCCATGTGCCAATCATCCTTAAGTTGATCCTTGAGCAAGTGCTTTTGTTTGTAGATTTTGTTTGTGGCACTCCTCTTCTTTCTCTTGCTTTATCTTTAGTATGAGTTTATCTCGGGACCTCCCCAAGCTTATTTGAAAGTTTCTTCTTGTCTCTGCAAGGGTTAGTCCAACAAGGTATACCAATGTCTACACAAGCAACTTTTAGTTCAATAACTAAACTAGACTCCATGTCTAATTCAATTAAGGAAGGCGTTCTAACCTAAGCACCATGCTTAATTTAAAAGCCTTTGGAAACACTCTAGATGCATTCCCAAACCCAAAGCATACTATGGTAGAAAAGAGTAGCATGAAGGCATTATAGAGATTGACTCAGACAGAGAGATGAAAAGCATGATAATAGTTGTTTAGTAGATTGAGCATGTATCAAAAGTAGAGGCAACCAAGATAGTGTAGCAATATGATAAGGAAATATTTCTATGCATGTGATTTCATGTTGCACAATGATTGGTTGGACATACCTTACTTTGTCATCCTTCGTTCTTCTTGCTCTAGACCTGAAATGGTTAGCAACAAAAATACCCGAAGGAATATTTCCTTATTTATATCTCTATGCTTATTTCACAAGGGTACTATAGCAATAAGATAAACACTCATGTTATTTCTCAAGAAGTGCTTGTTTAAGGACAGCAAGCTTGTCCTTGGGAAACCTATTGAATTGTGATTCGTGATGATGAAGTGGTTTCCCTTCCAACATCAATCTTCCTCAAGATTTTATGCCAACGAGATCTAGAATATTTATTATAGATGTATGCATCTACAACCACCATTTTGAAATCTATAGGAGGAAAGAGAATGAGGGGGTTGAACATCTCATGTGGGAGAGTGATAGAGAGACTAGGTGATTCAGGAAGGTTATCATGTGAACATGGGCTAGATAAAGTGTCTATGAAGCAGCTCTCATACTCACTGATGTTGTCCTCCTTCTCAAACTCCAAGGTTAATTCATCATGGTTGTCTAAGGAATCCCATACATAGTGTCTTAGTAAAGATGTCATCCATACAATCAATGGCTCATAGGTTTTAACATTCTCAAGCCATTGTTGTTGGTTCTTCTTGGTGGTCTTGATGATTCCTATGCTTAGGTTGTTGTGGTAAATTTCTAGGCTCATCATGAGTCTCAAAGAAGGAAGCATATGTGGATTCATCGGGGACAAGGATGGGTTTAGAGATGGGTTCAAATAAATCATCTTGTCTAGGCATAGAAGGGGTGAAGATAAGATTGTCTTCTAGATAGCTTTGCTCTCCTTCTATGGCAAGATCAGACATGCCATCCTTGGGTTCTTCCCAATGTCTTTTGAAAGGATAAATATATTCAATAAGAGACTTCTCCTTAAAGGAATCTGAATTATAATCACTTGGAGATCTCTTATAAACACTTTCAATAAGAGACATCTCAAAAAGAATCTGAATTGTGGTCACTTAGAGGTCTCTTGTCTAGATGAAAATTTATTGTTCTCCCAAAATCACTAAGGGTAGGTTCACAAGGTTCTTCCAAAGGTGGAATTTCTTCTTCCTTTGGGGATTTTTGGGATGTTGATGGTTCAGGATGGATAGCTAGGTCTTGGGTTTGGAATTGTTGCTTGAGATTGGATTAGCTATCGTAGTTTCCTCTCCTTGATCGGAGGGTAATTCTTCATTTTTCTCGAAAAATTCTAGTGGAGGTGGCGTATCCACAACATCTGCCAATGACATCTCTTGCTTCTCTAGCGTATAGAGAAAGGAATGCACCTCCCGAAGATGCACTAAGGTCCTCTGCATCTTCCTTAGTAAGACCAAAATAAAAAGTGTTGAAGAAGGATTGGGTCCGGAATACCAAGGTTTGGGCCGTTGTTGATGAGGTCATTAAAACGATCCCATGATGCATTAAGAGACTCTTCTTTATTTTGTTTTAAAAGTTAAAAGTTCTATACGAAGACGGACCACTCGAGGAGGTGGGAAAGAAATATGTACAAAATTTGGACACTAAAGTTCCCCAATCTCCTTTCACTCTCTCTACGTTCAAGTAATACCATTTGTTTAGCTTTTTCCCGTCAAAGAGAACAAAAAGAACTTCCAAATAGTAAGGTATTATTGGATATGCCTTCCAAAAAAAGCAACCCATGATTTCCTCAAACTTTTGTAGGTGTGAGTGTGGGTTGGCCTCACCTTCTCCCGAGAAGGCTAGTTCTGAACCATTCTTATATAACCCAAGCGTAGCTCATAGGACTTTGCTAGGATAGGCTCAAGATTCTCGTTGCCTAAAGCTTTTGCTTGTGGGTATAAGATATTTATAGATAGGCATGGAATTCATAATGAAAAGGAAAAGAAAAGAATAGAAGAGATAAAGAAGATAAAAGAATAAAAGAATATGATACAAGGATAAGTTAGATTCGAAGTCAACTCAACAACCGTTTCCCGACAAACGGCGCCGAAAAATGCTTGTTGGTATTTGATAAGCCCACGTAAATATTTATAATTTGTATAATCCGCAAGCGCACGGATACCGGCGAGCACTTCACCCGGAGAGAGGGTTTAAATATCGAATCCACGGGGAAACGGGTGAGGGAGACTACGATCTAATCTTAACCCGGGAGTAGCACAAGACTTAAGAAGGTTGAGAATGTAGAGAGGTTTACTAAGATATCTAATTCTTATCTTGGTAAGTGATGTTGATAGTATTCTTATGGGGATGTACTCAAAGGAAAGTAAGGCCAAAATTTACTATTCCCACAGTAACTGGTTCCTACTTAGTCCTATCCAACGGGAGGTGGAATACAAAGGAATCAATGGTACTATCACTACCACGAACTACCACACTCCGGAAGGTAGGGTGTATCTAACGAGATACCCGAGTCCAAACACCACGTTTGCACTGCAATATTACTCTAATCTTGGTACCAGATTAAAGCACTCAAAAGAGACTCGTAGACCAAAAAGAATAAATATAAACAATATTACTTACTAAAAGAAGAAATAGATTACCAGAGTAATTCCAAGTGTAGATTAACTTCCACCAAGGTACAAGTATGGAGATAGCACCGACAGGCCGGTACTTCCTCCGATTCCTTCCCTCTCTCTATCTCTCTTGTTCTAAAGATTAGAACTAATGAGTTCTAATTCTAATCCTTTCTTGAATGCTAACTCTTGATTAGATCTAATTAGATCTAATCTACTTCTAATTACATTCTAATTCACTAATCCCTGAGAGAGAGATGATCCTTACATGGGACCCCTCTACAACTGAGAGATAATGAGATAGAATGAGTTAGTAATGAATTAGGGTTTAGCCCTGGGGTCAGGGGGTCTTCTTATATAGGCCCTGGCGATGAACGATGACCATTGGATCAAACCGACCTTCAATAACGGTGTAGATACAACCTCAAGGTCGGTGGTAAACCGACATACAAAATGAGGCCGACAGAGGGTCCCACCCGCGGCCGGCCTAAAATGGCCCCCGGCGGCCGCCCAGGTTGACCTCCTCTCGGTCTCCCGTTTGTTCTAGTGTCTTCTGGTATCTTCTAGAGTGTTTTAGTCTACATTTTTGGTTGAGTTACTTCACGGTTAAGTCTTGTCATCGTATGAGATGTATATTCGGAACTTTCTCCATTCTTCTCTGCATTTATCCATTAAGTCCCCGAAAAGATATAAATCACCAAAGCTCGTGGAATTATGTTAGTAAAGCCCCTAGACTTATGTTGATATTCATTTTAAGCCCTTATTCATGTTTAGTTGACTAGTAATATTATGCTATAACAGTGTGTCAACAGAGAGCTTTCATGACTATAAGATGGTTGCTAACAAATCTATAGTCAATCAATGTAACACCGGTTTTAAGAACAAAACCGGTGATGCTATATGTGAGCCCTGAAGTCAAATCTCACATATAGTTTACAAATAAATGGAGTCAATTCACAATCCTTAAAATATAATGAACATAATATAAAAACAAATAACCTCGGCTAGCGGACAACGGAAAGACTCTTCAATCTTAAATTGTAGATTCCACAGGAACGACCGACCGGTTGATCACAAGCCTAACTTCTTCCCGAGGTGTGGGAGAAATAGCAAGGGTGAGTCCATGTCGAACTCATAAGCATAACATGGGGTTATGAGGCTCAAAAAGGCTTGACACTGGTTTTAAGCTGCCGTAAGCATTCTAGTAAGTCAAAGTTTTAGCATTTAGTTAGCAAAAGTTCTCGCTTAACCCATTAACCCACATTATCATCATAAACATATCGTTCTCATGACAAATCATCCGTCGTCATCGTTCGCCCATCCTCATCTTATGTCCATATCTCATCATCATCTCATAACCATGTCTCAAGTATCATCTCTATTCTCCGTGATGTCTCCAAGGCCGTTCATGACCGCGAACACGGCTATTATAACGGTTTATACTTTGCGCAGAGGTGTACACTTTCACTACGGGTTATGGTTTCCAAATGAGTAGATTAATTAGGCCTAAACACCCGAGAAAGCCATATAAAGCCTTTCAAAGGTTCACCTAAAAATATTAGTGGCCAACGAGCTACAACCCCGTTTCTCCCAATTACGGCAAACCACCAACAAAGATAGATAAGGTCCTTTGACCGACTAAAGCCAGAGCCATGTTAGCCTCCATAGCTGTATCTCAGATATCCCGGATGATCACGACGGATAAGTCCTTACGGAGAGTCCAGGGCATCATGTAAAAGCATGAGCCCGACTCTAAAGTCCATGTTACCAACATCCAAGTCTTTAAACATCACTTCATGTATTCATTCAATCAAAAGTTCATATCATAATTATTTATTTAGAGCACTAGCAAGAACTACCCATATGCAATAACCCATAGGATTAAATGAACAAGATAACTAGCTAGGATGTCCTTAAGGGTGACAAATTAGACACATGCATATGATTAAGTGATTAATAGTGAATAGGTAACAAGGATAGTCCCATGCTATACTTGCCTTTAATTTAGATCCTTTCTTCAAGTCCACCTCTTCAATAGAACTCCTCCTTGGTCATCAAATTCTTTTAGATTAGCAACGTAAAGCTCACCGATCTACTCGATTCCAATCGCAAATGCACAAACATATAGGGTCAATCATGTATAACAAACAAGGATACAATTAGAACTGTACACCAACAGTGGAAAAACAGTTTGAAAAGCTCATAAAACTATTCTACACGTCACTACGATCACACGACGTAAAGATCACCAAAATCGAGCTATAACGGCGTAGATATGAATTTTACAAGTTTATTAGTAATAAAATAATTAACTAAATTCAAATTCGAAATTAAAAGTTTGAAACCTGAACAACAGTGATACTAACATGTAGACTATGGAAATATGAATCTAACGCAACATGAACGGATCGATTTGGATTTAAAATGAAGAAGTTATTAAGATTTAAAATAGGATGGCAGTTCAGAAATATGACAAACTTAATTTCGAAATAAAATAAATAAATAAATAAATAAAACAGGGTTTTGAAATTTGTGAGGGACGTCTACATAAGATGGAAGAAAGTAGGGGCCTTGATAACAGAATTCGGTGAAAGAGTATGTTTTGATCTAGACCTAATGATGGCGTGTATGTGTATTTCCATTGTATTTTGGGATTTACTTTTGTAAAGAAAAACGGCAAGGAAAACAAATGATGTCACCCACTACTACGAGAATTGTCCATCACTTTGCCGGCTCCAACCCCCTTCACTTTGCCGAAAACTGAACCGCGTAACCATAGCGGTAGTGATGTGGGGTTCAAACACTACCGGGTCAAAACACCGGCGGTGATGCGAGGAGAGAGATCACGGCTTGATATCGAACCGGCACAAGATCGTCACCGAACACCGCCGGGTGTTCCACGACCCAAAGCAAAGATTTTTGATCCAAGCAATGCAGTTCGAAGTCACCGGCAGAGTTGATATTGGGAGCACTATCGGGCTTTAACGAACCGACAGAATCGGGGGGGATAACCCTATCGGGTTAGACCGAGCCGACAGCTGTATCGAAGAGCTAACAATGGCGGCTTACTTTGAACCCGCCGCTGAACTTTACGTGAACACCGCCGGCCGATCTCAACCCGACAAATATTAGAGTGGAGACTATCGGTTGGTTAATGCAGCCGACATGGTGATGTTTCGTCGCCTATGACGGTTAGTAATTCAACCGATAGTGTTTGGTGTAGTTACACTACCGGGTTTGTATGTCATTCACTGTCGGGCCCATGCCACCCGGGCGTTTTTGTTTAAAAAAATTTTATAATTTATGAATTTTTTCCTAAAATCAGCTATTTTTAAACCCATAAAAGCATCATAGATACATTACATGGTTCAAAGGTTACATACAACTAACTCCACCTAATGTTCTACGAAATTGAGCCTAGGACATCAACTTCCAAATAAGGAAAACAATGACAATAGCCATGACCAAAATCAAAACATCTTTCATAGGCCAAGTCGCAATTCTCCTAATCTTCATATCTATGGAGAGAGGCTTCTCATCGATCTCCGTGGGCTGGTTGATAGTGAAAGTTTTCACCATAGTAGGCCCCAAAGCTTCCAGCTTCCGTCTTGTATTTTTGTAACAATTACCGGGGTAGCTAGAGACTTGAGCAGAGGAATCTTCCCCTGTTCGATAGATCCCCGGCACTTGACCAACATGCACTACATACCACGCCATGGTTTGCCTATACATGCGACCAAAATAGGATGTTAATGCTATGTCATTCGAAATGTTGTACAACAAGATTTTGAACACCACGAAAAACTCATGAATTTCAACATCTATCTCATTTCAATCACAATTCGAGCATGTCTTCAATCATTGCCGTAAATGACCACAATGCTTAAATCTAATTTGTTCACCATAGACCAATTAAAATACTTTTGGCACTATATTAGGATCCCGAACTGTTTGAAAGCAAAATCTAAATACAAAAAGGAAATAGCGGGTTGGATTTATCAACACGGGCATTTCAACGAACAACTCAAAGGCGCTGACCGACGACTCACCGAAGCTTCCGCGGCGGTCCGCGCTTTTTGTCTTGTCTCGGCGATGCGAGACGCAGCGCCCTAGAAGGAAGCAGAGGGCGCGGACGGGCGTTCTTCCGGCCTAACCGAG
This sequence comes from Hyparrhenia diplandra, assembly GCA_015847255.1. Classification (NCBI taxonomy): domain Eukaryota; kingdom Viridiplantae; phylum Streptophyta; class Magnoliopsida; order Poales; family Poaceae; genus Hyparrhenia; species Hyparrhenia diplandra. The sequence continues at coordinate 239,642 of JADLZK010011194.1, read as the reverse complement.
CTCGAGGTCGCCGCAGTACGGTGTCGGGCGTGAGACGGGACGGCGGAGGCCGCAGACGGCGGTGCGGTGTAGCGGCGGTCCCCCGCCGACGGGACGAAGAACAAGCGGGCGAGGCGAGGCGAGAACAACGGCGAATTAGATCTCATTCTCATAGGCAAAATCTCGAGGAACTAAATGGCTAATTAGTTCTCACCGTGGAAGGGCGCAGGGGCCGACGGGCGCTGGGGACGCCGGAGAAGAAGAGAATGGAGGGGGCGCCGTAGGGGGCTTACGGACGAATCGCGGCATGTGTGGTGGTGGTGCTCCGTCGGCGACGCCGGGTGGGGAAACGATTGGGGCGCCGGGTTGAAATGACTGGGAAAATTTCAGCTCGCCACGCCTATTATATATCGTCGAGGCCGGGAAACGAATGGCGCTGGTTCAAATGACTCATGAAATTTTCACCTCGCGGCGCCCATTTCTATAGTTAATCACCGCCGGTTTAACAAGAGTCCGGCGCAGTTAAATTATAGGTTCATCGCTACGGGTATAAACGTCGGTGACCCGACGCTGATCGGTTTCTTGTTGCCACCGCCACACGGTACCACCGCCACGGTGATAAGATCACACTGTTGCCACCTACCACCGCTCACGGTGATAAGATCACACTCGTTGCCACCTACCACCGCCTATAAAAACAGCCCCCAAGCAGAGAGAGCCATGTATGGCGAACCGTGGCGCCGGTGACCTCTTCTCATTATTTGCCAATTCTCCTATCCACATATCGGCCTCTATTTGGGAGAAAGCCCTCCACATAAACATTTTATCATGGGTAGACAAAGTGTATACAAAGCAGGTACTAGAAGGGTGTTTTTGAAGATTAAGCTACAACGTTGCTTACAGAAGCTGGGTGTGATGCTCGTGCAACGCCATTGTTGCATGGACTGCCGGAAGACGGAAAGCAGGAGCCAAGTAGCGTGCATTCTTGTTGACGGTCACCAACGACATATTTTTCCCCACAACTTACTACCATAAAGGGAGCAAAACTATACCCTTTTATACTCATATGCATTTATTACTAATAAAATTCCACTTGTAGTGTCTATTATTTTATTTTGCAGATTTATAATAAAAGCAAGTGGAAAATCGACCAAAGTACGCCATCCGGAAAGCGCATTATTGCAAAACACAAGCCCGAGGAGCAAATCGACCCAAAACATCAAAATTGGGCCGAGCCAAGCCCGCCCACAACTTTTCAAGATGAAGGAAGACACCCCACCGAGGCCCGGCCAGGCCGAGCCCAGGGGAGGCGCTGCGCGCCACCACACAGTGCGCCGCACCCTCCCCGAGGCGGTTTCGCCCAACCTCGGGGGGAGGCGGTTCGTGCACCTGCCAAATGGGGATTCCCGCCGGTGGGATGGTCGGTTTGCTCAGATTAGGAAGGTTTACTGTGTCGGTTTTGGTGTAATTTAGCATTTAGGCCCCTCCTCCAAGTGTATAAGTAGTCCCCTCTCCTCCTCTCTCAACACACACCACTTGGAGTCCAAAGAAACCAGCAATCTCTCTCTCTCTACCACCTCTACCTCTCTCTCTTCTTCTACTTCTTCTTTCTTCTTCTACTTTCTTCTTCTTCTTAGTTCTTGGTTAGCACTTGGAGTAGAAGAGCTACAAGGAGGGCTTGTCTCCTAGAAGAAAGTTCTTTGGTAATACATCTTCTCTATGGAGCATTCTTCTATTTGCAAGTCTTACATCTATGTTCTTAGCCTAACTTATGAACTAGAGCATAGTCTTGTTCATGTTCTTGTGTTGGTATATGAACTAGCATATAGTTTACATATCATAATCTTGACATGTTCATCTCGGTTCATCATCGATCATCATATGCCTAACTTGATTAGAGGTGGGATAACGGTTCGTTGTTCCTTCGGGTTTGCTCTTGTTCTAGTCCGTCCCATTCGACGAGTGGGGATCCTGGGGGGGCGAGTAGTGTTTCTAATATGCGGGCATGGTGCCCGGGTATTACGACACCTGCGGATATGAGTGGACGCCACGGTTGAGGGGGTAGGCGGCTTGGTCGTGACAAGCCTTGACCGTCCCTTGAAATCCCCCCACGCTCGTGTGTTTGTAGGAGTTCGTAAATGCTTCCATTGGGCCGTATGGCACCCGAGAGTCTCCCCAAGTATCCTAGACCTAACTATGATTAAATCGGTTTGCATATGATCCTAACTATTCATTAGTATGGCCATGACTAGATACATTAGAATTACTCCATTAGGTTATTCATTCATTCTTTATCTATTTTTCTTTATCCTTTTTCTTTGGTGGATTCTTAAGTGTGTGTCACACTATCTATGAACTATTATTGCTTACCCCTGTTATGAACAATTTGGTCTAAGCAAACACATGTTCCTCTATTCGGATGCCATCTTTGGTTTATTAAACACATGCCTTCCTTTGGGAAAATATAAATAACGATACCCCGAATACTTCCGGGTGAAATGCTACAATGATAGATCCGCGGCGCTTGCGGATGAAATATCTAAGATGGCAAGATCTATCCGTTGACAATCCCATTTCGGATCACCGACATGGTGGTTTACTTGGGAATGTCAGCGGCGCATTTCGGGCGCTTTTATTGGGGATGGGTTTTATACTGCTTTCCTTTGATTGCGCTAAGAAATGCCAACAAGCATTTCGGGCGCCGCTGTCGGGAAGGCATTGTGAAAAAAAAAAAAAAAATATACTAGCCGGCTATGAATATGAACTGTGTGCGTGGCTACCATTTGCTCATTTGCTCATACTAATCTTTTATGTTTTCTCCTGTTGTGGATGAAAACAGGATAGTGTATGTCAGGTTTCCTTCTGCCGGAAAACTTCACCTCCGATCCAGAGGCACTCCTAAGGAAGAACCGGTCTCGTGCCGCTTCTTCTTCGGCCGGAACCCCGACAGTCGAGACCGACATCCCTGCACCAACCGCAACCCAAGCTATGGCCCGGTCGCCATGATTTCTCTACTCCCCGCCGCCACCAACGTGCCCACTGGGCCGGTGGTGAACGTGGCGGACAAAAACTTTGAGCTGCGCACTGGGCTGATCACCATGGTGCAGGCCAGTCCATTCTGTGGACTGCCTAGCGAGGACGCAAACGCTCATCTCCAACACTTCCTGGAGCTATGCGACACCATCGTCATCAAGGACGTCGCACCAGACGTCATCAGGCTCCGCCTGTTTCCCTTCTCCCTCGTGGGGAAGGCGAAACAGTGGTTCTACAAGGACAAGGAAGTCGTCAGTACGTGGGCCAAGTGCTCCACGGCGTTCCTCGCTAAGTTCTTCCCCATGGGCAAAACTAATGCCCTGAGGGGGAGAATCGCCAATTTCCAGCAGAATTCAATGGAACCCATTCCGGAGGCGTGGGAAAGGCTGCAGGAGTACATTCTAGCATGCCCGCACCACGGGATGGAGAGCTGGCTGGTGCTCCAGAACTTCTACAATGGTCTCACGGCCATATCGAAGGGGCACCTCGACGCCGCTGCTGGTGGCGCCGTTTTCTATCGCCACCATAGATCGTGCAACATGCCCGATCGATAAAATGGTGGCAAACCGTAGCCGGGCGAAGATGAGCCCTAGCCAAAACACAAAAAGGCATGCATACCGTGAAGGGAGGCGGATATGCTTGCCGCAAAAATGGATCTTCTGCTAAAGAAACCGGAGGAGCGCAAAGACGGACTCTACTACACGCTAGCGCCCAGCTTACGCCACGCACGCCACTTGACCTCGTGAGACGTGTGGTGAAGTTGGCCACTCGGGGGATAATCGCCCCGAGAGCCGTGAAGAAGCTGCCTTCATCAACAAAGAAATGGGTATCGCCAACCGCAGCGGGGGAACAAATCTCAGTCCAGGCCACCATTCCAAGGCAACCTGGGGTACAACTCTAATTACAACCCCGGGTCACCATCATTGAAGGACCTGCACTCGGGCTAGGCGAAAATTAACGAAAACCTCACCAAAAAGATGAGCCATCAAGACAAGATCCTTAAGGGAGTAAATAATAAGCTCAAAGGGTTGACGTCGGCACGAAGAAGAACCAAATAAGCTTCAACAAAATGATAGAAACACAGCTAGCCCGATTGCCGCCCAAGTGCCGCTTAACGACTGAAGGATCCCGTGGCAACCCGAGGTTCCGCACGAGTCGGTCGCTTAACATGATATCTCCGAGGCTCGGTCAACCCAAAGAGCTAAAGAAGGTCCCCGTGGAGCTCGCCATTCATTGCCAAGAAGGGTGACCCCGGACGCCCACTCATCAATCGTGCTATTGGCCCCCACACCTTCGTCAACGCATTCTCGCGGACTGGGGCCAAGATCAATGTGATGTCCATGGCCACCTTCAACAAAAATCCATGGAGGAACGCTTACTCCCCGCCAACTTCATCCTCCAAATGGCGTATCAATCAACAAGGCGGCCGAGGGGAATACTCAAGACGTGCTAGTCAAAATACGCACGAGTACATCCCCGCAGACTTTGTGATCCCCGATATGGGCCCATCGAGAGGATACGTCTCTCCTCCCCGGGGGAGGCCGTTTCTCTATACGGCCAAAGCCGATATCCGCATGGTGAAAGGCTTCATAGTCTTCCACGCCGAGAGTAAGGCGGTAAAAGTGCCCATTCATCGGGTACAAAACAACAACACACCGAATTCATCGTCATCAAAACCGGTGTGGAGTGTTGAAGGATCTCGACTCGAGACCCCCGGAGCGGTGTGCTTCCCGCCAAGTAGCGGGGGAGAGTCAAACAGCCGACTATAAATAACCTGCGCAAAAAAAAAAAAAAAAAGGGTATATCCAAAAAAAAAAAAATGGGGTATATCCAAAAAGAAAAAAAAATGGGGTATATTTGAAAAAAAAAAATTGTTTTATAAAATATTTTATTAACAAAAATATTTATTACATAAGAAAATATTTTCGAAAACTAAAATAAAAAGTTTTCATACATAAAATAAATTCTTTCATGAAAAATAAAGAAAAATGTTTTCTACATAAAAAGTATAAACAAAAATATTTTTTTAAAAATAATTTTTCTATTCAAAAATAAATTTATATTTGAAAATTTTTTGGAGAAATTCAAACAGGGGAGAAAACGGTCGAACCGGTCTTGCGAGAAAACAACGGCCATGAACTTTTAGGTGGATCATTTGTACACCACGCCAAAGCGTAGCGGCAGCCGCCGCGGCAGGGTGCGCGCGCACCCCAAGGTGCGCCCGCACCCGCAGCTTTGGCGCCCGTTCGGGCCCCTTTCGCCAACGGCTCCTAGCCGCTGTGTGGAGCGCCCTCGGCCGCTGGCTCGGCTATAAATAGCCCGAGCACCGGTGTGAGAGCACCAACTCTCATTTTCACTCTCTCTCACTCTCACACTCTCTCCCCACTTGTTCTACACTCCATTTTCTCCACCAAAAACATTGTGCCGAGCAAGAACACGGGTGTGAAAGCTCATACTTTCATCTAACCCTTGCACACCCGAGGTCTTGCTCAATCATTTTTTGCAGAAGCCATGAAGAAAGCTGGGAAGATCTTCAGCGGGTTGAGGCGGTCGTCAAGACACAGCTCACGACAAACAAGCACAAGCTCCGCCCTCAACTTCGACGATCTTGAAGACTCTCCCATGCAAGAAGATGCTGCACCCGTCGAGGAGGAAGAAGCTCAAGCTCCCCGACAATCGACGAAGCCGACGCCCGTGCCTCGACATTCGTGGAGACCGGAGATGCAAGCATATCTCCTACTCAAGGACCGTGTGTTCCAAAGACACACCCGAATCGACCCCGAGCTCCTCGAACAAACAGGTATGGATAATGAATTTCCTATGCTTTGGAGAGCAGTCGGGTGGCAGGATATTCCCCCTGATGAGGAAGGTTCTCGCCTCCTGACAATTCAGCTTTTATGCACACTAGTAGAGGACCAGCTAGGAATTTCTTTCCGCCTCTTTGGTACACTTTATCATTCTACGCGGCGCACCTAGCTCGTCACCGGGGTTTTAGTTATAGATGTGCAATGAACATAGATGCTTTGCTCTCCCCGGCTTTGTTAGAAATTACTTTTGGGAGGAGATATCCGGTGCTCATGAGACCGGTACTTTCAAACCTCGCCACTCACGAGATCCAAAGATCCATCACTTAGATATATCCACCGGGCCGGATCTCGCCGACTTTGTTTCCTAGACACGGGTTAGATGGGTGAATGAGGTTGAATTGAAATTACTCTATGCTATTGTCCACAAGGAAAAGGTAGCTCCAAAGGGTAGAAATGTGCGTGAACTTTTTACATATTATCACAAAAGTTGCTGTTCCTGCCACCCCGCACATCTCTTATCACAAGCCTCGCTTTCCTCGCGATTGGAGCTTTGGATAATCAGCAGATAGAGTACATTTCCACACCTAGGGATTTTTGGACGGTTCTTGCCAGCCTTGTGCGGGCACTTAGTTAAGATTTTACCATCCGGGCGAGCTTGGTCATCTTTTTCCCTGGCTATGCAACTATAGTTCGGTTACCTAACCCGACTTACGGTTGTATAAAAGCCAGCACTAACATTTGAGCTCGAGATCGCCGATAGCTTGCGCAGAAAGACACCCCCATCGCTTCTTCACGCGAGTGTCGGGAGACCGGAGGTCGGATCCTCCTCCCATGAGCCCTACTTCACGCCACAGCCCACGCCCACGCCCACAGCCTACACCGATGTTTCAGCAAAGATGGCCTCATCCTATGGGGGACCCCAGGGTAATACCCGGGTATGATCCTAGGTGGGAGCCGCGCCTCGCACAATCGACACCATCGAGTGGCCTCAAGGAGATACAAAGAAAGATGGAGGGCCAACAGATTTGACTTTGACGACAGCCCGACGATATGCCCCCACCAGTCCAAAGATGTGCAGCCACCACAAGGGGTGGGAGGCTATCGGTATCCAACCAAGCAAAGACCTGACGTCCGCGACTAGGAACATTGAGCACACGCCAATACCCATGTGCAAAGTACCGCATAAAGGGCAGCAGAACCGGGAGCAAAGAGAGTCACAGAGATGGAGCCAATTGGAGACCAACATGGCTACTCGCAACGCACGCCGAAGAAGCATTCGAGGTACCAAGGCTTCGATCCCGATCAAGAGGGCCTCCAGATAGCTTGGGGAGGACCCCACAGGTATCATTGCATTGCATATTTACTTCCATCAAATTTTTATTTTATTTTAGCATGTTTAAATTCCAAAGCAATCTTGCATCGAAAAAAAAAACTAAAACTAAAAAAAAAAAAATCCAAAAATAGAATAAGTAGCTCTTCTATGTGCCTTAATGTTTATATATATGAGCTATAAAAATGTTTAGTCTTAGTCCCTTGTTGAAATGATGAATAGTTGCTCGTCTTATGCTTTGCACTCGTGCCTAGTTTATAATTCAAATTTCTCTAAAGTTTGGGTTTAGTGGCTAAGTCTAAAAACTCATCCCGAAAAAATCTGATTCATGTGGGTTGCATAAGCTCTATCTAGTCTAAGTTGTTGCCAAGTATGATATGGTACAAATGGATTTGCTATGATTTCGTCCAAAAAAAGAAAACTTGACATCCGGGAATCTACTTTGAAAGAAAAGAGAAATGATATGGGCTATGCTAAAAAAAAAAAAGGAGAGAAAGAAAAAATGAGATGAAAAATGGACAAGTGTCCGAGGGCGAGTAGAGCCCACATCTCTAAAAAAAAAAAAAGAGAGGAAATAAAAGACAAAAGTCTAGGGCGAGTAGAGCCCACCTCTCCAAAAAAAAAAAAAAAAAAAAGAGAAAAATATATATATATAGCAATAAAGCCCATACTTTCTCGAAAAAAAAATAAATATTATCTAAATAAATAAACCCCGGATAAAAAGTTGATCAAAAGGATGAATGATAAGCATCTCGGTTATAACCGTTCTATCCGCAACCGCCAAGACTTTGAGAAAAGCTAGAAAGCCCCGCTACGATGAAAGGTAATAAAGGGTGGGAAAAAGATGTGCCATTTTATTCAAACTCTATTAGAAAATCTTATTATAACCCCGGCACTTGTAAAAACGTAATCGGCATAGTAGCAACTCCCGATCAACAACCAAGTACTTATCTCTTTTGCTCGAGGACGCCAAGCAAAGGGTAAGCTTGGGGGGAGTTTGTTGACGGTCACCAACGACAAAATTTTTCCCCTCAACTTACTACCATAAAGGGAGCAAAACTATACCTTTTTATACTCATATGCATTTATCACTAATAAAATTCCACTTGTAGTGTCTATTATTTTATTTTGCAGATTTATAATAAAAGCAAGTGGAAAATCGACCAAAGTACGCCATCCGGAAAGCGCATTATTGCAAAACACAAGCCCAGGAGCAAATCGACCCAAAACATCAAAATTGGGCCGAGCCAAGCCCGCCCACAACTTTTCAAGACGAAGGAAGACACCCCACCGAGGCCCGGGCCAAAGCCGAGCCTGTGGGGTGCGCTACACCACCGGTGCGGCCGCACCCTCCCTCGAGGCGGTTTCGCCCAACCTCGGGGAGGCGGTTCATGCACCTCGCCAAATGGGGATTCCCGCCGTGGGATGGTCGGTTTGCTCAGATTAGAAGGTTTATCAGGTCGGTTTTGGTGTAATTTAGCATTTAGGCCCCTCCTCCAAGTGTATAAGTAGTCCCCCTCTCCTCTCTCTCAACACACACCACTTGGAGTCCAAAGAAACCAACAATCTCTCTCTCTCTACCACCTCTACCTCTCTCTCTTCTTCTACTTCTTCTTTCTTCTTCTACTTTCTTCTTCTTCTTAGTTCTTGGTTAGCACTTGGAGTAGAAGAGCTACAAGGAGGGCTTGTCTCCTAGAAGAAAGTGCTTTGGTAATACATCTTCTCTATGGAGCATTCTTCTATTTGCAAGTCTTACATCTATGTTCTTGGCCTAACTTATGAACTAGAGCATAGTCTTGTTCATGTTCTTGTGTTGGTATATGAACTAGCATATAGTTTACATATCATAATCTTGACATGTTCATCTCGGTTCATCATCGATCATCATATGCCTAACTTGATTAGAGGTGGGATAACGGTTCGTTGTTCCTTCGGGTTTTGCTCTTGTTCTAGTCCGTCCCATTCGACGAGTGGGGATCCCGGGGGGCGAGAGTAGTGCTCTAATATGCGGGCATGGTGCCCGGGTATTACGACACCTGCGGATATGAGTGCACGCCACCGTTGAGGGGGTAGGCGGCTTGGTCGTGACAAGCCTTGACCGTCCCTTGAAATCCCCCACGTCGTGTGTTTGTAGGAGTTCGAATGCTTCCATTGGGCCGTATGGCACCCGGGAGTCTCCCTGTTATCCTAGACCTAACTATGATTAAATCAGTTTGCATATGATCCTAACTATTCATTAGTATGGCGATGACTAGATACATTAGAATTACTCCATTAGGTTATTCATTCATTCTTTATCTATTTTTCTTTATCCTTTTGTTTGGTGGATTCTTAAGTGTGTGTCACACTATCTATGAACTATTATTGCTTACCCCCGTTATGAACAATTTGGTCTAAGCAAACACATGTTCCTCTATTCGCATGCCATGCTTTGTTTATTAAACACATGCCTTCCTTTGGGAAAATATAAATAACGATACCCCTGAATACTTCCGGGAAAATGCTACAATGATAGATCCGCGCGCTTGCGGATGAAATATCTAAGATGGCAAGATCTATCCCGCTGACAATCCCATTTTGGATCACCGACATGGTGGTTTACTTGGGAATGTCGGGCGCATTTCCTCGCGCTTTTATTGGGGATGGGTTTTATACTGCTTTCCTTTGATTGCGCTAAGAAATGCCAACAATTCTTGTGCTTCGTCGCCGGAGATGAGAGCCCCGTCTCTGTCGGGCCTTTGCCGGCACGGAGAGACATTGGTTCTTCACAGAGGTCCCATCCGCCTTTACTTAGATCAAGAAAGCATAACGTAGCATTGTAACCACCTCGGGCATAGGTGCTAGAAGGGTGTTTTTGAGGTGGTTATTTCTTAATGTGTTTGTACACTTTGATTATTGTACCGTGTCAATTGTAATCAATTAATTGTAATGCTTTTGTGAAGTATGTATAATCCCGCTTCAACCTGTAATTACTCGGGTCGCCGCGTAGAAATTCAATTTAATTGAAAAAATACCAAACCTTGTCCGAAAAATCTCAAACATCGTGCTTCCTTCACACGTGGGCATGTGTAACGCCTAAGAAAAAAGTTTGAGGCCGAGACCACACCGAACAAAGATGACCCAAAGATAGCTTATGGATGTAATTGTCGGTCATGCTTCCGATGAAAGGGGTCATGTACCTTTGTGAAGCATGTCTACTCCCACAATGTAGAAATGTCTTGAATTTTTTTTTACAACCTTGTACACCCAAATTATGCCCCCACACAAGATCTTAGGTCTTTTCTCGATCCATATTTTTATTATTAGATTTTTCTACGTGATAAACGCGATAGAAGGAGGTTAATTAAAGCTTGAAAACTTATGAATTTTGCACCAACCTACACACTTTGAATTGCCTCCTAGGACACATGAGACCATGTGGGAAATTTTGGCACCACTGCTCGTTAGTGGGTAACCCCAGTTCAACCTGTAATTACTCGGGGTCGTCGCAGAAAATTCAATTTAATTGAAAAAATACCAAACCTTGTCCGAAAAATCTCAAACATCGTGCTTCCTTCACACGTGGCATGTGCACGCCTAAGAAAAAGTTTGAGGCCGAGACCACACCGTAACGAAGATGACCCAAAGATAGCTTATGGATGTAATTATCGGTCATGCTTCCGATGAAAGGGGTCATGTACCTTTGTGAAGCATGTCTACTCCCACAATGTAGAAATGTCTTGAATTTTTTTACAACCTTGTACACCCAAATTATGCCCCCACACAAGATCTTAGGTCTTTTCGATCCATATTTTTATTATTAGATTTTTCTACGTGATAAACGCGATAGAAGATCGATCACTACCGGTTTCGTGATTTGCAAACCGGTAGTGTTGTCTCTTTTTATCGCCGGGGCTCTTTTAAAACCCGCAGTGATATATTTCAAACCGACAGTTATCTTTCACCGCCGTGAGATTACTTGGACCTTTCTTTTTTTCACCGAGTTGAGCGTTTCAATGATGTTTACCAACTTTTCGGTTAGTACATAGAGCATTTATATATTTATGTTCGTCCATGAAAGATAAGAAGGGCGTCGAAAAAATAAGAATCTGCGCCCGTATTATGATATATAAATGCAAACATCCATTGGAAAGGAACACACGATTATATATATAGAGGAGCAAACCGATTACAATATCCGATTACATATATGATAACAAAGACCTTGAAAAAAAATTACATATATGATAACAAAGACCTTTCCACGAATAGATCAATGTTATCATCAAAGTGTACAAACACATTTAAAATAAAAACGCCGAAGGTAATGTGATTCTTGCCGATGAAATTCGATGGGATTTTGAAAGCCCATCGGTGCCCGTTGAGGTCCCATCGGTGCTCGTGAGGTTTCTTGTGCTCGATCTTACAAGGAGGGCATAACTTTGATTTACATTGAATCCACAAAGCAAGGATGCCTTACGTATAATTATCTCTCAGAATGGCCAAGCCGTAGTTGCGTCCAATGACAAAGCATGCATAGGCATTCGCAAGAGAAGATCATGTTAATTTATGAAAATCGCTTTGATCACCAAAGGAGATTTTCATTGAAGTAGATTTTCATAAATCGATATGGTCTTATCCGGAGAATGCCATGTCTCTTATATGGACATGTAAATCCAAATTGCCTAGCCTCTCAAGCACCACGTAACCGGATGGCTCCGTGAATCTCACAAATGTTCTAACCTTCGGCGGGCCTGCTCAATCTTCGATAGACTCTTGTAGCACCTCTTGTGTGTGAACCATTTTGGTGGCCTAAGATGCATAAGAACGATATCTCAGACGTGGAGGGCTTTCTCCCATAGAGAGGCCATAGATATGTATGTGGAGAGTAGCAAAGAAGATCGAGGAAGAAGAACAGGCAAATCAATCAAGAGTATCAAGAAAGAGGACGAAGAGAACTGAATTGCAAACCTAAGGGCCGCACTAGCTGTTTTTATAGGCCGGATGCCGTGGTACGGACTGACACGCCAATTTCAACCCTAAACCCGGCAAAGGATATGGAAGTTCACTGCCGGATAATTGGTACCGCATAAACCAAGCACCGCGGCCGTGGTAATGGAGAACGAGGCAACAAAGGCTCCTTCCCGCAATGGTGCGGGGTCGCCGCCGGGCATCGTTCGCCTGCTGATAATGCAAAATACTTGCCGGTTCTTAGTTTTAACCCGCGGTGATATTCCATAACACCGCCGCGTTGTGGTACACCGGCGGTGATATATGTGATCACCGCCGGTCTGAAAGTGCACCCGGCAGTGTTATTATCGACATTGATATAACCCGCCGACGCAGCGGCGGGGTGCTCAGCCTTTTCTCATGGGAAGCGAGAGACACCGCCGGTTTAATTAAGCGGAACCGTAGTGAAGACTAGAGCAACACGATTCTCAAGGCTGCAGCCGTGACGTATCACGTGCCATGACCTACTCGGCAAACTATATATACGTACTACTAAAATGAAAATTTATAATACGGAGTGTACGTGGCGGCGAAACGGGGGGTTAGTTGAAATCTCAATGCATTAACGCCGAGATAAAATTAATGATTTCAATAAATCGATTTTTACGATATAACTATTTGTTAATCACCGCCGGTTCATGTGTGGGCTCGGCGGTGATCAATGAAGGTGGAGACTCGTTGTCGCCCGGGCGCCATTGGAAACGCAGCCCGTGAATTCGCGCAAAAAACCGTGCGGGCGGGAAACGCCGCCAGCCAGAGATCGTCGCGAATTCCAACCGGCGATCGTGGGAATTCCAAGCGGTTGCTTTGACGCCGCGTTCGATCGTGGGGAAGTGGAGCAGCCGGCTAACTCTCTATTTAATTTAGCACACCCTCGATCATGGCGTTCATCCATTCCAGGTTCTCGATCATCCACCACATTCTCTTTGCATTCTTCAGCCATGGCTGCCTCGGGCTCGGGGATCCAACAAGCGCACCGGGGGAGGAGATGGAGGCGGCGGAGGACAAGGGCAAGGAACCGGTGGTGGAGGCGCCGGCGGCCGACGCCCCGGCCCCGACTCCGATTCCGGCTCCGACTCCGACTACGCCCCGCCCAGCGGGACCGCCCGCATGGACCTTCGCCCACCCGGCTAGAGGCGGCGGCCGATGACCTTGCCGGTCGCCGCGCATGCGGGAGGTGATTGAGAGGGATTTCACCCTCGATCGTCTCCGTCCCCCCCGCCAGGATCTTTGAGGAGCCGGGCGGACGGCCATGGTCTTCTTCCAAGGGTGGATCCACCCCTGGAAGAGAAGATGAACCACTACGCGCCCAAGGTGGAGCAGTGGCGGGATCGTCCTCAAGGCCTTGGCCAAGAAGGACGACGCCCGGCGGAGGAGGAGGAGGACGAGGACTAGACCGACGGCCTTCCTCTTTTTTTTTTTTTTTTGTTTTTTTATCATTTTTATTATATGTTCTATTTTTTTTTTTTTTATATATTAATAAAATGAAAATTATATATATTATTGCCGTGTGTTGCTCCCTCTCGTCCCTCGAATCATTTTAGTTTGCAGTTCAAAGAGCGATTAAAATTAAAATTTGATTTGAATCTTAACTTGTTCTTTGGAAAATAATTAACTGTCGGTTGTGCTTTGGAAAATACGAGTCGGCGTTGAGTGCCGAGGAGACGGCCATTGGGGCGCAGCGGTCGCCGGATTACGTTTTTCCGAGGAACCGTGTTTTTGGAAACACCACATTTATACCCCCGTCCCCGCGCCCCCCTCCCGTTATCCAACACTAACTTCTCTTTCGTGCCCCTCTCACGGGAAAGCCGGACTCGCCGCCCAGGATCGTCGACATGGCCGCCACCCGCAGGAGATGAAGTTCGCTGTGGACCTCCTCCGCGCCGCCCTCACCAAGCTGAACGGCCTGGCCGACGACGTTGGCCTGCCAAAGGTGAATCTGCCCCTCGAGGAGAGGGCCAACTTCTACGCCCTCCAGATCGACTCTCTGGCCGATACCCTCGCCGAGGGGATTCCGGCCAAACTGGAGGAGGAGGCCAGGAAGGCGGCCGCCAGGAAGCCGGCCAAGCGCGCGGCCAAGAAGGCCAAGAAGGCGGCCTAGGTTCTCTTCTTTTATTTGTTTATGTTAATTTCTTGTCCGATCCAGGTGGATGTGTAAGATACATTGATCCGTGTGGTTAATTTGCTAATGGTTCGCTTGTTGGTTAATCATTTGCATGGCAATCTCTTTATCTTTCGTTAATTTGGGTTCTACTGTTTCCTTGAGTAACTAAATTATTTATTATGATGCGTGTCAATCTTAATTTTCTATCATTTGTGTTCAACTGTTCCCTCGTGAAACCGCGGCTGAGTCCTATTTATACGTACATAACCCCCTGTCTCCGGTCCGCTCTCCAACACTCCGCTCTCCAAACACACTCCCCTCTCTACCCCGTTTTCACAGTAAGCCGGCCGGGTCGGTGACGCCGCCGACGATCGACATGGCTGCCGACCGGGCGGAGAAGTCCATCCTGCATCGCCTCAGCGCCGCCCGCAACAAGCTCAACAGCCTGGCCGACCAACTTGGCCTGCCAACGGTGAATCACCACTTGGAGGAGAAGTCCATCATCGCCCTCCAGATCGAGTACTTGGCCGATAACCTCGCTGAGGGGATACCGGCGGCCAAACTGGAGGAGATGGCGGCCAAGAAGGCCAGGCGGGCGGCCAAGAAGGCCAAGAAGAAGGCCAAGAAGGCGGCTTAATTAGGCCAGCCGCTTTCTTTTTATGTTAATTTATTGTATCAGTTGTTTCTATGACAGTTTAATTTGGTTTGTGTCGTTTGTTAATGGATCAGTCGTTTGTTAATCTGATGCGTGTTAATCTTCAGTTTCTGATTTTTGTTTTACTGTTCCTTTGCTTCCCCTCCCAAATCGCTATCGGTTCCAATCAACCCGGTTGTGTCAATCGTCGAATCGCTATCGGTTCTAATTCAAACCCGCCAGTGATCTGTGTCCATCAAGACCACTGCCGGGGAATGATTCAAACCGGTAGAGATATAAATCTTCACTGCCGGTATTGGTCGAGTCCGTAGAGATTTTGGTTTGTCCCGCGCTGGACGGTTCATCACTGCCGGGCGCGTTCATCGCTGCCGGTGGACTAAATTTCGCAAAGTGATACCGGCGATAGTGATGAGCGAATCTGTAGTAGTGACCGTGATGTCATGGAAGCTAAAAATGATGTCATCAAACAAGCTAATGATCAGCAAGCTAGGAAAGAGGCCATGGCCGGCGTGCAGTTCGCTCTTCCTATCAAAGATGGCAACGACGTATGGAACTATGAACAAGGCGAGAGCAAGATGTGTGATGTGCTCACCATCAAAACATTAGCTGATGAACAACACAGGCGTGCTCGACTTGGACAAGAATATGGTGCTTCACGTGGACTGATAGCATGTACGTACTCCAGCAGCACGGAGATATGATCAGGAGTCAGGGCGGCGCTTATACCTTGATTTGTTGGAAAAGCAACCAAGGACAGCGGCTTGATATAAATAGGGAGGCATGCTGTAAAGCAACATGCACGAACCATGAGATGTGCAGATCAAGATCACGTATAAGAGAGGGACAAGGGCCCTGTTCGCTTGGCTTATCGGCCAGCCCGGTCAGCAGTATTTTCTCTCACAAAGATCAGCCAGCCAAAGAGCCAGCCAGCAGTACTTTCTCTCACAGCATCAGCCAGCCACACAGCCAGCCGAACAGGCTCAAGAAGATTTCTCGCCGACGGAGGCAAGTGATTGATGATGGCCCCAGATGAAAGACGAACGGTGCCAGATGACGTCAACAGCAGCGGCACAAGATACTTGGCAGCAGCGACAACAGACGTCGTGCACGTTGATGGCAACAGGCTGATCTTGGCAAGATCGCGATGGTGGCAGATGGCAGCAACAGCAGGGATGAGCAGCGAGACGGCAGAAATCGATCTCTAGCCCGGCGATAAGGGTTGTGGCTGCTATGCTCTAGATGAAAGCGGTGCTGGTGTTTAGGGTTAGAAGAAACACGAAGCGGCGGCATCAGGCTTTATAGGGGTCTGTGCGTGCGGGTCACGCAAAGATCGACACGGAGGCGTCGGTAACCTGCATCGGAGCAGAGTCCGGGTTGGGAACGATGAATCTGACAAACGGTGTCAAGGCGTCGGCCAGCCGGGCGGAGAGAATAGCAGTAGCGTTGCACTCACGAGCTGGGACTGGACCAAATCAATTGCAGCCCAAGCTAAAAGAAAAGAGCATGCCAAAGAAATGGCAATTGCCGATTGGGCCAAAAACAAGAAGAAAATGACCATTCGGTCAGGTTGGGCTGGGAGAAAAGAGTAAAGAGAGAAAAGAAATAGTTTTTCTTTTTATTTCAAACTCGTTTTCAAGTGGTTTTCAAATCAATTTGAATTCTTTTGCAAATTTGACCAAAAATCCAAGCAATACAAAAATAACAATGCAGCAGCATGAGTGCAAAAACATGTATC
The DNA here is from genome assembly GCA_015847255.1 of Hyparrhenia diplandra. Classification (NCBI taxonomy): domain Eukaryota; kingdom Viridiplantae; phylum Streptophyta; class Magnoliopsida; order Poales; family Poaceae; genus Hyparrhenia; species Hyparrhenia diplandra. Next base: position 223,010 of record JADLZK010011194.1, on the reverse strand, counting down.
TAACCTTATGATAAATTTTATTTTGTCAAAAATATTTATTTTCCTATATTTTATGAGCACAAAAATACATAAACAAATCATTTTATTCTATTTTCAAAAGAGGCAAAAATTTGGGGTGTTACAATCAGGCTCATGAGATACAACGCCTGGCTAAGGAACTTCAACTCCTTAAGTATGTTATACCCGATGAAGTTGTGGCTACTATTATTATTGCAAAATGAGTAAAATGCATCGTAGGTCCATTAACTTACAGCGGCGTCCCAAATAGGTTCACCAACTACGAAACCAGTTATCTGGCCCATGGAACTTGCATACCACACACGACGCAACACTTCACGGTGTCTGTTTTACCCTGTCCTCCGTGCGATATGCACCGTGCAGCATCTTGGCGTGGCCATGCCTACAAGGGCGGCCATGCCGTGGACTGAGCACGTCTTCACTCTTCAGCCAGCCAAGGTTCCACCCTCTGCAAACATCTAACTAATGCAGTACTAACAACAGGATTACAACTAAACAAAAAAAAAAAAAGGTAACAAGCAGTTGCCCTGGGGAACTCGTCGCCCTGGAGTAATGCTAATTGTCGTGTCGGCGAATTGCGATGCATGTCCACCTGCTGCTGCCACAGCCGCCGTGCCTCCCTGCTAGCTGTTGCTCGCGGCCGCTTCGTCCACCATGGCCGCGTGCAGGCGTTCCATCTCTTCCGTGGGCACCTTGCAGCCGTCAACATGGTCGCCTGCGAGGCCACGACTGCACGCAGCGATCGCACGCCTCTCCCACCCGCACCGCACCATCTTCTTCCTATGATCGAACGGGAGCAAAGCGCTGCCGTCTCCCTTCTTCGCGCTAGCGACGCACGACATCGCGCCTACTGGTAGTGCGCACGCTGCCGCTCGGGGCTGGCACCCACGCCCCTGCTTCCATCCCCGTCAGGCAAGGAAGAGCACGCGTATGCTGTGCACCGCCTAGACTCCGAGAATGGCTCTGCAGCAGCGCCGCGCCGCTCCTTTTCCTTCCGTCACGCCCAGAGCACCGCGCCATACCCACGCTAGCGACCTAGCAAAGAGATGGGGGAGGGCATACGCGCGAGATGAGAGATTAGTGAGGGGATTTTCGATAAATGGCACGGCAAAACCAGGCTGGTTTTCTCATTTGGACCTAGAGTGAACCGGTATGCAAGTTTGCTGGCAAAGATGCCTGGTTTCGTAGTTGGTGGACCTATTTAGAACACTGCTACAAGTTAATGGACCTACAGTGCATTTTACTCTTGCAAAATTACCTCCTCCATGCAGGAACTTTGCCACAAGCCTCAAGCATAAGAGAGTGAAGATATCGGTTGAAAACTTGATTCAATCTCTTGATGTTGAGGAGAAAGCTCGGGCTAAAGACCATACTGAGAAGGGGAACAAGGAAAATCATAGCGCCCACTTTGTCCAGAGAAATTTCAAAGACAAGAATAAAGGAAAAGGAGAACAGCAGCCTTTCAATGCCAAAGCTACTACTACCTTCAAGAAGAAGAAGAAAGACAAGTCTGAGATGCCTTGTTTTACTTGTGGTGATCTTGGTCATTTTGCTAAGGAGTGTCCTCAGCGCGGGACCGTAAAAGAGAAGAAGGTCAACCTCGTGGATGCAACCAATGTTGATGATGGGTATGGTAAACTTCCCTACTGTACTTTCAGTATTTCAATCACCTAGCTGGTGGCTTGATACGGTGCTAATATTCACGCATGTGCTGACATCTCTTTGTTTTCTTCTTACCAGGGGCTCCAAGGTTCCTCCGTCTTGATGGGGAATGGGTCACATGCTTCTGTTCGTGGTGTTGGCACGGTAGATCTGAAGTTTACTTCGGGGAAGATCGTGTAGCTGAAGAACGTGCAGCATGTCCCTACTATTCGCAAGAACCTTGTTAGCGTTTCTCTTTTGTTAAGAGATGGTCTTAAAGTAGTGTTAGAGTCCAATAAAGTAGTTTTGTCTAAGCATGGATAATTTATTGGTAAAGACTATGATTGCGGAGGTTTGTTCCGCCTAAGTTTATCAGATTTTAGTAATACTAGGTAAGCGCCCGTGCGTTGCTACGGGATAACTAAATTTTATATAAAAAAACACATGGATCGCATGATAAGATAACAATACTATGAAATTAAACAATGATATTAAAATGACATTTAATCAAACAAGTTTTGTGAAAGTAACACAATCAATCATGAATATTAGGACCAAATGACATACCACTACCAGCTGAAAGCTCCGCTAGACCACCCCCAAAAAATTAGATAAGTAGATTGAAAGATTGGTAATTTTTCAGCTTGGCTCATGAGGACAATTTAAAGATGGGTTACAGCACATTCAGACAACACTATTATATAGGTGAGGGTAGCGAATTGCCAAGATCTGGCAGGCCTCACTTTCTCCCTAGCCTCATCTTGTTTTCTACAAGAAGACAATTAATTTGCAAATGATAAGAAGACTACCATATGACTGCATGTGACTTTTTGGTTTAATACAAAGCTTCTAGATAAAGAAAAAAATAAATAGCATCCACAAATAGTGTGCAGTTTACGGAACCTGAAACCGTACACGTACCATAGCTTGAGGTATGGTTACTCATTCCACTCCAGTATGTTGTTGGAGATGCAATAGTACCTTTTCACTCTTATGTGTTGTCGGACTCCCTACAGTACATTTTTAAAGTAAAGTGCAGTAGAGTTGCTACAGTCATTTGTTAATACAGCTTGCTGCAGTATAGTTCCTGTTATTTTGTCGGAAGTTCAGTCACATGATACAAGTTTTAGTTAATTGCATGCTTCAGTCAATTGGTTTGGTACAGAGTGTCTTTTCTCTTACAACTTTTAGTTTACTGCATCTTCTAAGTAAAAAATCAGTTTCTTAGTCATATGTTATAGAATATAAAAAAAGTAAAAGTGGGCAGAAATTTTAATAGGAGTACAGAGACGGGACATTGCAGGATCAAACAGAATCAGATTTTTGGGAACCAGCCATTCTACATGGTGGAAACAGATGGGCAAAATTTAATTAGGAACATCATAAATTTGATAGTTGATGTCACTGCTAGAAATTTTACCCGGAGAAGAAATGAAAACTCCTAGAAGAAGATAAAACTGGCTACTGCTGCATGCAACCAAGTGAATCACATCACGAAATAGCATAGCCGTTGGAGAGCGACACAAACTGTGTTCTGAATATGCCATCAGGGAAGCATCGTTTCAATCAGATAAAGCTTTGAAACCCTGTAAAAGTGTAAATTGCACTACATTTCAAGTTGATTTCTTGATTTTTCTTTTTATATAAGCTGTGAATTTTAGATCAGTTTTATATTTGATCAGGCTGCCATAGAAAACCACCTCACTTCATATATCCAATTATTATAACACATGAATCACAGTGAAGTAAATGAACCAATGCTACTACAGTACAGACTAACACAGCTCCACAAACAATTGAATACGGAGTAACTCATATCTCAAATAGGGCAGAGGTAACAGCAGATAATGAAACCAATTTGAGAAGCTCGACTTAAATGTAGCCAACATTGATCCACAAGATATCTAGACAAACGATTTGTAACTGGACAGTTTTTGTATCAACAGCTCAAGAAATATATCCATGAGGCGCGCACTATATATTTAAGCTACCTTCAAGATATGTTTGTTTCATATGACCAACCAACTACAGTTACAATCAATTACAACAGGCAAAAGCAGCATATTGATGATACATATTACGTAGTGACACAAACCACTAATGCCATGTCAACACTATGGCGAGCTGATGATAAGAATATTTCAAACAAGAAAGCATATACAACAACTGGATGTGGCTACATATCGTCATGGAAGGAAAATCAACATACCAGGACTTTTGCGCTACCAAAGTCACAAAGCTTGACCTGGTCGGTGAGAGGATCTACTTGTAAGAAAGATAAGACCAATTCAAAAGTCCTGAGAAACATAGGTAGGAGGACAGATAAATAAAACAGAAAAGAGAACTGAGAAGAGATTTATTTGTATTTCATCTGAGCATACAAAAACTAATTGAACTTCACTGCAACGGACCAATGAACCATGTATGTGCTGATTCAGGTTGAACTAAACTGAAAACAAACCATGAGCTGATTCAGGAAGGATGGGAGCACCTGGAGTGGGCAGCGATGCCTGTTCGTCAAGCTATCCTCACCGGCGACGTGGGCTCCAGTTCAGATGTCGGCGACGCGGGCACACACGATCATGGTGTGCTGGCCCGGTGAGGGAGATCGCCTAGACCCCACGCGGCTGTTCAAGGATGTCGTGTGGAGAGCAGAGCGAGTGGACATCTGCGGAGGCGGCGGAGCGCAGCTCGCGGAGGCCGGTCACGGAGACGCACGCTGGTGATTTGGTTTCTCGTTACCTCCCTTCTATTTGCCGGTGGTTACCTTTCTCCTATTTTTGACGGTGATTACGTTCCTTCTATTTGCGGCTGATTGACCTTCCCTTTTATTTTGCCATTGTTTTGCGGAGAAGAAACAATCTACGAAGCCCAAGGGGCATGCGCCGCGATCACCGCCCGAGTCTACGAAGCCCATGCAAGGTCCCACCTGGCGGCGCCAATGCGCCGTCGCACTCGCACGGCGTTGTTTCCTTTCGCACGGCCTTATTTCCTATTTTTTGCACCGTGATTTCCTTCCAAAGAGAGATTAAAAATTACGGAGCTCAAAAATTACGGAGGGGAGGGGGGGCTGATCGCACGAAGGGGCGTCGAGCGGACACAAAAATTGTCGCACGATATAGGTAGTAAAGAAGTCAGTCAAACATATTTGTGGCACAATTGATGATAATTCTAGTGTTTGGCATTCTCGTTTATATCATGTGAATTTTGGTTTGATGTTACATTTATCTAGCTTGCAGTTAATTCTAGATTTCACCATTGCCAAAGGTTCTAAGTGCCATAGTTGTGTGCAATCTAAGCAACCTCGAAAGCCTCACAAGGCAGCGGAGGAGAAATATTTGGCACCTCTAAAGCTCATACATTCTGATCTATGCGATGAATGGTGTGTTAACTAAAGGTAGAAAGAGATATATCATGATGTTAATTGATGATGCTTCTAGCTTTTGCTATATTTACTTGCTGAAAACTAAAGATGAGGCATTAGACTACTTTAAAATCTTTAAGGCTGAAGTTAAAAATCAACTAGAAAGAAAGATTAAACATCTAAGGTCAGATCGTGGTGGTGAATATTTTCCTATAACATTTGATGAGTTTTGTGCGGAACATGGTATTATTCATGAGAGGACAACTCCCTATTCGCCCGAATCCAACGGAGTTGCCGAGAGGAAATATCGCACGCTGACTGACTTGGTTAACGCCATGTTAGACACTGCTTGTTTATCTAAGACAAGGTGGGGGGAAGCTATGGGTGTGTTTGGTTGCAAGAACTTCCCTTGTACAGGCTTCATTAGGCTCCAATTTGGGTGTTTGGTTCTTATCCGGCCAGTCCTAGCCAGGCCCTGGGTGGCCATCCGCATGTAGATGTAACGGCCCAGGAGGAATTGCGAGGGTTGGCAATTCCATCCTGGCGAGGGCTCTGGCTGGCGCTTGTCCGGTGCTCCTCGCGTGCTCCTCTCACCTCCCGGTCTCGATCCGCACCTCGCTCCGCACCTAGCTTCGTCCCCTCAACACTCCTCCTCGACCTCGCTCCGCCCTCGCTCGTCCCGCCGGCGGCTGTAGGGACCTCGCCGGGCGCTCACAGCGGAGGTCGCCCCTAACCTGCTCGACCCACAGCTGGCTGCTCGTGGCCGGGCGCCGCCGCACTCGGCCGCGTTGGATCTCGGAGCCCCCTGTCCATCTGTCGGCTCGGCGGCGATGACCAGCCCGCGGGGCGTCGGCCGTCCATGCCAAGCAGCGCAGGAGCGGGCCCGGCGGGCTGCCCTCTGCTCCGGCGCAGCGTGACCGCCGTGAAGCGACACCTTGCGAGCAAGGAGCAGCGAGGTCGTCGGCTCGATGCGCAGTGCAAAGGAGCAGCACGGACTTGTACATGGCCTTGATTCGTGGCCATGGTGGCTTGATGTGTTTTGATGGATTGAGTCTGGTTGCTAGCGCAATTTGTGACCTGTACACGGACCCAGCATGCCCTCGTCCATGCTTTGATGGATTGGAGTCTGGTTGCTCGGCTGTTAGCTGCCATCACTTGTTTGCCTTGATTTGCTAGCGATTTGTCTCGATTTTCATCAATTTGCGTTGATTTGCACCGTGATTTGCATCAATTGCATTGGAGGCCGCAGGGCAGATGAGCATGGCCACCGATTTTCATCAATTTTTGTTGATTTGCACCTTAATTTGTTAACTGCACACCATGGAAAGCATGCTCACAACATGTTCGGTAAAATGTCTCCAAGGAGGTGAACTCACCATGTTAAGGAAGAGGTAATCGTATGCAAATCAAGCCGGCAACCAAACACTCCAATCTCATAACCAAAGCTAGAATGGGCCACCAAAACCAAATGCAACCAAACAAGTCCTACAAAGCTAGATTAAGCACGCCTCTTTCTAGCCATGCTAGGATGGGATAGCCGGGCTAGAATTGACACCACAACCAAACACACCCTATATTGATTGTGAGTCATGTCCCTGAATAGAATTCCAAACGAGAAATAAAGAGACAACACCATACGAGGTATGGGTTGGAAGGAAACCATCACTTTCATACTTGCGCACGTGGGGATGCTTGGCGAAAGTCAATGTTCCAATTAATAAAGCATAAGCTTGGACCAAAGACGGTAGATTGTGTCTTTCTTGGATATGCTCACAACAAAGATTGCCTATCGATTTTTAGTAGTAAAATCTGAAGTTTCTGATATGCATGTTGATACTATCTTTGAATCTCGTGATGCTACATTTTTTGAGAATATATTTCCTGTGAAAGATATGCGTAGCAATGCTAAGTTTTCTACTGAATTAGCTCCTGATATTACTATACCTATCGAGTCTCCTATTGAGTCTTTTGAGCAACCACTTGAGGAGGATGACAATGAAGTTCCCGTGAGGAACAAGAGAGACAAAGGATTGCAAAATCTTTTGGTGATGATTTCATTGTGTACCTTGTGGATGATACTCCCACCTCTATTTTAGAGGCATATGCATCTCCAGATGCATGATTGGAAATAAGTTGTTCGTAGTGAGATGGACTCGATTCTTTCCAATTGGTTGTAAGTGGGTGTTCAAGAAGAAGTTTAGACCTGATGGTACTATTGACAAGTACAAGGCTCGTCTTGTGGCAAAGGGCTACACTCAAAAGGAAGGAGAAGATTTCTTTGATACTATTCACCTGTTGCTAGAATGACCACTATCGAGAACACTACTATCCTTGGCTGTCTCATATGGTCTGATCATTCATTAAATGGATGTGAAGACAACTTTTCTTAACTAGTATAGTGCCCGTGCTAACACTACGGTGATATTTATAATCACAAATTAAACAACCAAAATGGCATGGCTTTTTGGTGATTTTAAAAAATCATCGATCACATATTATAATATTAGAATAAAAAACATGATTATGATGAAAACTTGATATACCAACAATAAAGATTACGTGCGTGTCAACAATGATATCAAAATGTAGTAGGTGCATACACAACTTTTCCGTTATTTACTTACAACAAAGTAGCTTGCCAAATACCGAGAATTTACATGTTGCAGCCTAACTGGTAACCCATTGGGCACAAATCGAACAAGTATACAAGACATGCTTCCTGTCTACATGCTTTGCCAAGGGGTAATATAGGTAAGCATAGCTCCAAACAAGTCTCTGCATTTTAAAATTAACTGCAAAAGGAATATGTAGGAGCATAAGCCTAAAAATACATAATCTTCGATAAGAGAATGATGAAGCACATGTAAGGGTTGTGTTTCTGTTCAGAGTGAGCAGCGCTCCTCAGACCCAGTGCATTGCATAAAAGCTGACCTAATCTCTTCACTTGCTGAGTCAAGCTCGAGTGCCTGACCTGACTCTGAAGAGGACCCCCCGACACTGGTTTTCGCGCTGCAAATTGAGCCAGCTACCTAACTGAAACAAAGATGAATTTAGTGTTAAAATGCTCGCACAATGTTGACCATGTATCTATCTCATATCTTCCCAATTCGATCTTCGTGATATTTTTGAGGCCAAGAACACAAGCAAGGAGCACCACCAGTTGCAACAAATAAATAGAGAACGAAATCAAATCAGTGCAGGATCGTGGGGGTGTCAGCGCACAAGTTAAAGGAGGTTCTGGTCAGAGACTTGCAAGCAGAAGTCATACGACTCCTCCTTGTTGATCCATTCCACGTTTGCCGCCGTGCAAGGGCATCCAAGATGCCCATGGCAAATTCCTTGAAGTCCACGATGCCCTTGACGAACTCCTTGAAGTCCACGATCCCTGCAATCGAGTACCGATGGAAACTTTTTTGTGGACGAACGTACCGATGCAGTCGTGTCGAAGTCATCGCGGGCAAGGAGGACGTCGCTTGCGAGCGCCTCGCGCTGCCGTCAGCGTCGGAGGATTCCGTAGAGCGGCTGGCAAACAGAGACCCTTGAGCGCTCGCCGGACCTAGATCTGAGTGCCGCTGGTCAACATGAAATGCAAATTTCTGCAAAAAAAAAAAAAAAAAAAAAAAAAAAAGGAAATTGGAGGGATGCTGGAGAGGCTCAATTAACATCTAGAAGATCACAAAAGGACAAGGATGTGTTACGTATCGGTGAAGAAGGGAGCGGCCGGGCGCCACCATTGTCGCCTCGCGCATGTCGAGCCTCGCGGCCGGGCTCGCGTGCCACGAGTCCCATGGAAGGCCGCCGCAGTTCCGCAAGACACCGAGAGCCGTGGCTGGGAGCGCCGCCGCTGGATCCGACCCGACGCCCTCGCCGATGTAGCCGGGCCGGAGTAGAGAAAAGGGCCCCGTTGATCTCGCTAAGGACCGAAATGCGGCGGCAACGGGTCATCGGGGTTTGCGCGGTGGCTGGGCCAAGATGGGGCGAGAGGATGAGGGTCCGTCGCGTGGAGTCGTGGGAGGTCGGTCTGCCGGGCGTTAAAAGGAAATTGCCCATGATTGCGCCGCAAAGATGACACTTTTAATCCGGATCGCTCAATGATGAATGAGTAATGAGAGAGAAGGTTGAGAAGCAATCGATACGCTCATTTGACCGGATTTGAATGAGGGACAAGTTGGTGCATTAGTAGGGTAGATGGAGAGTTGGATGAGGAGATCTATATGGATCACCCCGATGGGTTTGTAGTAAAAGGTGAAGAGCGTAAGGTGTGTAAATTATTGAAATCTTTGTATGGCTTGAAACAAGCATCTAAACAATGACATGAGAAGTTTGACACTACGTTAACTAGTGCTGGCTATATTGTTAATGAAGCTGATAGGTGTGTGTATTATCGACATGGTGGGGCTTAATTTGTTATATTATGTTTATATGTTGATGATATTCTAATCTTTCGAACAAACATGGATGTTATAAATGAGGTCAAGTCTTTCTTGTCAAAGATTTTTGATATGAAAGATCTAGGAGAGGCTGATGTAATTCTAAACATTAAGCTAATTAAGAAAGAGAGTGGGATTACTTTATCGCAATCTCACTATGTTGAGAAGGTCCTCTTGCCGTTTTGGCTTTATGGATAGAAAGCCTTCTCCAACACCTTATGATCCTAGTGTGACATTGTGAAAGAATAAGAAGCGTACTAAAAGATCAATTGAAGTACTCTCAAATTGTCGGTTCACTCATGTATCTAGCTAATGCAACTGAGCAATGATATCTCTTTTGCTGTGAGCAAGTTGAGTAGCTATATGTCCAACCCGGTGATGATCATTGGCATGTACTAGAAAGGGTCTTATGCTATCTTAAAGGTACAATGAGCTATGGAATTCACTATTCCGCACACCCAACCGGATTTCTGATATTGCTCAAATCTACGCCACAAGTGGGTATGTATTTACTCCCTCGAGGTGGCGCAGTTGTCATGGAGGTCTTGTAAACGCACTATTTTTTGACTAAGTCAACCATGGAAGCGTAACTTCTCGCTTTAGATACAAAGATCCCGGCAGAGGCGTGAGTGGTCTGCGTGAGCTATTGTCCGACTTGGCCGGTGGTTGAAAAATCAGTACCGCTATCCTTATGAACTGTGATAATGAAACTATGATCACTAAGGTGAATAGTGCTAAGGATAATTCAAAATCAACAAGACACGTTAAAAGACGTTTGAAATCAATCCGAAATTGAGAAACTCGAGTAATAACTATATCTTATATACGCATGCATAAAAACCCTCGCGATCCCTTTACAAAAGGGCTATCACGTAATGTGATAGAAATTGCATCTAGGGAGATGGGTATGAGACCCATATAAGTTTACATGAGTAGTAACCCAATCTTTTGATCGGAGATCTCGTGACTAAGGACCTGGAAGAACAAGCTATTGGTAAACAGAGGAGAGTAAAATGATAACCCTCTCTATGTGAAGATGTAATACTCTCAAGGGCGATGAGGCTCAGATGGTAGGTTGGCAAGAATGCCTTAATATGTCCTATTGACTTTATAAGTAAAGATGTCAGTCCTACGAGCATTCTTGAAAGGGCATACCTATATGAGTTCGATCATTAAACGCCGTAGCCTATGAGACTTGGGTGATCTCTAGTAAGCTCATGAAGAGACTAAGGAGTATGACGTATATGCTCCACCCACGGGGAAAGGCTAATGGGCAGCCAAGTACTAGTTTGGCTTTTCAAAGAAAGCTTATTCACACAAAACTTGCAATTCAAGGCGTAGTCCATTGTTTAAGTTGTGGATAGGTGTAGCTTGAAGTTCTATGCGAAGTTCAACTTAACAAATCTCTTGAAACACTAGTATATCAAATAGTAGCGAGAATGAGGCAAAATCTCTAAATGGGTATTTGAGATCCGGCGGGGGGATTGTTGAATTTAGTTGTAATATGGGCTTGGCCCAATAATAAATTCTGAAATTCCTAAAGAAATCTCAAAGGCCCATTCATGAATATGGAAAGGAGGGAGTGGAGGAATCCTTTAGTACAACATTGCTTGTGGAAGGTGGAGAGGACCAGGCTTAAATATGGAAGTTGTTCCTACCTTCTCAAGTCTAATGTGAGAAGGAGAAAGGGAACTCCACACGCGTGCCTTCCTCGCCTCGCCTCGCGGGCGGGCCGGGCCGAGCGTGGCGTGGCGTGGCGTGGCGGGGGCACGGGCGCGGGCACACGACATCGCGGCGTGAATGGTCACGAAATCCGGCTCCTCGCCTTGCGGGGCGCCGGTCTCCGCTTGCGCTTTTGTTTTTGGTCTTTCGGTTTGCGAGTTCTAAACGAATCACGAACAACGAGTCCTAACCGGTTTAGATCGTGATTGTGTCACGAGGTTGGTTTACCCGACTATATAGCGCACCACCGGCCACGCTAAACGCATCCAATCCAAAGCTTAGGGTTTTGCCTCTTCTCGCAGCTACTTGGCGCCGTTGCCAAGTCTCGACCCGATCGTTCGCGTGCATTAGCGGCCAAGGCGGCAGGTCTCCGAACCGCCGCCTTTGCGATCCTACACCGGAGAAGGCAAATAAGGTTTTGGGAAGCGCTCATCGCGCGACCGCACCCGATTTTCGTCACGACTGCCTTCCGGGAAGGACACGCTGAAGGACCATCCCAAAAGCCGTCTTCATCGACGGCTTCTTCGACTTCTTCAAAGAAATGGCCGATCGACGACGACAACGACTGAGGACCTCAAAGACGCTTTGGGAACCCTCTCCATTACGTTGTCCTCAACGCCGGCCGGTATTCTCGAGATTCAATCTTCATGTTACTCATGTTCAATCTATTCAATCTATCCGTGTGCTAGTTGTGCTTACACTCATTGCCATGATCGATGATATGCGCTTTATGCTATGTTATGATCGATGATATGCTTTTATGCTATGCTTTGTCTAGTAGATCTGTTTATCATGATTTATTTTATGGAGTTAGTCCGAAATTGCCTAATATCTCAACAATAAACCCGCAAGATAATTTGGAACATATCCAACATTTTCAAATTTCTTCATGCTACAATTAAGATCTTCTTTGCTGTTCGTGGACTTTTTTGCGTTTCTTAACGTATGCGTAAGAATCCGCAAGCGCATTTAAATTGTCGTTATAGCATTTCATCCGGAAGTATTCGTGGTATCGTATTTCCACGAGGAACGGTTGTGTGATTACTCTCAACGAGAGTCACCCTAGGATAACTATGGGTGGTGAGGTATCTTTATGGGCTCAAACTCTCTAGCGAGGGATCACTTGGCTGTTATGTCCTCACTTTCGGCACCGCCCACGCCCAAAGGACGTTGTCCGGCAATTGCACCGCGCCACACCCGAACGTGGGGATTACAAGGGACGGATAAGGTCTGTCACAACCCAACCGCCTACCCCTCAACCGTGGGATGCGGCACAAAAGATAGAAAACCCTTAGTCTAGACACCACGCCTACACTAGTGATTATTACCTAGCGTGTTAACAAGGCTTACCCGTTCCCGGGTCCTTCTACTAGAGCACCGCCCGAAGGAACGACTATCAATCCCGCAAGTCTATAACAAATACTAGAAGATATGCTTAAGAGTAATAAGCCGAAGAGGGACACAACCATTCTTACCCAAAATGATTCAAGGTTGTAGAGGTACAAAAGCGTGGCGGGTGCCGACAAGTCCGCACTCCGGCAACCCGAGATCCGCAATGCACCGGGGTACACCGACTCCATGGAGAAGAGGCCAAGCCCTCTTCTAGCCTTCCCTCTCTCACTCTCCATTAGAACTAAGGAGGAAGAAGAATAAGAGTGGAGCTTCTTCCTCTCTTCTACATGGTGGCCCTCCTTATGTTGTATGTGGAATTGGTGTCTTGGAAGAGAGTAGAGGGCCTCCTTTTATAGCTTGAGTGGAGGGGTGTCCTTGCAAATGTGCCTCCTCCCTCCATTATGGCCAAACCGACCAAGGAGAGGCGGCTTCAAGGTTCAACGCACTGACAACACCGCCACCGACGCCTCGGAGTAAAGGAACCGCCACACGCCGGCTCGGGCCCATCGGGTCGATCGTGGTGCGGTCGCACCCTAAAGGTGCGGTCACACCACCTCGGCCGGCCCTAATCCGCCCAGCTTTGGCGTGTCGTCCTCATTTGTCGTTTTGGGCCATGTGTCGGTGTTGGAAGTATGAGATTTTGGGCCCAACCGAGGTAAGTTGACTTGGCTTGCCATTTTGCTCCTTTGGGCCTTTTTCTATTTATTGTTTTATTCTTGTTTCCTTTGTATTTTGGCCCAAAGTGCACATATCTTGTCTTTGTACCTGCAAAAGCCAAATATACACCAAAACTATGGAATGTGTGAGATTATAAACCCTATTTCTAGGTTGTTTTGGTGTATGTTGACGGTATATGATCCGTAGTTGGTTACCGCCAACATGGACCTCTATATGTCCATTTTCAACACAGCTTTAGTTTTGTTCGCTCTAGGCCTCAAACGCGTTTATGAATGTTGTGATCAAGCATCGAACATAATGTTGCGACTCCTTGTGGGTTGATAAACCGCTCATGCAGGGATTGCAAAAATCATAGTCCGAAATTGCCTAATATCTCAACAATAAACCCGCAAGATAATTTGAAACATATCTAACATTTTCAAATTTCTTCATGCTACAATTAAGATCTTCTTTGCTGTTCGTGGACCTCTATATGTCCATTTTCAACGCAGCTTTAGTTTTGTTCGCCTAGGCCTCAAACGTTTATGAATGTTGTGATCAAGCATCGAACATAATATTGTAGCTCCTTGTGGTTTGATAAACCGCTCATGCGGGGATTGCAAAAATCATAAGCAAAGTGGTGTCGGCGTTTTCGAGGAACGGTGGGTGCCTCGGGTGCCGGCAATAAAGAATTTATAAGCCGCGGTGCCCCCCCCTCAATGGCGTAGCGCAAGATGGACACGGGACGCAACGGTTTATCCCGGTTCAGCCAACGGGCCCCTACGCCCAGCGGGGGTGTGTCCCCGCCAGGTTACCTCGCTCAAAGGTGAGCCCGCAGTAGGGGTTACAGCGGCCGCGGGGAGAGACGCAGGTCTCAAGCCCCACGACCGTGGTTATGGTGGTGGTGGTGTGCGGTTTCCTCTGTGTGAACTGGAATTGAGTCCAAAAAATCCCCTTTCTAATGAGGCATTACTCCCCCCCTTTTATAGGAGAAGGAGAGAGATAATGTTTATACAGTGGGACGCCTAGGTGGCTAATTCCCGAGGCTACATCGGTTGCATGTCTTGCCGCCGAGGGGTTGGCTGGCTTGGATGTTGCTTGATGAAGACACGCGTCCGGATCCGATGGTGGACGTGCCGCCCGGGCGCAGCCTCGAGGGTCCTCGTGGAGGCGCCCTCACAACCGCATGGCGAGGGCCGTCCCGAGGTCGCCGGGCTATGCGTGTCAAGTGCCCGAGGGTCCGCCCAACGTGGCGCTTTGACGGTGCTCGGGAAATGAACAAAGTCATCCCGTTTCCCGCGTGCGTGGCGTAACACGCCACCGGGTTCAACTTTGCGCCCCATCGGGCCGGATTGGGGAGACGATTCGGTAGTTCGATTTGATCAAGCGGTAATCGATGGCACCGCACTCGCCCGCCGTGCAATCGCATTGAATGCGGCGGTCCCTTCCTCCGGACGGAACCTCCCACGCCCGAGGGGTCGGCGACCCTAGACGGGCTAGTTGGGCTGCCTCGCCCGAGGATGGAGAGCTGGTCTCCCCGGGCGAGGCGGAGTTTTTTGCGCCCGAGGGTGGTGAGCTAGGCCACCCTCGACGGGAGATTTCTCCCGGGCCGGTGAGCTAGGCCACCTCGGACGAAACGGAGATGCGTGGTCGAGTCCGAGCCATGGTTTGGCTGCCGCCGACGGATCGTCATGGTTCGTTGTTTTGTAGAGGTCCTTGACCTTGTCCTTCGTGAGCGTAATAAGCTCTTTGCGCCGTGATGACTCCATTTGGGCCGCTTTGTGGGCCGTCCCGTGGGCCGATTTCGCCGTCATGTGAGCGCCGGGCCAATGGCTCGGTCCATCGTCCGGCCGGGCCGCCCCTCCGTGCGGGATGATAGCAGGCTAGGTTTTACCGGGCCTTGGCAGGTCGGCAGATTCTCATAGTTTGGAGAATGTCTCGGGCCCAATATTTAGGTCCCCGACAGCAGCCCCGAGCCCCCCCGAGCGAGTGTGGAC
Source organism: Hyparrhenia diplandra (assembly GCA_015847255.1). Classification (NCBI taxonomy): domain Eukaryota; kingdom Viridiplantae; phylum Streptophyta; class Magnoliopsida; order Poales; family Poaceae; genus Hyparrhenia; species Hyparrhenia diplandra. The sequence continues at coordinate 207,789 of JADLZK010011194.1, read as the reverse complement.
TCGCCTGGGGTTCCGCCGCCCCGCCGCCTTGTTGTTTCTCGTGGTGGTTCGCCTACAAGGGGGTGCACGCGAGCGCACCCGTTGGTGTAGTTCCCGAGGCCTCGAATGGAATGGCGGGTTCCTTCGAGGTCTTTTTATATCTCGCACGCCGGCAAGACTGAAACAGCTCTTAAATTGCGCTTTTATTTGTGCGGAGTCTGCTCATTTTTGCGTGGCAGCCCGAGGCCCGCGCCTGTGCGCAAGGTCGACCCAGTGCCTCCTCGACTTTGATTATACGCTCCCTCCGCCGCCTCCCGAGAGGGGAGGAGGAGGGAGACACGCCACAATGCCCCGTAGTTTTAATGTGTCGTGCCCGGTGAGCGCTTGTAGCGGGTCTGCTTTTAAGCTGGTGCCCGTGCCCTTTGCCGGAGCAAGGGTTGGCTATGTGATCCGTGATTCACCCCATGAGAACCTCGCGGACCGCTTAGCAGATCCCGGGTTTGGGCGACCAACCCCCGAGGGCCTGTGGGCCTCCCACGGATGGGACATCTCTATAAGCAAAGACCCGCGGGCCTTAAACACGCTCAGAAATCCAGAGCCCCGGGGGGCCCGGTATAGCCGGGTTGTGCATTTCCCCTCCCGGCCCCCGGCTCGGGTTATCCCGAGGCGACCGTGAAACCCTTGTGGGCCCAGCCGCAACCTCTCGAACGTACGGTGTGTCAGCCCGAGGCTCGTTTTTGGTTTCCGAGGGGGCGGGAACCGCCAACGGATCGACTTTTTGCCCCTCGTGGTCGGGCGCCCGGGATATGGGTGGCCGGACGGTTTTACCCCCTCGACCGAAGACAAGGCGCCTAGTCGCCACGCCCGAGGTGGCGCCGATCGCTGCAGCCCCGATGGGACGCGGCCTTACGCCTTCTTGTCGAGGCGGAGATCGAGGGCCCCGTCAAGGTGCATTAATGCGCCCTCGACGGTTCCACCGCGCGGCTTGGCCGCTGGATGAGCGGTTCTCGCCCATCATGGGCCGCCCCACCCAGGAGTCGGTTCGATTGCCCAGGCCGGGCGGTTTGCCTTCCCTTCCCTATAAATGTGGGGGTCGGGCCGGGCGGCGGATAGTTGCTCCCTGCGCTTCGCCATCGCTTTCTTGCCTTCTTGCCGCAGCAATCGAGATAGAGAGATAGTGTGGGAGAGATTAAGGGAGAGATTCACTTGCCTTGTGCTCGTGTGATCGGGGTTGCTAGCGGTTGCCACCCTTTGCCTCCCTTTTCATCCATGGCGCAATCGTAGCGGTGACGGCGTGAGGGAGGTGCTCGATGCCGAGCCGTGGCCGAGGATGACGGGCGACGGAGGAGAAACTCCAAACCGGCCTCGCCGATGAAGGGCTTCTTCGCCCCCGCACCGATGAAGCGCCGCCGGAGTGGATTGCTCGATTGACCGAGGAGGAGCCTAACCCTCCCGATGGCTACGTGGTGAGCTTGATGGATCTTCACCGGCGCTGAAAGCCTGGTATGCCGGCAAAGCCGGTTTATTCGGGCGATCCTCCACTACTATGAAATCGAAGCTTCATCATCCGCCCCTCGAACTCGATCTCCCAGCCGCCATCTTCGCCACCCTTGTGAGGGATTCCCCGGGATCGAGCCGCATTGGGACCTCTCGGGTTGTGGTTCTTCAAGGCGGACCTTACCACCGCCGGCTGCGCAGGGCCAACCACGGAGGGCGCCAAGCGCTGGAGGCCGTGCGCGCCCAGTCCGCCCGAGCGCATTTGAGGCCGAACCGAGCCGATGGGTACATCGCCTCCAAGCTCACCTCCTCCAACAAGGGGTGGCAAGATCGGTGGTTCTACCTCCGCAACGACGAAACGCGCTTCCCGTGTACACCGGGCGTGTCCTCAAGCACGCCCGCTCGCAGTGGAACCGGGTCCCCCTGAGGATCATCATCGGTTGGAGGGCCTAAGGCAGCCGCCCCGCGGCCCGAGGGAAGGACGAATGCCGCCGCCGCGGGTCGCCGCCTTTCATCGGGCGTCGGGTGTTGCCGCTGATGGCTCGCCTTTGCTCATATGCCGATGACCCCCGAGGCCGCCGGCCTTGGTGCGTGCCGATGTCGCCTTCGCTTCCAATCGATGGCCCGCCAAGAGGGTGAGGGATGCGCGGGGTCCAACACCCCGACACGTATCCCCGAGATCCCCATGCGCCCGACCGAGGGTATATCTCCCCGTAAGTGCTTCTGATTTCTCGTGTCCTCGCATTGCTTCGTGCATTGTCGCCATGGCAATTTTCACTCTTTCTTCCCGCAGGCCGCTCGATTACCGCGACTCCTCCGCCTGCCGGCATTGATGCCGACGCCGGGCGGCGAACCGTGTCTCGGAACGAACCGCAGCGGGCGCCGGCGCGAAGAAGGAGGAGAAGAAGAAGAGAAACGTGGCTCGCGAGAAGCGCCGGGCCGAGCAAATGAGGCGAGGCGAAGTCACCCGACACCTCGACCACCGGCGAGGACGAGGATCCGGAGGACCGCCGCGCGGAACTCGCCGATGACGACGTGGCGGCTCGATAGACCGAGCCATGGGGCCTCCCGACCGAAGTCGGGCTTCGTTACAGCCCGAGCCCGAGCCCGAGGCGTCGGGACGCCGACGCCCGTGCGCCCGAGGGCTCTTCCCGGCCGAGTCCTCGTGACCATTGGCACGGGCCACGAGGCACCTCCCGGCGTCACGGGTGAGGCCCGAAGAGAGGAGTCGACACCTCCTGCCGCGGGTACCCCGGCGCCGGCACGGTTCGGGGACGAGCCGCGACCCCGTCCCGATCCAGCCCCGCGGCGCACGGTACGCCCGTGGGGAGAGACGGCGCGCTGAGAACGCGACGCCGAGGTCGCAGCCTATCCCGAAGCTCGCTGCCGCCGAGGGCGATCCCCGGGCTTCGTGGAGTTTCCTTTCGCCTTCGCGATCTTGATCTTCTTTCTCGCATATGATTGCTTTGTCCCGACACGTTCTTGACTTCGGAAACGGGGGCCGCCTTTGTTGGCTCTCGACCCCAAGAAGGCCTTGAAGGCTAGCATTTCAGCCTCGGCTAGGGCCCAGCGGGGTCGCCCGCCAAGATATCGCGGCCGCCCCCTCGTTGAATCCTCCCGTGGCGCCAGCCCTCCGAGCCCCGTGGGTCGGACCCAGCCGGGTGCCGAGGCCACCCCGAGGTGGTGCAGCCCCCGGTGGCGATGGTGGGTCGGCCATTCACCGATGGTGGTCGACACGGAGGGCTCGGCCGCGGGCCCATGACGCCACCGCCGGGCCGGAGCAGATGGCGCCATTCGACGGGGTCGTGGACGCCGCCGCCCATCCCGAGGGAGTCGGGCCCCTTTGTCCGGGAGTTCTCGCAAGAGGAGCTCTTCATGGCGGCGAGACGCCGCAAGTCCGGGCCAAGGCCGACCTTCGCCGATCCGGGGTTCATGAGGCGTATAACCCCGACTTCCCGCTTACTCCACGTGTCCGGTTCGAGGCAGCCCTTGGCGGCCGCCGCCTTCGCCATGACGACGGTGCCCGTGGTCAGCCCCGAGGGCCCCCGACTTCTACCGGTCCGGGTTCCCTGAGCCGCGGGAGTTGCCGGCGAGGAGATGTATCCTTCGAGTCGACCGGGGCGGTCCACCTTGGCCCCCGGTGGCACGGCCGCCGCGGTGGTCGACGACCGCCCCGAGGTCCCGGAGTGGAGAACCCACGAGCAGATCCGTCAAGGCCGAGGGCTTGGCGAGGATCGGGGACGCCATAACCGGCCGACTTGCGCAGGTCGACGCGGTAAGTGTCTTGATGGTTATCCCCCCGCCGCATGTCTTCGGGCGCTTGTGTCTTGATGAGTAGTATCGCTCATTGCAAACTCTCCGTCGCTTCGCCTCGAGAAGTCCGAGCTCCTTCGCCGAACGTTTCGAACCGAACGCCCTTGGTCAAACTCCCGTAAAGTTGATCGAGGCCCGCAGCGAGACCTCCCCCGCTTGCTGCCCTTGCCGAGGAGAGGGAGTCCCAACGGCGGACCCCGGAGGCCGAGCTTGTCAAGGCCAGTCCGAGGCCAGCAAGGTAGGCCGACATGGCCCGATGAGCCATGATTTTGAAGAGGCTCGATCCAAATTCCTCCAGTGTCCCGAAGGAGGCTCATGACGAAGCGGGACCGGTCCCCGGGAGGAGGCGACGGGCAGCGGAGATGTGCGATGCCTTGAACACTCGCATCGGGCGAAGTTGGTGTCCGAGGGCGAGACCCTCAGAAGGAGAGAAGGAGGAGCTCCGCAAGTCGCCATGGATGAGCACGGCGTGATGCCGGGCCGGGCAACCGGCGTGCCAAGGTGCGCTTCTTCCTTAGTGAGCTTTGCCTTCACCGCCTTGTCTTGCTAACTCGGTTTGAGCACCACCTTGCGAAGCGGAGAAGGTCCGACCGAGGCCGTGAACACCGTGGGCCACGCCGGGCGCAGGGCCGGAGCAGAGCGTAAGTCGCACCAGGAGCTGGAAGAGGCCTTGTTGGACTTCGCCGCCCGCTTTGGGGCGGACAACTGAGGTTGGCCCCTCAAACGCAGCCGCCTCGAGCCCGTGGGTGGCTACCTCAGTCCGAGGCCCGAACGCCTTCCGTCCGGCCGCGGCGACATGTATGGCCGCTTTTCGCTCTCACTTCCCGATGGAGTCCAATGTGCCGGACGGCGTTGCGAAAGGCTTCTTCCTCGGTTCCGACGACGAGGAGGAGGTTGATCCCGCCGAGAGGGATGCTGCCGATGCCGCCAAGACTTCGGGACGCTGTACGACTTCGTGGACGGCGCCGCGACCCGGTTGGCCTCCCGCTCGAGAAGATGAAGTGTGTCCCCCGTACTCCCCCCATAGAGTCAACCTATGAGGCGGACACGGAGATGGTGGACGCCCCGGGCCGAGGATGCGCCGGTGGGTCGGACGCCCCCTCGGGAAGCAGTTGTCGAGGGTGTTGCTCGCGCCGAAGCTTCCTCGTCGGGCCGCCGTGAGGCGCAAGTGGATGAAGCCCACCCTGCCCCCGATCTCTCCTTGTATGGAAAAAAAATTGGAGCTTGTGAGATGGATGTATATAAACAATGGCGCCGCCCGAGGTCTATGGCCTTGGCGGGTGCATTTATGTTTATGTTGGCGCTTTCAAATTTGTTCGCTTATTGTGTGGCCGGGTCGCTTGCTTTCTCCGCCGCAAGATGGTAACCGTGGGACGCCACCGGGCAGTCCATACGGATGCCACTAGGGGCGGTCCGCTTTGCCTCGGTTACCTTGCTTTGATTTGTGCGTGAGCGACCTTCGCAACATAAACGATTGTTTTGAGAATGCGCAAGAAAAAACTTTTTTCTTTCGAAAAAAAGTTTTGAAAAAAGGGAAGGGGAGGGGGTCCCCGAGGGGGTCTCCCATGTAGCCCCCGAGGGAGTTTTAGTCTTGTGCCGGGACGAGGCTAAGACTCCCTTAATGGTTTACACGAGAAGCACTTTTTTTCGTAAAAGATGTAGATCTTTTATTGAGTGAAAAAAAAAACCGATGTTTGACTTCTAGTGCGGAATTTAAGGGTAGAAGCGACGTAGCTGTTCTATGTTCCGTGCGTTGGAGTAGACTTCGCCCTTCTCGTTCTTCAACTTGTAGGTTCCGGGCCTTAATATTTCGGGCGATGAAATAAGGCCCTTCCTGTGGTGGTGTGAGTTTGTGACGCCTTTTGTTGTCTGCCTTCAGCCGAGCACGGGGTCGTTGACTTGGAACTCCCGAGGCTTCACCGCTTGGCGATATACTTGCGCAAAGCTTGTTGGTATCTTGCCGAGAGCGTGAGTGCAACGCCTCGGGCTTCATCAACTTGGTCGATGGAGTCTTGCCTTGCCCGCCGGTTGCCTTGCTCGGTAGGCTCGCAGCCTTAGGGACCCATATTCAATGTCTGTAGGGCAAGATCGCCTCGCCCCATAGACTAGAAAGAATGGGGTGAACCCCGTGGCTCGGCTTTTCGTTGTTCGAAGGCTCCATAGAACCGACGGCAGCTCTTGGTACCATCTTTTTCCCGTATTGGTTCAGCTGATTGAAGATCCTCGCTTGAGCCCTTGCGGTGATCATGCCGCTGGCACGCTCCACTTGACCGCTGGTCTTCGGGTGAGCTACGCCGAGGTATCCACTGATGCCATAGTCGCCGCAAAAAGTCGAGGAACTTCTTCCCCACCTAAATTGGTTCCGTTAAACCGTGATGATGGAGTTCGAGACTCCAAAACGGGAAATGATATTCGTAAAGAATTTCACCGCTTTCCCGCGGTGAGGGTTCACCACGCTCGGGCTTCGATCCATTTGGAGAACTTGTCAATGGCGACGAGGACGTGAGTGTGTCCTCCCCGCGCCCTTTCAGGGGCCCAATCATGTCGAGTCCCCACACCGCAAATGGCCACGTAAGAGGTATGGTTTGCAAGAAGCTTGAGCTGGGAGGTGCGTCCCGCTGTAGAATTGGCATTCCTTGCAGGTACGCACGACTTGGTTCGCATCTCGCCCGCCCGAGGGCCGAGAGAAGCCTTGCCTCAAGACTTTACCGACCTTAGAGTCCTCGGGCGGCGTGATGGCCACACCCCCGGTGAGTGTCCTCAAGAAGTTCTTGGCCTTCAAATTCTAGGGTATGCATCGCATGTATACTCCCCGAGGCTCCTCTCTTGTAGAGTTCCCCTTTCTCTCAATCGGTCGCGAAGGATTTCGCCCGGCTGGTTAATCACGAGCCTTCGGTCTTATCCTCGGGTAGCTCTCCCTCGGGTGAGGTACTCCATCAATGGTTTTCTCCGGTCAAGGATTTGGGCCGACCGCCATAGCTTCGGGTGTGGCTTGTTGTGTGCCGCCCCTCGTGAGCCCCCGAGGGTACTTCCGAGGGGTGTACTTGACCGAGGGTTTATCGAGGTCTCGGGTGAGGACGCTCGGGGAACGGTACTCGGGTTGCCGCGACCTTGGCCCGCATCCACGGCCTCGTTGTAGCGCCTCGGCGTATGCTTGTGTTCAAGCCCATGGAATTTTTCCTCCCATTTGGCGCACTTCCCGACAATACGCCTCCATCTTCGGGGTGGGCACGCCGAGAGGCCTTCATGACTTGGTCGATGACCAACCGCGAATCCCCCCCGTTTCCAACCGTCGGATTCCCGGAGGTCCGCCGCGATCCGAGACCGCTGACCAGCGCCTCGATACTGCAACGCTGTTGGAGGCAGGAAAATGCAGCCGGATGGCATACCTCGTGTGAATCCCGAGGGGTGAGATGAAGAGCAAACCATCCCCGCGCCGCCTTCATCATGGATCCATCAAAGTACATGGTCCAGCACTCGGCTTGATGGGCGCTGGGGTAGCTGGGCGTTCGTCCACTCCGCCACAAAGTCGGCCAGACTTGAGATTTGATCGCCTTTGCGGGCAGAACGATATAGTTTCGCCCATGAGCTCCACCGCCCACTTCGCCACTCTCCCCGTGGCCTCTCGGTTTTGGGAGGATCTCCCGAGGGGGAACGAGGATACCACGGCAACCGGGTGCGCAAGGAAGTAGTGGCGAAGTTTCCTTCGTGCATCTGATGGCGCATAATAGTTTCTCGCATCTTCGCGAATACCTTGTCTTGGTGTCGGAAAGGACTTCACCGATGAAGTAAACAGTGGCGTTGAACCGGCAACGTGTGTCCTCTTCCCCGACGCTCAACTACGACCACCGCTGACTACCCGGGTAGTGGCCGTGGACGTATAAGAGCAAGGTTTCTCCCGGGTTTTGGCGGTACTAGGACCGGTGGGTTTGTTAGGAGCTTCTTGAGGTTGCCGAGGGCCTCTTCGCCTCGGGGGGTCCGTGCAAAGCGCTTCGGACTTGCGAAGGAGCAGGTAGAGGGGCGTGCCCTTCTCCCGAGGCGTGAGATGAACCTCGCTTAATGAAGCCGGGCAGCCCATGACCTTCTGTACTCCCTTGAGATCTTGGATCGGACCCATCTTGGTGATTGCGTCAACCTTGGTCGGGTTTGCTTCGATGCCTCGTTGAGAGATGATAAACCCCAAAGAAGATCCCTCGGGGGACCCCGAATACGCACTTTTCGGGGTTGAGCTTGACTCCCTTCTTGTTTAGGCACTCGGTTGGTTTCCCGAGGTCGCCCACGAGGTCCGGCGTTTTCCTGGATTTGACCACTATGTCGCCGGCGTAGGCCTCCCACGATCCTTCCAATGAGTTCCCCCGAAGATGGTTTGCATGCACCGCTGGTATGTTGCCCCAGCGTTCCTTAGCCCGAAAGGGCATGGTGAGGTAGCAATACATCCCGAAGGGTGTTATGAACGAGGTCGCGAGCTGGGTCGGACTCTTTCATTTTGATCCGTGATAACCGGAATACGCGTCAAGAAAGGACAACGTTTCACATCCCGCAAATGGAGTCGACAATTTGGTCGATTCGAGGCAAAAGGAAAGGAACTTTCGGACATGCTTTGTTGAGACTAGTGTAGTCCACGCACATCCGCCATTTCCCATTCTTTTTCTCTACTAATACAGGATTAGCTAACCACTCGGGGTGGAATACTTCCTTTATGAATCCGGCCTCCAGTAGCTTGTGGATCTCCTCGCCGATGATCTTCCGCTTGGCGTCATCAAAACGACGCAAGCGCTGCATGACTGGCTTTGAGCCCGACCGGATGTCTAGGGAGTGCTCGGCGACATCCCTCGGTTTGCCCGCATGTCCGAGGGTCCCCCGCGCAAACGTCTTGGCATTCGCGGGAGGAAGTCGGCGAGCACGGCTTCCTATTTCGGATCCAGGTCCGGGCTGATGGTCGGCAGCTTCTCCTTCGGGTTCTTGGGATCGAGTGGGATCTTCTTGGTGCCCGAGGAGGGCTCGAAGCTCCCAAGCGGCGCTTGGCCTCATGCTCGATCGTGATTTCGTCAAAGCTTTTCTTCGCGCCGGGCGATGAGTGCCTCGGCAATGGCGAGTGCCTCGGTATACTCCACGCTCTCCACGTCGCACTCGTATGCATGATGGTGTGAGGGGCCAGTCGTGATGACACCCTTCGGCCCCGGCATCTTGAGCTTGAGGTACGTGTAGTTCGGGACAGCCATGAACTTGGCGTAGCAGGGCCGCCCGAGGAGTGCGTGGTAAGTACCGCTGACCCCAAGGATCTCAAATGTGAGAGTCTCCTGCCTGAAGTTCGAGGGGTCACCGAAGCAAACCGGTAAGTCGATCTGCCCGAGGGGCTTTAGGCTGCTTGCCGGGGGGACAACGCCATTGAATGCCGGCCCCCCGGGGCGGATCTTGGACTTGTCTACCTCGAGGAGGTCGAGGGTTTCTTAAGTAGATGAGGTTGAGGCTGCTCCCTCCGTCCATAAGGACTTTGGTGAGCCGAGTGTTGGCGATGATGGGATCCACCACCGCGGATAAGCCCCCCGGGTTCGGGATGTGCTTTGGGGGTGATCCGGCCGGTCGAAGGTGATGGCTTGGTCCGACCACTTTAGCGGCCGGGGTTCTTGGCTCCGTGGCATAGACCTCCCGACGCTCCTTCTTCTTGTTGTCGCGACGACATGTTCTTTGGTCTTTGCCGCCGAAGATAATGAAGCAGTTATTCACCTTTGGGAACTCCTCGTTGCCCTTGGCGCCACCCTCGGGAGCCTCTTCTTCTTCACCCTCGGGGATGGCCCTGAGCTTGGCGAAATGTTGGCGTACCCTCTTGCACTCCCCGAGGGTATGCTTGACCGGGTAGCTATGGTTCTGGCATGGCTTCTTGAGCATGTCGTCGAAGGTTTCTTGTGACGGGGGTCGGGGCCCCTTGCGATCGACCGCAGCCACCATGTCTTCATCGTCCGCTTGGGCGGCGTGGCCCTTGCCCTTGCGGCTCTTATCTTTCCTCTTTTTCTTCTTGCCCTCCCGAGGTTGCGATCCCTCGGGCTCCTCTTCCTTGCGCTTTCCATTGCCAGAGCCCTGATTGAACAGAGCCCCGACAGCCTCCTCACCGTTGGCGAACTTGGTGGCGATGTCCATCAGCTCGTTTGCCTCGGTGGGAGTCCGGCGCCCCAGCTTCTTCACGAGGTCTCGGCAAGTGGTGCCGGCCAAGAAGGCCCCGATGACGTCCGAATCCGTCACATTAGGGAGCTCGGTCCGCTGCTTGGAGAAGCGCCGGATGTAGTCGCCAAGAGGGATTCGTCGGATTTTTGTCGGCAGTTTGAGATCCCACGAGTTACCCGTGGGCGTAGGTATGTGCCCCGAAGTTACCATGGAAGGTTCTCACCAAGTCCGCCCGTTTGATATGAGGTTGGGTGGAAGGTGTTCGGCCAAGCTCGCGGCGGACTTCGGAGAGGTACAGGGGGCAAATTTCGATTATCACTTTGTCATCGTGGGCCCCTACGAACTGGCATGCCCGGCCGATAGTCGTCGACCATACCTCGGGACGGATCTCTCCGTGTACTTTTCGAGATGGCTCGGGGGCCTGAAACGCCGCAGGGAGTAGGTGCCCCTCCCCGATGTCTCGGTGAAGGCCCGAGGCCCAGCGGATCAGGAGTACCGGTCCTCTCTCGACTTTGCCTCAGGCGCCCTAGTCCTCTTGTCGTCCCGAGGCGAGCCACCTTTCGTGGCGAGCTCCGGGCCGGCATTCGATCTCGTCCCCGAGGTCGTGTGGGCGCCTCGGGTTCTTGATCGCGATGCGGGTCTTCTATGCGTTCCTCAGGCCGGGGCGGTTGCAACGGTTGTCGCCGAGGCGCTCCCGGATCCAGCCTTTACCGCCCTCGCTCCGATCCGGGTGGATCGGAGCCCCCGGCCGACCGCCCGGGATTCCTCTCGCCGCCGTGGCGTCACCCACCCGATCCCGGAAGCCGAACTCCATGCCCGCTAACCGCCGCCCTGGTCGCAGGGTTGACGGAGAGCCTTCCCGTATGCGCCCTACCCCGGTAGTGGAGGGCTCGGGCAATTCTTCGTACCAACATGGCGGCCGCCACGCTGAGGTCGGCTCTGGAACGGGGGCGCTATGCGGGATTGGAGGCACTCCCGTCCGGTCGCCCGCCGCGCCATTGTGAGCTTGAGGTGCCCCGGGCCCGCTCACGCTGAGCCTGCTCCCGCCGGGATGTTTTGGCTCCCGTCGCGGTCGGGCGTATTCCGCCCGATCTTCACGCAAATCTCGTGAGCTGAGCGCTTGGCCGCAGTGCCGGCGCCGCTACCGGATAGACCGGGTATCGCCGCGCCGTGAGCTCGCCGCGGGCGATGCGTCCAAGGCTGCCTTTGGCCGAGTGGCGCTGAACTGGCCATCCTGTGGCGGGACTCGACATTGAAGCATTTCAGCTGTGGGGTCATGATACTACGTCTTCATCGCCGGTACGCGGTCTTGCGCCAACGTCCGAGGAGGTATCGATTCTCGAGCGGTAGAGCGAGTCCTCAGCTCCTCGACCAGGCCCCGCATTGAACCCGGGAGGGGGTGGTGATGACGGGTCGTCCCGCATCCTGTGGAGGATGCGCTCCTCCGAGTGAATGTTCATGGGATAACGTTCCGTGGAGCGGCGGGTGGTCCGGCTCGCTCTCTCCCCGGCGAAGGCTTCGACCGAGGTTTCACGCCGGGCGAAGATTCACGGACTCCTCCAGATGTCCCGAGCGGGGGCGTTTTCCGACGATTAGGGTTTTGGGGTACCCCTGCCACGAGTGGGTGGCGGGTAAGGTATTTCCCGGGGCCTAGGGTTCCCGGGAGCCCTCGCGACTTCGGCGCCGGGGATACGTCGGCGGATTCAGAATCCGTTTTGGACGCCACTTTTGCGCGTGATAACCGCCTTTGCCCGCTTCAGGCGCGGCCGTGATGATGGGCTTGCCGCGGTGGCGATGCTGCCCTCCCTTCTACCGGCAGCGTCGGGCAGAAGGATCATCGTAGTTGTGGCGGCGCCACAAATGCGGCGTTTCCAAGAACGTGGTGTTCAGCGAGCTCGTGCTCCGGCGGCGAGGTGGAAACGGCGCGTAAAACGCCATGAGGGCCAACGGAGATGCAGATTGCACACGGTGAGCCCCCTACCTGGCGCCAAACCGCCGGCGTTTCGAGGAACGGTGGGTGCCTCGGTGCCGGCAATAAAGAATTTATAAGCCGTGTGCCCCTCCCTCAATGGCGTAGCGCCAAGATGGACACGGGGCGCAACGGTTTATCCCGGGTTCAGCCAACGGGGCCCTACGCCCAGCGGGGGTGTGTCCTGCTCGTGTTACCTCGTGCTCAAAGGTGAGCCTGCGGTAGGGGTTACAGGCGGCCGCGGGGAGAGACGCTGGTCTCAAGCCCCCACGACCGTGGTTATGGTGGTGGTGGTGTGCGGTTTCCTCTGTGTGAACTGGAATTGAGTCCAAAAAAAAATCCCTCTTCTAATGAGGCATTACTCCCCCTTTTATAGGAGAAGGAGAGAGATAATGTTTATACAGGTGGACGCCTAGGTGGCTAATTCCCGAGGCTACATCGGTTGCATGCGCGCCGAGGGGTTGGCCGGGTTGGATGTTGCTTGACGAAGACACGCGTCCCCGGATCCGATGGTGGACGCAGCCGCCCGGCGCGGCCCCGAGGGTCCCGTGAGGCGCCCTCACAATACGCATGGCGAGGGCCGGTGCCGAGGTCGCCGGCTACGCGCGGCCGGGTGCCCGGTGGTCCGCCCAACGCGGCGCTTTTGACGGTGCTCGGGAAATGAACAAAGGTCATCCCGTTCCCCGCGGCCGGTGGCGTAACACGCCACCGGTTCAGCTTTTAAGGCCCCATCGGCCGGATTGGGGAGACGATTCGGCAGTTCGATTTGATCGGGCGCATCGATGGCACCGGGCGCCTCTCCGCCGCCCCGGTAATCGCATTGAATGCGGCGGTTTCCTTCCTCCGGACGGAACCTCCCACGCCCGAGGGTCGGCGACCCTAGACGGGCTAGCCCGGGCCGCCTCGCCCGAGGATGGAGAGCCGGGTCTCCCCGGGGCGAGGCGGAGTTTTTTGCGCCCGAGGGTGGTGAGCTAGGCCACCCTCGACGAAGCGGAGATTTCTCCTGGCCGGTGAGCTAGGCCAGCCTCGGGACGAAACGGAGATGCGTGGTCGAGTCCGAGCCATGGTTTTGGCCGGGCCGTCGGCGTGGATCGTCATGGTTCGTTGTTTTGTAGAGGTCCTTGACCTTGTCCTTCGTGAGCGTAATAAGCTCTTTGCGTCGTGATGACTCCATTTGGGCCGCTTTGTGGGCCGTTAGGTGAGGCCGATTTCGTTTCGTCATGTGAGCGTCGTGGCCAATGGCCTGGTCCATCGTCCGTCGGGCCGTCCCTCCGTCGCGGGATGATAGCAAGCTAGGTTTTCTTGGGCCTTGGCAGGCCGGCAGATTCTCATAGTTTGGAGAATGTCTCGGGGCCCAATATTTAGGTCCCCGACAAGTGGGATAGCATGGAGGTGATTAGGAATAATTTACTTTGAAGGGGTTCGTGCCAACTATATGGTTTGGACCAAACATGGGGAAGAAGGCAACGAGAACCCACCTGACAAACAAGCTCTAGCGGGTCCCCCCCTACGGCAGCCCCGCTTAGAGGGATACTGGATGTAGGTGAAGTAGGGCCCGTGAACGAGAATGAGCCAGTCCTATAGACCATGAATGCGGTATCAAAGAAACCGCCATTGTCCTAGGGAGAGATAGTTTGGCAAATGATGAAGCATGTTAGATGCTCCGGACCATATGATTCGTGCTAGGAAGCTAGATTTCCTCGATGAAAAAAATAAAAATAAGTTGGAGGAGATGAGGAAGCATGCAAAAATTCAAGGTTCAATTGTGACAAAGTTGGAAGTCGATACTTCATTTCTCAGATGAAAGCTATCACATGCCAAAATTTCCATTTGAGGTTGTGAATAGAAAACACTAAATACAATGGAGGATTTTAAATATTTGGATAAAAATTTGTCAATGTTAGTTTAAATCTTCGTATATCTTTATTAACGAAAAGTGTGCTTCTCAAATATTTCTGAATCAATTTGATGGGCTTTTTGTGATGTGATGTTTGCCTGTTGCTTGTTATTGGTGCTTTTGAATTTGCTAAGTTTTCAAAACGCAGATTAGTGCAACGATCTTCTCTCTCAATATGTCCTCATCTTTTTTTCCACCGTCAAATTCCTTGTTTCCCATTTAATCCTTCATTGGAAGTTTCTTAAAATCCTTTATCTCCTATTCTAAATCACTTCTTTATGATCAAATTTCATTAATCCATCCCACAAAACTGTCAGGGATCTTTTCACTGTTTTTACGCAACTTTTAATAGATTTTTGTGAGTTTTTTTTCTTTTATTCTAAATCCTCTCATCAAATATGTTTCTACGAACACATGGTTGATTATAACCATTTGTTTTTAGCTTTTCGTGATGAGTGATTGCCAACTCTTGACATTTTTCTTATATTTCCTTTCTCCTTTCTACTTCGTTACCCTTACCTTGGCACACGCGGTGTGTCGGTTGACGTTGTTTCTCGGATTGTGTTCTATAGGTGTGGAGCTCGGAGAGGTGACAACCAAGGAGAACATGTCGTGTTAGATGGACTCGGGCGTGAAGGGGACCTGATTGCTAGATGGCCAGCTGTGGTGGCTGACACTTGGGACATCGATAAGTGCGAGGATGGATGGAGTGACTGTGTCAATCGAGTTAAGACGGCGGATGTGGAAGTGGAATCGGCAGTTCCGAAGACTTGGCGCTAAGGCGGTCAAGGATGGCGGTGACACGAGTTGGAGCGTGTGGGACGCGTAAAAGCGATACGCTACTCGCAGCCCGGTTTGGTAGTTTTGGGCCTCACAACCATCGGGCGGGTGTTTCGCGTGTTTGGGTCTCAAAACCCGGCGGAGGTTCCGATGCGAAGGATGACACGTGGCATCATCGGGGAGTTCACGTCAAAGCGAAGCTGCCGGTGAGAAGGCGTGGTGGCTGTCGGATCAAAATATCCTCGGGCGCACCAATATGCCCCTAGCTATTCGGTATTAGCCCATGTATCGATAGGGATAGGATGGTCATTCGGACCGAGACTATATAGAGAGGGCAACCCTTCCTTATCCATCTCAAATTGCCTCTCCAATTTGCAATTCATCATTTAGGGTTTCTCCGAGTCTAGTTTTTTTTGCTTTTATGAGTGGTCCGGACATTTTGTGATCTTGTTTGTAGAAAGAGCACCCCTAAGTGTGCTCATTTCCTCTGGGCTTTTGGATCGATGGATCGTGTCTGTATTGTCTTTGTGATTTGAGTTCTTGTGTTCTCTTTTTTTCGTCAGTTTTCTTCCGCCCCTCTTCTAGCTTTGATTTCTTCGTCCATGAATTGTTTGAGCTCGTTTGTCGATTAGGCTAGATTGGACCGGAATTGACACTCGAACGGGAAGATCGGGAAGAGGATGGCGGCGAGGGTGGTGGTGACGACGAGGGGGCGGCGGCGGTGGCCACGCCGGCCGGGGAAAAGCAGCACGGCGCACAGGGCTTGTGGCGGCCGGTGGCGCCTTGGCGGGGTGGAGGCCAAGAGCTGAAGGCATAAGATATTTTTTATTTGCTTGCTTATCCCCTAGAGATTACATGCCTCTTGCTTATATAGCCCTACTAGTGGGACTTGTAATCTAAGCAATCTCTATAAGGTTTCCTTATACGATTGGAATACCTTTTACAAGCATATCCTATTTTATTATTTCCTAATAAGGGTCTCCCTTATAGATGAGATATCCCCTTGCACACCAAAAATTACCTAAGATAATCCTAACTTGTAGACGAAGCGAACTTCGGACTCGTCTGCGGGAGAGGAAGGCGGCGGCGGCAAGGGGCGCCGCCCCTTGTCTTGGCGCACGCCCACTGCCCCTCTTGGGCGGCCGGCGTCCGTGTCGAGCCCATCCGCCACTCTCGGGGTGGCCCAATTACTGTTCATGACATCTCCCCACCGTTCAACGAGGGCGGCGCGTCCCACGTGCCGCCCAACCCACCACGTAGTGGCGAAGGGCAGGCGAGCCGATCGGGGGAGGTGACCACCTGTGCCCGAAGTAGAAGACGAGAGGACCGCACTTGTCGTTGTCGCCGCTGCGGTTTAATCGCCCTTGTCGGTGAAGGAGAAGTCGAGGTGGAGGTCACCGGGTAGATGCTGAACTTGTAGCTCAGGGCTGCACGATGGGACGCTCCGCCCATGCACGACGCATGACGGAGGCGCCGAGGGTCCCGGACAGCCTCGATCATCCGGGGGGTCGGTAGAGGAGACGTGTAGGTGTAGGTCATCGGCACCGCTCACCTTAGCATGGAGCTGCCGCAGAGACGGACGGATCGACGTGGCGGTGAGGAGGTGAAGTCGAGGAGGCAACCAGAGGAGGTCGTCGGGCGCTGACGGGCGGCCCTACCGGATCTCCCTCAAGGCCCATGCCGCACCGACGGTGACATTCCCAATGCGGAAGAAGACGCCACCGTTGTTGTCGAAGAGGAGGATGGTGGCACCCTCGATCAGCCTCGCCGGGCGTGCTCGGAGAAGAAGGATGCTCGTCGGGAACGCCTGATCCTCCCGAGGGATGATTGGGGAGGTGGAAGCCCATCGCCACACCATGCGGCGGACGTTCTCCCCCCCAGAAAGTCCCGGAGAAGCTCAAGGCAGGGATGTAGTAGCGGTGGAAGTACCTCACGATGCCATAGTGGAGGCTCCACTCGGGCGCTGTAGTCTGCAGCTCGATGGCGTTGGAGATGATCCCGAGCTCCATGTTGGTCGTCGTGCCCGCGTGCGGACAAAGAATCATGTCTGTTGCCATCGGTCCATCTATGTCGCCCATGGCGTGCTTGAGGACGCCATGTCCCGGCATGCGGTCAACCAGGGCAGCCGCTATGTCGCCCGTCGATGTCGCCCGGGTAGGCGCGGCGTTCGCCGCGGCGTAAGCGTGTCGGTGCCCTTGTCGTCGCTGCCCCGCTGCGTCGTCGTTGTAGTGGCGGGCAAGGTCGATGGCCTCCTCCATCGAACGAGGCTCAAACCATTCGAGCGCCGTGCGGCGCCTCCCCGCAGGCCTCGCACGAAGAGGCCGATACGGTGGCGCTGTCCTCGAGTTCCATGCGTAGTGCATAGTTCTCGGTCGTTGATGAAGTCATCCAGCTTGCCTCCCTGGAAGGCGGCGTGCGCACGCCCCGGTGTCGAGGTAGGCGGGGGGTCCGGGTGATGACGCCGGGCGGTGAGTGAACTCGCCCCACTCGATCGGGACTTCTTCTTGGACAGATCCATGAACCGCATCAAGCAGAATACCGGTGAGGTGGAAGGCGGCGTAACTCACGTAGCCATTCGGGTCGATCTCCGAGCTAAGCCGAAGAAGAGCTCAGCTTGCGGATCCGCAGGTCGGGGTCGCCGGAGCCGCCATACTCCCCGACTTGCGCGCGCGTGACGAGCGGGATGGTGTGATGCCGCGGGTGGCAAAGACGGGGTCCCGGGCGCCGGTGGCGCGGTCGTGACGCCGCGATGGCGCTTTTGGGGCAGGGGCGGGGCGCCAAGGGTGACGCCATCTCTCGCCGGAGAGTCCTGCGCGTCGCAGGTGTCGGTGGAGAGGAGAGGGCAGCCGGTCCGCGTGTCGCCGGTGATGACGCGTCGAGGACGGCCGGTGCATCACGCATAGTGTCATCTTCCTCCTCGAGCTGGAGGATGATGGCAGGGTCGGAGCCGACGACGAGGTCCGTGGCGGGGAGGGGGCGAGGGGCAGCGCCCGGGCCGCCCTATGCCGGCAGCGGGGCGGCGGCCGGGGCAGTCAAGTGGTCGCCGTGCGTGTGGGGGTCCTCGAGGCGGTGTAGACGCATCCATGCGACGGAGGCGGTCTCCATGTCGTCGAAGCACCGGCCGATCCGAGCGCAGCTTGTCGCCGAGGAGTGCCTTCAGCGCCGCGGTGAACTCCTTCATCTCGAAGCCATGGGTGGTGGGAATCGTCCCGGTCTCCGGATACCAGCCGTCCGATTCCGGCAGATTGGACCGAATTGACACTTCAATTGGGGAAGATCGGGAAGAGGATGGTGACGAGGGTGGTGGTGACGGCGAGGAGGGGGGGGCTTGTGGCGTGGCCGCGCCGGCCGGGAAGGCGTGGCGGCGGCGCGGGTCGGGCGGCGGTGGTCGCGCGAGGGCAGGGGCGGTGGAGGCCAAGAGCTGAAGGCGAAAGATATTTTTTTATTTGCTTGCTTATCCCCTAGAGATTACATGCCTCTTGCTTATATAGCCCGACTAGTGGGACTTGTAATCTAAGCAATCTCTATAAGGTTTCCTTATACGATTGGAATACCTTTTACAAGCATATCCTATTTTATTATTTCCTAATAAGGGTCTCCCTTATAGATGAGATATCCCCTTGCACACCAAAAATTACCTAAGATAATCCTAACTTGTAGACGAAACGAACTCGGACTCAAATGCGGGAGAGGGAAGGCGGTGGCGGCAAGGGGCGCCGGCCCCTTGCGGCGCTACCGCCCCTCTTGGGCCGGCGGCGTCGTGTCGAGCCCATCTAGCCACTCTCGGGGTGGCTCAATTCTGGTTCATGACATCGTTCTTCTTGCACCGATTTGTTCTATGTCGAGAACCTAAGTGATTTACTGAAGGCTTTCGGTTGAATTCTCTCGAATTTGTAGATCAATCCATTTTAGGTCTAGGGTTCTTATTTTTTTCGCTTTTCGGTCATGAATTGAATGTCCCGACGATTCATTTGGTCAAATGCAAAATCTCTTTGGGGGATTTGGTCACGACATGTCTAAATCATCCGGCTTAAATCCGGTGACCTGAGATGGAGTTTTGATTGAGTTTGGATCGAATTTGGGAAGAGGCGATTTCAGAATTTCCATCGGTTCTTGCCGGTCGGGGTCGGACAATCCGAACTTCACCACGGACAATCCGCATGTGGGGCACAAAAAGCCCAGTTTTATTGCCGCCCGAGATCCGCAAGTCCGGACAGTCGGTTGTTGTCTTCGACAGTCCCCACTATCGCAGCTTCTAGGAATTGGCGCAGCCCCCTCGCTTATTCCCTCCGCCCCTTTGAAAGTGTTACCCTTGGTTTCCGTGCCATCTTGTTGGATCACTCATCTTGTTCAAATTTTTTGTATAAATATTATTTATTTTTTTATGACTTATTTTATCATTCGAGATACTTTAATAATTATTTAATTAATTTATTATTTATAGAAATTTTTTGAATAAAACGAATGGTCAAACTCGATAGCCAAAAGTAAAAAACAACACTTTCAAAGGACGAAGGGAGTATGCGTTAGTGTTGTTCCTGTGTTCGTCAGAGATCAGCAATTGGATTTTTATTTATTGCAGATCGGTAGCATACAGCATAGTCCTAGTTTGATCGGTTTTTGATTTCTTTTTATCATGTGTTGTCATGTTCAAGCTGCATGAGCCTAATCATTGCTTGCTCCTTTGGCTAGTCTTGTTTTGTTAGGCGTGTTCTAGGAGCGGTTGCCGATCAGTTCGGTCTCGCGTTTCTTGCTGGCGGACAGTCCACCCCTCGTGTCAGGACAGTCCGGCCTAGCTCGGACAGTCCGGCCTAGCTCGGACTGTCCGAGGTCTGTAGCGTTTTCAGCCAGACAGTCCATTCATCTGACTCCGGACAGTCCAGTGTCTAGACCCGGACAGTCCGCAAATGCTCTGTGCTTCCTGTTTTCCTCCGGTTCAAGCTCGCATTGCTTCCAACTCTCTCCAGTGATTTTTGTTTGTGCCTAATACTTCACGCTTAGCATCTCACTACTAGTTAGTGTTGTGTTACTCGTATTTTGGAGAGATCGTGGTTTGTCGGTCGGTTTGAGTTTGAAGGAGTCGGAGAGGTACAAGTTCAAAATTTGAAAGAATTTTTGAGGCTCCTCTTCGCCCGCCTTTCCGGTCCTTCAGTTTTATGGGCTCCAAACACATTATTTGGGTTCATCATGATCTCAAGTACCTTTGAGAATTTTCTCTCAATTTTTTAGATTAAATTTAGCATATGTAATAATCTTGTACTGCGCTATGTATCTTTACTCTCTCTGTATATACTATATACAGTACGGGAGGCACAGTGCAAATTTATTAGATATAATTTATATCTAATAGTATGCTTTGATTTCATGATTTACAATAGTCAGAAAGTTTTCTCCATTAGCATGGAAAATTGAAGGGACTTTTGGACGTATACACCCTCATCAGGACATACATGGGCGACCAAAAAAAAAGTTCTCAACCAGTTATTGGATGGACAGCAGGAGCACCCACTGAGTTTTGCAGCAAAGTGCATCAATGGTCGTCGTATTTCAGTTATTGTTTGGCCAAGTAAATAGTTACCATGGGCATGAGATCAGAGAGGGTAAAGTTGCTTAGTTTTATTTTGCAAGCCTGTCCGGAGGAAATGGAATAACCACATGGTAAATATTTTGAAGAGGTTGTGGAGGGGTTAGTATCATCATATTTTCACCAGTATTCTGCAATAACAACACTGTTGCACAAATCACTGAACACATATGAAAATAGTACATCCGAAGTTATAATTACATTGGATAGAGTTCATGTTATCACAATCCCTGCACGCATATTAAAATATTACATCTGAAGATCATAATTACATTCGATAGGGTTCATGTTATCAGAAAGGCACTGCTTGGCGCTTGCTCCCTGATAAATTATGTCCTTCAGGCATATCTTCAGTGCAATTTCGAACCAATTGAATAACTGAAGCATAAGGGGGTAATCTTGACTGCCATGTCAATATATTGAACTCTCCTTTGGGCCTAACAGAAGGATCTAACAGTAGTTCTCCAAGTGCCACCGTTGGTAGTTCTTCGATGGGAGTATATGTTGTGCTACTGCCACTAGTATAAGGTATGATGCGAAGGGAATTACCAGGACTTGAAAAGAGGTCCGTCATGTCTACCTTACGGCCTTGATCGAAAAGTGATTTTGCGCTCTCCCCATATGCGAACAGGTTCTTCTGAGACACTTTTCTGACCCTGTTCTGTATGGAAAGCCAGAGTTGAGTATCCAGGTTCTTTCTCAACACGTCAGCAAATGCATTTGCTCCGACAAGTGATCCATTCTGATGGAATTCCATTGCAATTCCTTGTGCTATATGTACAAGTCGTGGATGTTCTGCCGGGTTGGCACTTCCAAATGCCAGGTTCTTGAAGAGGTACCATAACTCCTCGCATGACAGAGCATCGAGAAAGATTGACCTTACTGACCCAAACCTTGCTAACCTTCCAAGTTTGCTTATGATGATCACCTTGACTCTTGTGTTTGTTCTTCTCACAAATGAATAGAAAACTTTCGGCAGTGCCTTGGCATGGTCCTCTACCTAAGCCTCGCGTTTCTTCACCGAGAACCTTAGGTGATGCCATTGCCAAGGCTACATGTCCGAGTGCTGGGACTAATCGACGATCGTCTTTGAGTGGTGGCCGGCAACCACCGTCCTCCATTGTCCGGGCTGACAAGTTGGAAATTTCAAACAATCATGCAAGTTCAAACAAATTTGAAATCCTCCGTGACGTTAATGATGATCCAAACTCCCCGCTGCTGACCGCGTGTCCTTCTCTGTCTGAGACGAGTGGTCACAAGGCTGGCTTGGCGGAGTCAGTTTCGGATCCAGTTACAAGGTCACCGGTCAAAGGGATTTCAAATCAAAATAGCTCGCGTCCACCACTCAACGTGAAAAGTGGATCCGCAAATCCTTTGGGGGAGTCTAAATCGGTCCAAGCATAGCGGTGCGTCTGTCGGGTCATGCACACCGCTTATTCCGGTCCTCCCTGTTCGCTTCCAATTTGGGCCGGGAAAATTCTTTTCCTTAGAATTTTCCATGAACGCCCAAAGGAAGAGAAAGAATCATCCTCTAGACTAAAGAAGAAGTTTTTGATAGCCAGATCATAATATTTCCAATCCTTTGATTAGCTACCAATCCTAAATCATCCATACTCTAAATCTCTCCAAGGGAAGAAGTAATTCTACCCTTGAATCTTTTATGGTGATGATTTCGGAGACAAACTTCTAGCTTCACAGAGATCTTTGAGTACCTATAAACCAAATCCTTTTAGAGAAGAGTCTCTTAGAAAGTATCCTTATTCTTACAAAGGACGTTGGGAGCCCAAGGATGGCATATCTAATGATGCCATAGAAGGAGAGCAAAACTATCTAGAATCCATTTATATCTTCTTTCCTTCTATTTCAGATTAGATAACTTATCCAAACTCATCTTTAATCTCATCCTTGACCCCAATGAATCCTCTAGTGTTCTTTTTTTAAGTCTACCTACGATCTTAGAAATCCTAAGTATAGACATCATGAAAGATCTAAGAAAGACCAGAAAGAGCATTATCTATAGTTAGAGAACATCCATGAGCATAGGAGTTACATCCTAAAATTTTCTATCCAATCCTTGCCCATGTGAACAAACTCCTGAATTGATTGCCATCTCTAATCTAGTCACTTATAAGATTTCAAACTCCCTTGAGATAACTGTTCATAATGATTTGGAAAGGGAGGTTGTTGATCTTATTGGCTTGAAAAGTTGAGATTGGTGATTTAAGGAAAACCTCTTCATCATTTTGAATCATCTTTGAAGCCAAGGACGAGCTTTTTGTCCTAAAAACAAGCACTCTAGGGAGAATAATATAAGAATAGATCTTTTGCTATAACACCCTCTTGTGTAGTGAGCATAAAGATATAATTGTGTGAATATTCCTTCGGGTATTTTTGTTACTAACGATTTCGGATCAAGAGCAAAGAAAACGAAGGATGACAATGTAAAGGTATGTCTAACCAATTATCATGCAACATAAAATCATATGCATAGAAATATTTCTTGCCATGTTGCTATATTATCTTGGTTGTATCTACCTTTAAGACATGCTCAAGTTGCTACACTATTTCATCTTCACCTAAGTAAATCTCTATAAAGCTTTCACATCACCCTTATGCGCCATAGTATGCTTTGGTTTGGAAATACTGCTTAAGAGTACTTCCAAAGGCTTTTAAATTAAGCGTGGTGCTTAGGTTAAAATGCCTTCCTTAATTGAATTAGACATGGAGTCTAGTTTGATTATTGAACTAAATATTACTTGTGTAGACATTGGTATATTTTGTTAGACTAACCCCTGCGAGAAAAAAAAGGTCTCAAACAAGCTTGGGGAAGTCCGAGATCGAACTCGGATCAAAGATAAAGCAAGGCATATGATGAATTCCAACGTTATGCAAAAGACACGACTCATTCATCATTGATGAAAGAATTGTAAGTATCAAATCATTCACTCGTCCCTTTCTTGTAAGTTACCTTTGCCTTGATCCACATGTTAAGAGTGCAACCATAATTAAAATATAAAACATGATAAATAAAATCTGTGCTAAGGTAATCAAAGAACCACCTTTTCATTAGCATAGATTGGATCATATGAATCTTGAGTAACAACCCCTTCTTCAACCATGTTGTATTCCCTCGGTATGTGTCCATTGACATTTTGCAGAAAGGATTATGTTAAGTCTATTCATAGAATGAAATGAACCTGCAAACTAAACCACCATACTAGAGAGGAAGCAAGAGAAAGAAGAGGAGTGCCACAAATAAAGTCTACAAACAAAAGCACTTGCTCAAGGATAAATTCAAGAGTAATTGGCACATGGAAGAAGAAGACCAACTCCACCGGGGATAATCCAACTGTGCTCTTCTTCCTTACATGCCCCGTCGCTCCACATGCTGGTTTTGCAATCTCTCTATTCACCATTATTCTTTCCTACAAGTTTGAATGATTTTTTATGCATGAAATTAATCAAACTTAAGGATTCATAAAATCATTCCTTTAGAAAGCAAGGTGAAAACATGAGATAAATAATCTATGCTAAAATCTTCAACCAAACTTTTACTCAGTAGCATAGAAAGTGACCTTTTAGCCCCGTGACAACACTATTCTTGTTACTACTTGTATATTCCTTCGGGTATGTGTTGTTCACTAATGACACAGGAGTAAAACCATGAGAGGAGCAAAAGGTCCTAGTACAATTCAAAGAAGAAGAAAGAAAGGATGATGCAATAAAGGAGGCAAGTTAGGAGCAAGATACACAAAAAGGCCAATTAAGGAAAGCTCCAAGCAAAGGGAAAGAACCACCACAAGTTGTTACGATGCAGTCACACTCCAATAAAAGGTAACATCTTGAGGTAAGCTACCATTAACTAAGCTTTCCCTTTCCTAATTATGGCATGCTCATAAATAAAGAGTCAAACATGTTGGAGTCAAAACCGAATCAGTATCCTTACTGCTGAGCTTCACATGTTTAGTTCTTTGTTCCTAACAGCCACTCTCTTGATCTCATAGCCCCCATTCATGTGAATTAAAATGTTGCTCATCCTGCTTTGCAAGATAGTCATAATCATTAAACTGATCTATCTTATGATCTTATCACCCTCATCGTAAAATAAATGAAATAGCTAAAACATTAACTCTACCTTGTTTAATATGCTTAAGGGTAGAGAAGAACGAATAAAGTTTTGGTTCTGTTGGTGTTTTCCCACCAACAGAGCCCATGCACTTGATCTCTACCTTGTCTTTGTAAACGGGACATACTTCGAAAGCACAACGTGGAGGAGTATCTCACTCTCCTAAAATTCTACAAGGAAATGTCCCGACCCACAAAGCACGCACACTAAATAAGATGTTATTTGCTTCCAATGTCAAAAGCTTCACTTCAAGTCATGAGACAAGCAAGCAACATTGGTAATGCCATCCTCGAGAGATTATTATCTCGGGAGACACGATTACCAAGATCGGATGATGCACTTGAGGAGTGAGTAAGGTAAGAAGTCTTGTTCAAAGGACTTAAAACATTGAACCTTCGCCGAAAGGTAGCTCGGTAGTTATCCATATTTAATTCTAGCATTGCATCTTTAATTGCATATCATATTTATCTTTTGCATCTTGCATTAGTATATTTATTTCCTTGCATTGCATAATCATTTTTTCCTTTAGCATATTTACATTTATGCATTAGCACTGCATTGAACACATTCTCAAGCCCCATGTGAATAATTTTGTGGCGTGTAACAACCCATAAGGATATCACCGTGGTGGCATAAAAAATAATTATGCATTCATCTAGTTGCATTTGCATTATAGTTCTTTGCATGCATATAAAACTCCAAAAATATTTAGGGAATAGAAATCTTCTTTGAAGTTCTATCTAGAATAATCATGATCCATCTTGACAATCTTTTTAGACATATAAAGTCTATGTGGTAAACCACTAACGCTTAATCAAGTTCCACTAGCTTTGTTGTCTATTTGAGTTCAGCAGGATTTAAAGGAGAGAAACATGATAGGGCGATACCCTCGTCACTGTCTACCTCAACTCCCACAACAGACCCGACACTTCAATCTAGCTTGGGGGAGAGCACCCCTGGTTATCACGATAAGTATCTCTACTACTATCTATATTTATATTATTAGTTAAATATTTGGTTTGCTATTAGAGTTTGTTAATAAGTTTAGTTTTATAGAGTCTAGTCGTTTAAAGAGTCTTTAGTAGAAGTGTGATCTTTAGAGTGTGAATAAATGAATAGGAGTGTACCATAGTTTTCTTTTCCACCAACATAAAATAATCTCTCGAAATTAAAACTCATGCATGGAAATGATGAATAGTTGCTCCGCCGTAATTCCTTTTTCAGTACCTAGCTTTCAAGCTTAATTTCTCTTGAGCCTTAAATGCAAAAACTGCTTTGACTTGAGATTTGCTCTGGACCTAAAACCTCCGTGTGGGTAGCAAATTGCGTGCTCTAAAGTCTAGGTAATTGACGGATATGATATATGAGAGTCTGAGCTGCTATTGATCTTACTCCTAGTGATACTAGATTTCTCGAGATTTATTTTGAAACTTTAAAAGTGCACATGATAAGTTCCTGTGTGTGACAAAGTGTTGAACCTCCTACCACAGCTATATATATGCTCCCTAGATTAGAAAAACCTTTTAAAAATATATATATAGACTGCTTGCTTTGCATTGAGTTTGTTCAATCTTTGTTGACCCTTAGAAACTTGTCACACATATATGCTCCCTAGATTAGAAAAACTGATCATGTACACTCCACCTCATTCCACTCCATTCCACTACAAACACCATATACACCCATCATATACATACCACTATACATTTCACTCTAGCCACCAAAAATGTTCTATTCCTATCCTAGAAGAGAGCAACCAAAAATATTCCCTATACCCATCCACTCATTCATTGCTAGCCAACATCTTACAGAAGCTCCATTACTTTTATCTATCTTGCAAAAGTGATTGCAAAAGAGATCTGGGTTGTAGATTTTTTTTTAAAAAAAAGGGGGAGATGAAAAATGGACAAAAGTCCTATAGGCGAGTAGAGCCTACCTCCCAAAATAGAAGAGATGAAAAATGAACAAGTGTTCGAGGGCGAGTAGAGCCCACATCTCTAAAATAATAAAAGAGAGAGAAAAATGGACACAAGTCCGAGGGTGAGTAGGACCCACCTCTCTAAAGAAAAAGTAAGAATAAAGGAGAGTTAAAAAATGGACAAGTGTCCGCTGAAAACAATGGGTACTTTGATGCTCGCCTCTCCATAAAAAAAAAAAAAAAAGAAAGAAAGAAAAAGATACAACCCAGGTTCTCTATAAAGTTTCCAAATCCAAAAGAGAGAAGATTCCTCAAGGAGCATAAGTAAGATTTTCCCTCATCTATTCTATTCACTTCATTACATACTCTACTATATTCCATACTATCTATATTCTATCCACCATACACATGCACCACTTGATCAGTGTGACTCGTGACTTTGGATCCATTGCTTGAATTTATAATATATGCTTAGTAAGTAAGTTTAGTCTTCTCCCACCTATGAACTCCACATATAAGCTTTAGATATAGGGTGAGAGAGAAGAAGGCATAGTGTGCTACCGCCTTAAGTCCAAAAATACCACATAACATGAGAGAAAGGCAAAACAACTTTGTTGCCTTAGTAAGGATCCACAAAAACCACAAATGAGAGACTTGAGAGAATCATACTAGGAACTTTGAGTTTTATTTGAAAACTTACAAAACTCCAAGGACAGACAGTTGAACAAAGAGTTTGAGATATGATGCTCGACTTGATTGTTCTATCTTTCAATTGCCCAAGATCAAAGAAAAGGCTATAAGCTCCATGGTTAAAGGTAATATGGCTAAGTTGAAATTTGAGCAAGTTTATTCTTATCCGGAGGAGAAAATTTTGTTTGAAAGCATGTGTACTTTTGAGGTGCGAAAGCATTGTAGCAACTCTTGATCCATTACTAAGTTTGGCTTTGCTAGGGACTAGCAAAGGGTAAGCTTGGGGGGAGCTTGTTGACACCTGTTATAGCATAAAATTACTAGTCAACTAACATGAAATAAGGGCTTAAATTGAATATCAACATAAGTCTAGGGGTTTAACTAACATAATTCCACGAGCTTTGGTGATTTATATATTTTTCGAGGGACTTAACAGATAAATGCAGAGAAGAATGGAGAAAGTTTCGAATATACATCTCATACAATGACAAGACTTGATCGTGAAGTAACTCAACCCGAATTGTGGACTAAAACATTCTAGAAAGTACCGAGAGAACACCGTAAGGAACCGGAGGGCCGAGGGAAGATCGGACCACGGCGGCCGCCAAAGTATATTTAAGCCGGCCGCCGGGTGGGTCCCACCCGTCATCCTCTCCTTTCTATGGCGGTTTACCACCGACTTTGAGGTTGCATCTACACCGTTGCCAAGGTCGGTTTGATCCAAGGGTTCACGTTCATCGCCAAGGCCTATATAAGAAGACCCCCTGACCCCAGGGTTAAACGCTAATTCATTACTATCTCATTCTATCTCATTAACTCTTAGTTGTAGAGAGGTCCCTTGAAAGGATCAACTCTCTCTAAGGGATTAGTGAAGTAGAATTAGACATGTAATTAGAAGTGGATTAGATCTGATTAGATCTAATCAAGAGTAAGAGTTAAGAAGAGATTAGAGCCATAGTCCTCATTAGAGAGACTAAAGCTAATCTTGTTCCTAGAGTTAAAGTGTTGGTGATGGGAAGAGGCTGCCGAGGAAGCACCGGACTGCCGGGTGACTCCTCTACATCTTGTACCATCGGAATCAAGTAACACCGGGTACTTGATTCGAGACTTCTATGGTGGATCAACTCCTTATTTGAGTAAGTAAATGTTCTTATTATTCTTAATGTTCACAACTCTTATTTGAGTACTTTAACTGTAGGACCCTATAGATTAGAGGGGTAGCTTAGGTTTAGGCGTGGTGCCTAGATTGGGGTTACCTGTGATGACACCTTATATTCCGGGTCGGTGTGGTAGATCGCGGGAGTGATGAATCTGTTGAGTCCTTTGGAATCCACCCTCCGTCTATAAGACAAGTTGGGCATGTAAGTGCTTGGGAGGATTGCATGTTTCGCCCCATGTTGTCCTTTGGGTGCTTCCCTTTAAGACAATACCAACATATACTTACAAGGATAAGAATTAGACAACCATAGAAATCTCCTTATCTCTTTATCTTCTTGGGTTCTTAACTACTTTGCTCGTGGATTAGTTATATTCTTTAGTTACCTCACACCATCCTCCCCGTGGATTCGATATTAAAAACCCTCTCCCGTGAAATGCTCACGAAGATTCGTTAAACTGCTTGGGATTATTATAAATATTTCTGTAGGCTTAACAAATACCAACACACGCCAAATTAATGCTCGCCCTAATTGACCACGGTTCCAATTAGCGATGAAAAAAAACGGATGGAAACGGACGGAAAAAACCCCCATTTATACTTCCATTTCTATATTTTTTTTTGCGTAAACGGGATCCGGTTCGTAAAATGCGGATTCGAACTTCGGAATCGGGATATGTGGGTGCACGGAAACGCACCAATATGGACGGAAATTGAATGGAAACGGTCAAAAGCCGACAACTTAAGCCGGGATAGCGCCCATCTTCATACTCAAAATCATAATGACACACAACCCGATGTGACCATGCCAAGGCAATCAACGTTCACCATTTGTTGTAAGCAACGATGCAAGGTGAAAGCTATACTAAATTTCAGCATCATTGTCCATGTCCACCAATTGATCTTCCTCATCGAATATTGGGGGCTGGTCTTAATTAACCACATCCTTTTCATCATGAACCTGCATCACATAAGAAACACAACTAGAAGAAGGCATTATCATGTTAGTAGTGAATAATTCCTCACATGAGTCCTCTTCTTTTTCACTCAATTTTTGTGTATCTCTCACATTGAATTTTGTAGCTATCCTATACACACATGGTGGAATCTCTCTTGTTCTCATGTTGATCTCTCACACTCGCTTTTGTTTGGTGGTGCTCTTTCTCGCTCTTTTCTTGCATATGGTGGAATCTCTCCTCTTTTCATTTTGAACTCTCACACTCAATTTGGTTTGGTGGCACTCTTTCTCACATGAGTGTTGTTGTCTATAGGACCTTTTCTCTTGCTGAAGTTTCCTTTTGGTAGAACCACAATAATCTAAATCACCAATATTCACATGGGAGAACATGGCATTGGGTTCACTTAATTCTTTTTAAATCTCTTTTCCTATCCCTCATAACTAATCCCTCTTTTCTCAATGTCTTGGTTCTTTGAGGCTGTGGAGTTTTATTTAGCTTTGGAAACACTCCCTCACTATTTTTGTGGGTCACTTTCGAAAGTGTTTCTCACTCTCTTGTTGTCTTCTTTTAGATTATCCTTCAAAATCTTATGAGCACCTTCTCGATGTTGTCCATTATGGCCAAATAGACCACCGCGAGAGTTGGTTGGGCTATGTTGTTGTAGAGCTCGATGTTTGCGGTTTTAGGAAGATGTTCATCGAACATCCTCTCCATGGCCTCCACTAGTGAGTTTTCAAGAGCTCAGCCCGGGATACAAGTGGTTCTTTTCCTCTATGTCCACCACCACAAACACTAGAAATCAGTCCCGCCATGTTACGATTTATTATGAAGAAAAAGGTGAATAGGCAAATTTGTGGAATCACACAACCTCACCTCTTACTTACCAATGTTCTTACTTGTTCTCAAGGGTTGTGAGTGTTCTCAAAAGTGGTAGTACCGCAGCTGTGATTATGCTATTGAAATAATACAAGATGAGAGGTCCGCAGTTTTTGTGGAGCTATAGGTGGCTATTCAAGGAGGGCTATGGTACTGAAACAATGTGAGACAAACCTTTCAAAGAAGATGTAAATGTTGCTGTCTAGTGCACCACAAACTTAAAATTTCAGATATGAAACTTGGATTACACAATCCGCAACACAACCCCTTTCACTTCTCTTCTCTTCTCTTTTTTTTTTTTTTTTTACTCTTTCTGTCACTTCTTTTCTTATTTTTTTTTCAGCAAACATAAGATAACATATGACGGGTGCGGATAAAATTAATCAAGAGTACGGCCGAAGAAGAACGATGGTGACTAGCAACACAAAGAATGGAATGAACACAAAAGTGCCAACAAGTACCAACAAAGTGGCTACATGATTTTTTTTGTGGCTTTTATAGTGGACTATAGGATAAAACAAATATATATGTGATGGATAATACCAGTAACAAATGATCAATAAAATCAAAGGTAAATATGTCAACGATGGTAAACAAAAGGGTGGATGAGTGGGTGATAACAAAACCTACCGTGACAACGATAGCTCTGAATACCAAATGATAAGTACCGACCTGATTTTGGTACGAGGGTGGCCCGATTTGGAATCGGCAAGGGGTGGCCCGTTCTTCATGACAAATAGGTTCAAGAACAAAGGATAAGTTGCTGCGAACAGCGGGTAACTAGCTTTATACTTGACAAAGGTTGGTTGTGACCAAGCGGGCAGGAAGAGAGACATCGAAACCGCGAAGGATTCGACTCGATCTCCGAGCGATCGCAGAACCACAAGCCGGGACTAATCCACACAATACGGCGAAGCCGAACCAAGTCGTAGAGCATGAAGTAGGGGACCTTAGAGAGATCTCTCACAAGCCCAAGAAGAACTCGCAAGAACAAAGGTGTGTAAGAACACTCAGCAGCTTGGCTGCAATACCATATCAGGGAGATTATCAAATCATCCAAAACTTCTCAAATAGATTGTAGGCAGGGGATATATACTAGGAACAACCCTCCTAGTTGGGTATGAAATGAACTTAGAGTTTCTAAAGTTATAGGAGGTGAAAGGCCTCAACGAGATGGAGATTCGTGGAGTCCCGCGCGGCTGTTTCTATTCTGAGCAGTGCTAAGTAATCTGGCCATAACTCCTGGATGAGAAGTCAAAACGATAAGCCGCTTGTTGGGTTGGAAACTAGACTTGACGTGTGTTCCAACCATGTATGGCATGCACCATGAAATTTTCAAGTTTGTACAGTATTAAATGAGAAGTTGTACCAATATGTTGTCCCGAGAGGACTGTTGACATTCTGAGCAGCCTGCAGTAATACGATCATAACTCTTTGGTGCAAGCCTCAAATGACGTGTAAATGGATTCATTAGAAATATAACTTGATAATCTTTCCAGCAAGTCCTCAGCCACCTCGAAAGCTTTAGGAAATCAAGAGCTATGACTATTTCTTTTTTATGCTTCATGTTGTCAGTAAGATGGTTTGTTGGTTCAGCTTGTGTATAGATCATCTCCTCTCCTTGGCTCCAGTAGTAGCTCCTTCTTGTGTAAACCTTTTCAATACATATGTAAAACATTTCAGGTAGTATAATATTCTCAAATATTTCAATGTTAAGTATACCAAGGAGCAAATTCACCTTCTCATGTATCTTCTTATCATGTGTGTGTACAAGAGGCAAGCAATTACGAACACTTATGTTGGATGGTGAATGATCTTCACAAAACAAAGCATAAGGAGCTGGAATGTCCTCATCATCCTTCCCATCTTGAAAAGGAGTCGTCCTCGACTCTAACTCTTGTAAACCCGAGAATTGTGCTAGGCCATTGACTTGTAGGTTTATGATAATATCATAATTTTCTTACATCACAGCAAGGTGTTTGAATCTATAATCAAATAAACCAAGTAGTAGCCTTGTAGGTGGAAACCTCAATGATCTGAAATTAAGTATAGCTTTCACCTTGCATCGTTGCTTAGAACAAATGGTGAACGTTGATTGCCTTGGCATGGTCACATCACAACCTTGGCAACCAACAGCAAGTTAAGCATGAATTTAGAGGTTCAAACGAAATGAAAATAACTATCCACACACTAGCGTGAGCATGAAAAACACACAAAAAAAAAGGACACACTTTGTTCAAATCACCTCGACTTTTTTCAAATCTGCATACAACTTATCTTTTTCGTGTGTATATAGGTCCGGTATATCTTTTCTAGCAGTGATCCTAGACTTGAAGGCAAATCTTGGACACAAAGACTTAAGGGCATCCACTAAGTACTCATTCTCAACAATACTGAGATGGGCTCATATTAGACCGGACCCTTTGAGATTGAGATGGTCTGCTGTAATACGGGGAAAAATGCGGTAAAATACGGAACAATTTTGACCAAATACGGGATTCCGCAAATATGGATAGAAAAACATCGTTTCTACTTCCGTCTGCATTCCGACAACCTCCATCGCGATTCCGACCTGGTACCGGATTTTCTAAAAATGCAGAAATGGACCGGGTCAAATATAGAAAATGGAACGGGAAAAAATGGGAAAAGTTCCGTCCGTTTTCAAAGCTAGTTCCAATCAAAGCTGGTTCCCTTAGGTGTGTTTTGTATATTTTTTTTTCTTTGAGTGACCAATCTCACATTACGTATGGGAGGCGGTAGATTTATATGGATTCAAAACTAATCTCACGGTCTCCTAGGCATCTCCTAGGGCTATGGCCCCACGCTTTTGGCGCCATTCGAGGGGAACAATGACGCGGGCACAACACTCGCATATCTCACGATCTCGGTCGGAAGCCGACAACTTAAGCCGGAATAGCGCCCATCTTCATACTTAGAATCATATTGACACACAACCTTGGCATTGAAAAGCAAGTTAAGCATGAATATAGAGGTTCAAACGAAATGAAAACAACTGTCCACGCACTAGCGTGAGCGTGACAAACGCATAAAAAAGGACACACTTTGTTCAAATCAGCTTGACTTTTTCAAATTTGCATACAACTTATCTTTTTCTTGTGTATCTATGTGCGGTATATCTTTTCTAGCAAAGTGACCCTCGACTTGAAGGCAAATCTTGGATGCAAAGACTTAAGGGCATCCACTGAGTACTCATGCTCAAAAATATCGAGAGGGGCTCTGTTGGGCCTGACCTTTTGAAATTGAGATGACCTGCTGTAATACGGAAAATGCGCGGTAAAATATGGAACAATTCCGACCAAATACGGGATTCCGAAAATATGGACAAAAAAACATCGTTTCTACCTCCATCCGCATTCTGACAATCTCCATCCCGGATTCCGACTCGGTTCCGGATTTTCCAACTCTCTCTAGTTTTTTTATTGAAAGTGTGCTTAAGCACGTATTATATTGAGGGAAGTCAGAGTTCTGGCCGATGGCGAGATGCCAAAGGTCATAGTGGGGACACACGACACAAGGCGCCGGCTTCAACGACGGAGTAGAGACGATGTACTAAAACTATGACCGATGTGCTACAAATAACGGGCGACAACAATAGATGTCGGGTCAAGTCCCCGGCGACCCGGCCCTCGAAACGAGGCGCATCATGCGGAACAGCTGTCACATCCTCTCCCTCTCCTCCGACGTGACATCCCCTCCGAAGTGTTGGTGGAAACGCACTTTCAGCGTTGGGTCAGGTGAGTTTGGAAGATCGTTCTTCGGACAGCTTAACAATCTGTTGAGCATTACCCGAAGAGCTTGGCATTCGGATTGGGGTCACGATGTTCGGACTTGGCGGCAAGCCTGGAGCTACATCGAAGGCCCCAAACGTCGGTTGACTGAAGTCCGGAGCATTGGTGGGTCCTTGATCAGAGGCTCTTCCAGTGGCACGGTGATGGAGTCGATGAAGGCGACAAAGGATACATCCATGTTAGCTGTGGCTGCCGCAGTTGCGGTGGGCTCGTCCGCCGTGTCGGGCCCAAGGCGGGTCGTAGACCGACCACGGGCAGCACGCCAAAGCCGGCCGGGGAGTCTCGCCGCGGCTCTAGAGTGGTGTGTCCGGTGGTGCAGGTCCAAAGAGGTGGAGTGTCGTCGTTGAAGCTCTCCATGGACGACGCAACATCCTCCTATGCCACCGCATCCGCGAAATGAGCTCAACCAAACATAGCGGCGAAGGAGGCTCCAACTGCACTGACTGGTTAGGCGGGTGCGTGACGAGTGAGGCCTCGAGCTCCTCAAGCATTGGGTCGACCCTAGCCGGAGGAGCCGCACCCCCAGATGACTTGAGCGCGATCGGGTCTGTGGGTATGCCGGCATTGGTCACCTCCCTCAAAGGCATGGCACTACTCCCCAGCAGGAGCAGGGCCGATGTCGAGGGAGCCAAACAAAGAATCTGTCCGACGAAGAAAGGAGCTATCAGCAGCCCAGACGCCCCTGGAACACCTTGGCCACCGCCATGATTGTCGACGACACGACGGTCCTGCCCCTCAGCGCAGCGTCGAGGCTCCTGCGCACGTCTCAAGGTGGGATGCTGAGACGGGCGGCGAAGCCGATGCCTACAGTTCCTCGCCCGTGCCTGCCGAGGCGTAAGAGGCGCTGGACGGGAAGAGCATCGGGCGGCGACGTGATCCCCAGCCAGACAGTTGAAGCAGAGCCCGATGAGGGACGGTGGCACAGGCCGCCGATGATGAGGGTTGGGCGAGGCATACTGGCACCCATGCTTGCGCCTCTAGATGAGAGTGAAACCGTCGTCGTCCACAGGGGCATGCATCGACTGCGGCGGAGGGCCCCTGGCAGGACCGGGGGCGCTGTGGCGACGACCGTGGCTACCAGGCGGTGAAGTCCTGGGGTTGTGGCCGAGACGATGGTGTGCAGGGACGCGCGCGTTTGGCTGACGGCCAAGGCGATGGGGTGTGGGCACCCTAGGAAGGGGACGTGCCGTAGGAGCGTCGGTTGGGACTGATGGCCACGCCCGATGACGAAGGCGGCGCCACTTGCGCTTGGGTCGACTGGTTTCGACGCCGAGAAAGGTGCCCCTACCCCAAAGCCAGGAGGCCGGACCGCCCGACGCGACGGTGAAGGCGTTGTCAACATGTCGCCCAGCGACACCGCCCGTGACCCACACCGTGGTTGGCATGGCCGTGACCGCTGGCCGGGCGACCCGGAGGACACGTCCCCAGGAGGAAGGTGATGGACAAGCACGCCGCACGATGGTGGGGCCTCCGGCTCGACGAACTCGCCCTCATCGTCCGAGCAGTCCGAGATTGAGCCGTCCGCCCACCGCATCCCCTTGGGTCTTCCGACGGAGGGGAAGTAAGGGGCCACATCCGGGCAGAGGGCCTCACGGCGGCTCCCCTCAAGCCATCCCCAGGGGATGAGGAGGCGAGGGGAGTTGGAGGGGCGACGTGCTTGCGGAGGATGGACGCACGAGGAGGATACCGACCCCCTTCGACAGAGAGCAAGGCGAGCAGGGCGCCGCGGCCGAGGAGGTCGACGCGGCTCCGGCCGCCTGGAGCTCATCCGTGTGGAGCCCGTCCGCATCCTGAGGCTGCACGTAGGGTGCTGAGGACGGAGGCTCGAGCAGCAGAGATGTCGCCGAGGGGCCGGATGGCGTGGAGGAGGATGGTTGTGCCCCCCACACCAACGCTGGATTTGGGCACGACGACGGCCGCCGAGGGACGGCACGGGCGCCCCCGGCTCCGTCGCGGCGGCGGCCGCTGTCCCGAGCAGTGGCGCAACAAAAGCCGCCACCACGGCGGCGGCCACGGGTCACTGCTAGCAGCAGCGGCTGCGCATCGCATGGGTGGGCGTAGCCGGCGGCGCCGGCGAACGCCGGAGAGGACCAACGGGCGGAGAGGCCTCCGGCGGGCAAGGGCTCG
Organism: Hyparrhenia diplandra; assembly: GCA_015847255.1. Lineage (NCBI taxonomy): Eukaryota > Viridiplantae > Streptophyta > Magnoliopsida > Poales > Poaceae > Hyparrhenia > Hyparrhenia diplandra. The sequence continues at coordinate 171,947 of JADLZK010011194.1, read as the reverse complement.
AGGGAGTGGTCATGGATCGGTAGATCCGGGGATGCGGGATTCGGAGGTGGTGCTGGATTGGAGGAAGGGGTGGCGAGGGGGAGATCGGCGCGCGGGCGGGGAAGCTCCGCCACTGCCGTCGCCCGAGCGGACGGGCCGGGGTCGGGGTCAAACAGTAACATCCAACCACTCCCTTCCTTGCAGCTTAACTCTCTGCACTGATTTTTGTTCGCGCCTAATACTTCATGTTGAGCATCTCACTACTAGTAAGTGTTGTGTTACTCGTATTTTGGAGAGATCGGGGTTTGTTGGTCGGTTTGAGTTTGAGGGAGTCGGGAGAGCTACAAGTTCAAAATTCGAAAGAATTTTTGAGGCTCCTATTCGCCCTGCCTTTCCGGTCCTTCAGTTTTGTGGGCTCCAAACACATTATTTGGGTTCATCATGATCTAAATACCTCTAAGAATTTTCTCTCAATTTTTTAGATGAAATTTAGCATATGTAATAATCTTGTACTGCCCTATGTATCTTTACTCTCTCTCTGTATACTACATACAGTACGGGAGGCACAGTGCAAATTTATTAGATATAATTTATATCTAATAATCTAGTATGCTTTCATTTCATGATTGACAATAGTCAGAAAGTTTTCTCCATTGCATGGAAAATTGAAGGGATTTTTGGACGTATATACCCTCATCAGGACATACATGGGCGACCAAAAAAATTTCTCAACCAGTTATTGGATGGACAGCAGGAGCACCCACTGAGTTTTGTTGCAAAGTGCATCAATGGTCGTCGTATTTCAGTTGTTGTTTGGCCAAGTAAATAGTTACCATGGGCATGAGATCAGAGAGGGTAAATTTGCTTAGTTTTATTTTGCAAGCCTGTCCGGAGGAAATGGAATTACAACATGGTAAATATTTTGAAGAGGTTGTGGAGAGGCTAGTATCATCATATTTTCACCAGTATTCTGCAATAACAACACTGTTGCACAAATCACTGAACACATATGAAAATAGTACATCTGAAGTTTATAATTACATTGGATAGAGTTCATGTTATCAGAATCCCTGCACGCATATGAAAATATTACATCTGAAGATCATAATTACATTGGATAGGGTTCATGTTATCAGAAAGGCACTGCTTGGCGCTTGCTCCCTGATAAATTATGTCCTTCAGGCATATCTTCAGTGCAATTTCGAACCAATTGAATAACTGAAGTATAAGGGGGTAATCTTGACTGCCATGTCAATATATTGAACTCTCCTTTGGGCCTAACAGAAGGATCTGACAGTAGTTCTCCAAGTGCCACTGTTGGTAGTTCTTCGACGGGAGTATATGTTGTGCTACTGCTACTAGTATAAGGTATGATGTGAAGTGAATTACCAGGACTTGAAAAGAGGTCCGTCATGTCTACCTTACGGCCTTGATCGATAAGTGACTTTGCGCTCTCCCCATATGCGAACAGGTTCTTCTGAGACACTTTCCTGCACCTGTTCTGTATGGAAAGCCAGAGTTGAGTATCCAGGTTCTTTCTCACCACGTCAGCAAATGCATTTGCTGCGACAAGTGATCCACTCTGATGGAATTCCATTGCAATTCCTTGTGCTATATGTACAAGTCGTGGATGTTCTGCCGGGTCGGCACTTCCAAATGTTAGGTTCTTGAAGAGGTACCATAACTCCTCGCATGACAGAGCATCGAGAAAGATTGAACTTACTGACCCAAACCTTGCTAACCTTCCAAGTTTGCTTATGATGATCACCTTGACTCTTGTGTTTGTTCTTCTCACAAATGAATAAAACTCATTCCATTCCACATCATCAACATCTGAAACAAACTCAACAACTACAAGTGAAGTCCCCACCATGGCCTCTTCATGCTTATTAACGATATTTAGAAAGTTGGCTCCATTCAGATGTAAAATTGAAGTGAACTTAGAGCGTACCCTCTCATCAGCACATACATGGCCGACCAAAGTTTTCTTCCCAACGGAACGACCACCAATGATTGGAAGGACAGGAGGTGCATCATCTGGGTTATGTTGCAGTAAGAAGTTGAGGAGCTTTTGCTTCTCGGCATGACGACCAAACATAAAATTGTCGATGTAAAGGTATGCATCGTAGGGTCTACGGGACATGCGCTCACACCCACACAGAAACGCAACAAACTCTGCTATGTTAGCCACAACTGTTTCCAGATTTTCCACCTCAAGGCTGAGGACCCTGTTTTCCTTTCTTGCAGGAGCAACAACTGTCATAGTGCGGGGACGTTTGAGACGAGTGGCGAAAGATGATGGGATGAATGAGTTGCTAACCTTTATTTCAGAACTCTCCTCACAGTGGAATCTCATAGTATCCAGCGCATGGTAGCCCCGATACATGGCCTCCGACAGTACCTTGAGCTTCATCAGCATCCCAGAGTTGGTGATGTATCGTGCATCTGCCTCCTCAACGACGGTGTGAGCCCTCATCAGGAGATGCCGCAGCCTCTCCTGCTTCTCCTCCAATCCTTCATCTTCATAGCTGGAGCTGGAGCAGTATCTGCTAATGGCGAACGAGATCAAACGGATGACAAGTTTACCTGCAACCACAGTTATGGCAGTTTCCATCCAATGGAGCACAAGAGTGAATGAACTGGTAACCTGCTGGTACGTGTGACTAAATCCAAACTCCTGAAATATAATTACTGGCTTTGTTGGTCCTGTCCACAATGTCAAAGCCGTCTTTATTATATAAAACTCTTCTGTGATGCATGTAGCTAACTCCACCTAGCTAGTTCTTAGTCTTGAACATGCTTTGAATTCCTTCTTTTATTTGAGCATGCTATCTGGTTGGCTGAAATATAAACAAAGAATCATGCCAGTCTTTTCAGCTCAACGACTCAAAACCTTCTGTGATGCATGTAGCTAACTGCTCCTAGTTAATTATATTAGTCTTGAACATGTCAAAGCCGTCCTTATCATATAAAACTCCTCTGTGATGCATGTAGCTAACTCCACCTAGCTAGTTCTTAGTCTTGAACATGCTTTGAATTCCTTCTTTTATTTGAGCATGCTATCTGGTTGGCTGAATATAAACAAAGAATCATGCCAGTCTTTTCACCTCAACGACTCAAAACCTTCTGTGATGCATGTAGCTAACTGCTCCTAGTTAATTATATTAGTCTTCAACAACCTTCTAATTCTTTCTTTTATTGGAGCGTGCTATTTGTTTGGCTGAATATAAACAAAGCGTCCTGTACTCTATTCTGCTCTCAACGACTTAAAATCTCAACTACTCTCTCGTTACCTCTTCGAGTCCAAGTAAGTAAGGAAAGAACCTGTTATAGTTTGGGTACCAATCTTATAAGGATATTCAGGGTTGCTTAGAAGTCAAGTCAGCTGGGACTATAAATACTAGCGCCGTATAACATTTCAAATTCAAGTAAAGAAATAGAAGCCGAAAGGCTCAGCTCTCAAGTCGTCGCACTCTCTCCCTCCCCAAACCCTAGCCACCTCCTCCCTTGTGCATGCCTTGCGCCACACATGCCGCAGCAGCTGACGTGCATAGCGCATGGCTGCCTTAGCCGCTCACGCCGCTGCCTCTGCACCTCACCGCCGGTGTGCCCCTCCGACATTACTCTAACATACATGATAAAAGCTATTTTTATATATGGCTTGCTGCCAACACCTCCATCCAGGATTCCGGCCCGGTTTCGGATTTTCTAAAAATGCAGAAACAAACGGGTCAAATGTAGAAAACGGAACGGGAAAAAACGGGAAAAGTTCCGTCCATTTTCAACGCTAGTTCCAATCGAAGCTGGTTCCTTCAGGTGTGTTTTTTTTAATATTTTTTCTTTGAGTGACTAATCTCACAATACGTATGTGAGGCGGTAGATTTATATGGATTCGAAAACTAATCTCACGGTCTCCCAGGCATCTCCTAGGGCTGTGGCCCGTCGCTTTTGGCTTATCATTCAAGGGGAACAATGATGCGGGCACAACGCTCGCATATCTCACGATATCGGTCGGAAGCCGACAACTTAAGCCGGAATTGCGCTCATCTTCATACTCAGAATCATAATGACACACAACCTTGGCAATGAAAAGCAAGTTAAGCATGAATTTAGAGGTTCAAACGAAATGAAAACAATTGTCCACGCACTAGCGTGAGCGTGACAAACACATAAAAAGTACACACTTAGTTCAGATCACCTCGACTTTTTCAAATCTGCATACAACTTATCTATTTCTTGTGTATATATGTCTGGTATATCTTTTCTAGCAGTGACCCTCGACATGAAGGCAAATCTTGGGCGAAAGACTTAAGGGCATCCACTAAGTACTCATGCTCAAAAATATTGAGAGGGGCTCCTGTTGGGCCGACCCCTTTGAGATTGAGATGGCCTGCTGTAATACGGAAAAATGCGGTAAAATATGGAACAATTCCAACCAAATACGGGATTCCAAAAATATGGCAAGGAAAACATCGTTTCTACCTCCATCCGCATTCTGACAACCTCCATCCCGGATTCCGATTCGGTTCCGGATTTTCCGAAAATGCGGAAATGGACGGGTCAAATGTAGAAAACGGAACGGAAACAACGGGAAAAGTTTTGTTCGTTTTCTATGTTTTCCAATCGAAGCTGGTTCCTTCAGGTGTGTTTTATTATTATTTTTTCATCGAAAGTGACTAATCTCACGATACGCGATGCGGTAGAGGCGCGGATTTGTACGGATTCAAAAACTAATCTCACGGTCTCCCAAGCATCTCCCAAGGTTGTGGCCCGGCGCTTTTGGCGCCATTCGGGAACCGCGATGTGGGTGCAGCGCTCACATATCTCGCGATCTCGGGTGTGGTGGTCGGGGTTTTATTTTTTCGGTGAATGACTTCTTTCTTTTATTTTTCTATATTGTTTTATCGGTGATGACTGGTTCGATCACTCATCGCCAAGGGGTGTGAGAAGCCGGAGGACGCCGGGAGGTGAGGGTATAAGACTTTCTCGACAAACTTCGATCTCGCCGCCGCGACAAAGCATGAGAGGCTCGACACCGCAAGCGCTAGGAAGGGTATGGTACACGGCGCCAGGGGCCAAGGCGTGGGACGACCACCGGCTTTATGGGAGGTGTCATCGTCTTTGGAGTTTGGACCGCCTTGGTGTAGGGTAAAGGTTTGCATGCAGCCAGCGGGCTTTTTAGGCACGGCCTTTCGCCCATCCCGAGCATGGCCTGGCCCGGTTGCTTCCGTGCCCGTGTCAGCCCGTGGCATGGAGCGCGACCATGCTTGGGCCAAGGGCCGGCACCCTAGGCAACACGGCCCGCCTGGTTGCGGCGGGAGGCACGTTAGCGGCCCACTAACTCCCGTGCCTATATAGCGGAGCGCCCGCCCTCATCTAACCCTAATCCCATTCCTCCCCACGCGGCCGGGCTGTGTTCTCCTGACTCAATCGATCCCATCCACCTGCCACCCCCAACCCTAATCCCCATTCCTCCTCGGCTGCCACCCCAGCGGCCCTCCCGCCCGCCCAATGACGATGGTGACCGCTCCTTCTTGACATCCCTTTAGGTCTCCTCTCTCCTCCCCCCTCTCGCACCCTCTTCTTCCTCCCCATTCTCTCTTGTTCGTCTCTTATCACGGGGATCCTCTGTTGCCGCCGTCGCCGTTCGTCTTCTTCTCCGTCGATCCGGCGCCGGGCTCCGACTCCTTGTAGGTTAGGCCTCCTCCCTCCACACCAGAAACCCTATATCTATTTGGTGGACCTTGACCTCTGTTTTCTCCTCTCATGTTGCCGATGTCGAGTTGGTGCCACAGGAGCCGTTGAGGAACGGTGCTGGAGTTGAAGAAGAAGATGTTGGGTGGCCATGGCTAGCGCTAGTGGTGACGATGGGCCAACCATCATCAAAGAGCTCAGGGCCTTAGGCCAGATCCCCGATGACGAAGATGACATGGGAGAAGATGTTGCGCTTTTGTTCGGTACTTCTGCACCTATATCGGCGACGGTCCAAGGTGGCTGTTCACACTGCTTAACGACAACACTAATATAGTACACTAGCAACGGCGCCACAAAATGCTAGGTGACAAACTGTTGGTATTTCTTAGCGAAAAGCAAAGAAAGTCCGCAAGCGCCGCGGAAAGTACCGTTGTAGCACTTCACCTAGAAGTATTCCGTGCATCGAATTTCCACGAGGAACGGGTGCTAAGTCTGTTCTTCTAGCTATCAAGGGTCAAGCATAGGAGGTGATCTTAGGAGCGATGTGTTCTTTTAGCACTTAGGCTAAGTCAGGCTACTCTTTCTATTAATCGAGTATTACTTCGGGCACTGGAGTGCACTTGGTCTGCCAAGCGATGCCGGCCTCTAGCTCTACTACGCAACCGGACGTGGAGGAGTACGATGGGCGAATAGGGCTGTCACCACCTATCCCCTACCTCACTACCATGGATTGCGGAGCAAACAAGGGTGATTTATAACTTAGACACCACGTCTACGTTACTTGTCACTACTCTAGTGTTGGCCAGAGATCCCGTCTTCATCGGGGGTCCTCTACTAGAGTATTTACCACGTGGGGCAAACAACGATCCCGTAATTCTCGATAAAATAAATGATAGCGTGAAACTTAAGAATGATATCGAAAGTAAGACACGAATAACTTTCACCAAGCCGTAAAGTTACCCGTAGAGGTACAAGGTAGGGAGGCGGGAGCCGACAGATCCGCACTCAGACAAAATGAAAGACCGCGGGGTCGCTACTCCTCCTCTTCCTCTCTACCTTGTACTCTCTCTCACTCACCCTCTCGAAAGTGTCTTGGCACTCTCTAAACCACCCCTCAATGTGAGACTATGAAGTGTGTTGAGTGATGGATCACATGGTGAAGTGATTGAATGTGAATTGGTGAGTTACAAGGAGAGGCAATGGCCTCTTTATATAGGGAAAGGAGGGAGAGAAATGGAGGGTTCTCCTTGTTCTAGGGGACTTTCGGGAGTTTTGGCGGGAGCCTTTGGCGCCAACGCTTAAAGCACCTCCATGCACCGCCTCTTCTCCTTCGGACGCTGGTCAAGGCAAAAAGCGTGGCGGGATCGGAGCGTGCCTACGGCCTGCCGCGCGTGCGGCGTTCGACGCGAAGTTTGCCCGCCTCGTGCCGTGCCTTTGCGTGGCGGCTTGGCCCATTGTAGGTTGCGTCCCCCCGAGGGTGCTTTGGTCCGATTCGCGTTGGTTTTGGCCTCGTGGCATTCCCTTGTCCAAAGCGCAGCTCTGATGTGCGTTTCTCTCTTCCTTTTGGCGTACTTTTTACCTTGTTTCCACGTTTATGCCTCGCAAAACATATTTTCTTCGAATACAAGTGGAACTAGATTAATAGCAAAGGTTCATGTGGCAAAAGTACGTTATTCATCATGTTATATAACTAAGTTGGCGGTATAATTTGTATGATAAGGACCGCCAACAACTCCCCACACTTAGTCTTTACTGCCCCTCGAGTAAAGTGCAAGACCAAGTGGGTTAACCTCGATGAAATTCAAAGTCTGCATAAAGATTATTCCAAACTTCACCTCCTTTGAGAGCATTCAAGGTGTCTACCAAATTATCATGAATAATTGAACAATGGAACAACATAGATTCCTATCTTTTTACTTCTACTCCTGCGCATAGACTTGGTTTTGAAGTTTTTGAAAAGAATAGCATTGCTCCATGGTTAATTCTCACATGAGTCTCTCATATATGTGGATTGTTTCCTTACCAAGAGCTCTTCTTTTGTCACTCGCACTCATCCTAATATTTATGTAGGGTTCAAGATCTTAAGTGGTGACAAGTGCATACTTACCTTGTATGTATTGTCGGGTCAAGCTCCGGATCTTAGGAGGGAAGCGCCATAACCCCTGGATCGAAATGTGCAAGTGTGTGTGGAGTATGAGGTGTAAAAGCATATTTTGGGCATTCCATTGCATTTCGATACTCCTTTAAGTTGTAATGCCTTTGGAAAAAGAATATGGGCTATTTGCTAAAGGAAACAATTTTTTTTTTTTTTTTTTTTTTTTTTTGCTGAGGCGGGCTTCTTTGGCACGCCATCTTTTATTCTATGGACACGGCGCCCACTTTTTTTTCTCTCATGCTTTCTAGCATGGAACTTTTCTTCTTTTCTTTTTAGCATAGCCCATATCTTATTTTGGCATATGAAGAAGGTGAATGGAGATATCATAATGAGAATGTAAGGAGTGATTCTTTTAGGTGGATGGATGGATGCATATTGTGCGCAACTTCTTAGTATAAGTGTTGGCTTTATTTGGTAGGTGTACGTGGATTTCGATCTTAGGAGTATGAAACTCTCTCAACAATGATCTCGAGAACTCGACAAAACTCAATACAAAAAAAGAAAGTAGCTATTTGTGGATATTGAATAGAGGCTTTTGATAGGGAATCAATCTAATTTAAACCAGAGCATGCTTGTTTAAATTTTTCTAAAAGAAATCCAAGTCTTATTGCGGAGAGAGTAAAATTTCAAGTCATCTTACTATATCTCAAAAGCGCAATTATTTAGATAGAGTGGGGTCTCTAAAATAAAGTTGCTCATCAAAGTACAGGGTTTTAGTGAGGAATAAAATATATGCTGACTCAAAAACATTTAGAGATTTAAAGAGGTGGAGCTCAAGGATGATTAAATCATTTTAATGATCATACATTTAAATCTCGCTCAAAGGGGAATGTGTAAGGATTTGAATTTTTACTTTATGTAGAGTATGTGTAGGTTTCTCCCCACACTTGTTCCTTTGACAAATTATAAAAGACGTAAAAGACAAAAGGAACAAGTGTGCATCCAAAAAGGTTTGTTTTGTTGATGTGTTCAAATTTAAACATTCAAAACTTTTGGTAGATGTGAGAGTGAGAGTTTTGCACAAACCGTCGTTTGAAGAGGAAGGAGTTAATGGTAGTCGCTCGTCCCGGCCCTTCTCCATCGTGAATTTCTCGATGATTGTGCATTGTGTTGGGGAGATCTCGAAGTTTGTTCATCGTGTTTTGGGAGATCTCCCCACACTTGGTCTTGTACCTGGTTTTATTCAAAACAAGAAAACAAAACAAAAGAAGAAAAACACATGGCTCTACCCCAAGCATGAACACCGTGGAGCCTTTATTGTGACAACTTTATTTATTTATTATCTATATTTTTTTTACTTTTACTCATTCACCTCAGCATCACTCAAGCAAGGCTAACATAAAGAAGTAGTGAAAGCATAGCCTTGATTTATCTCCAACATAAGATACTCCCAAAAATCATGACAACAAAGCTCTAAGTTCATTAACCAAACTCGACACCATGTCAAGGTTTGATTAAAGGAGATCATTTTACCCTAAGCACCATGCTTAATGTAAAAGACCTATGGATGTATTTCATATGTAAATGCACCCAAACTCAAAGCATATGTCATAACAATGGAAGCATGGAGTTTTTTTTTCTTTATGGAGACAAACACGAGTAAGAGTGTTGGTGAACATTTATTTCCTTTGCATACCGGATATACTTACCGCAACATTTTTTTTTTTGATGTAGCATTGAAGTTGTTGCCGCAGTTTTGCATCGTGGGTCTACTCAGTGCACCTCAAGGCTAGGCCACACACATGTGTACGGGCCATGGGTCTTGATGGTAGCAAAGAAAGGATGAGAGACAAACTCTTCTTGCTCGTGAAAAGCAATGATGGGTGGAATCAGCAAAGACTTTGGTATGTATCTTGACCATGTGGGGCCAACTCAATCTCTCTCCTCTTATTATATATATTTTTTAATAATATATATTTTTTTTTTGATAACACTCTCTTTTTTCTCTCTTTTTCTTTTTTTTCTCAATATTTTTTCTCTTTTTTTTAGCAAGGCAGGGTGACAACATCTTTTATTCATCAACATTTTTTTGTATGACGCCTTGGTGTATGGAACTTGAGGTTTTCAACATCTTTTTCCCCACACTTGGACTTTTGTGCAAAAGTCAAGTGTGCAAAGTCCGGTCTCCTTCTCGAAAGTGTGTTCCACCATCCATGAGCATCAAAGTTTTTTTGTGCTGATGTCAGCCCCATGTTTTCGTGGGCATCACATGCCTCTTTTTTGATCTTCTTAATCGATCTCCACCAAAATGGTTAGCGACAAGAATACCCGAAGGTGCATACTAACTTGATAACATGTTCTTGCTTTTTATTAATAAGAACAAAGGGAAAAAGTTTTTTTTACAACAACAATGAATTATTCATTTTTTTGACAAATCAGGGTTATCTCGCGGTAGTGCTTTGATTATGTTCATAAGCTTGACCGCTGGAATTCTTCTTGCAGCTTTATCAAGGGTGGTGAAGTTCCCAACTTCTCCACTAAGCATTGATCGTTTAAGATCAAGCTGCAAGGTTAGTGCCAACGTGCTACCATGAGATCAACAAAACTTGGGATACATGTGGACACACAGAACCATCCTCTTAGAGAGTTTGTAAACAAGGATCAAGAGGAGGTTGGGATCCTTATAGGAGCATGTGGTCAGAAGCGAGACAACTCTAGAGATCCAAAAAGGTGAGCTTGAAACGTGAGGGATCTTAAAAGAAAACTTTTCATGCCCCTTAGCGGTTTCTATCTTGGTCTCTAGAGTTGGTGCCTCGCATGTCCATGGCGCATGAGTTCTTATCCTCAAAAGGTATGTCATGAAGGACAACTGTTGCATCTTGACCATTGTCAAGAACAACATTTTGTTGGCCAGAGGTACATGCCTTGTGTTCGAGTGAGGGCAACGGGTGCTTCGTTTCACTAAGATGCGAGAGCAACTTAGGTGAATCGAATGGAGTTATGAACTCGCCTCCTCGAATGTTTTTGGTTGGGGAAGATGCTTCGCCTTTGGGATTTCTTGGTGAGAGGGCACAAGCATTCTTTCCCAACTTCTCATCATGGCTCTCCTCTATAGGTTTTTCAAAGCTTTTCGAGAGGGTAGCCTATGAGAAGATCAAAGTCGAGGATGGGATAGATATAGAAGTCTAAGTGAACCTCGGTTTCATGAATTTTTTATTGGCACGGCCCTAGCAATCCCATAGCATGCAAAGATGAGTCCGAATTGACCCTTGAAGAGTCTATCTGACGAGGCTAGCGGCATATTACCCAAAAAGGGTTTCCGCAAGATATTGTGACATGATATTTGCCTCAGTTGTTGGGTTGTGTAGGGCATCTAAGGAATTTCCTCGTAATGAACAAGGTATGGTCGTGGAAGGTGAAAGAACCTGAATTGCTTCAGAAGAACGTTTCACCTCCATTAACCATTCTTTTGAAGGTTTCGTGTTAGAGGAAGTTTCCTTAGAAGGAGATGTGCTCCATTTGCTCCATTCGTGCCAAAGAAGGTTCAAGGTTCTCCCATGATCCTCGAATTTGATCGGGAACTCCGAAGGATGAATGCATTCATTCCTTTGGTGTTTGTGGTTCGAGAGAGGGCTCAACAAATGGTTCTAATGGTGGTTAGGGGAATGGTTCGACCGATGAGGACTCCTCAAAACTTGACATGCCCTTGTGATGGAGGGAGTAGGTTCTACAACGGGAGAAGCATGCTTCTCTAGGATGTGATCAAGGATTTTCTTCTGTTCCGTTGTAGGTTTACGTGAAAACAACCCTCCGATGGTCATGTCAAGGTACAGGGCAGTGACTATGTCAAGACCCCAACGAAAGATATGTGAAAACATACTCTCGGGTAATGACAAAGTCTAGGCCGTGTGTATTAACATAGTAAACTGGCCTAGGCTGCACCTAGGACTCTTTCTCATCCTATTTGAAATCAAGGATTGTCCTTGGTAGGGAGTTTGATGGGGAAGAATGGTAGACAAAGATTGTCTTTGAGTTCTTCTAAATCCCCGTTAAACTTCCTATGACATTAGTGTACCATTGTTTTGCTTTCCTATGAGGGAGAGCGTAAAACAAATTCCACATAAGAATTTATCGTGTCATGTCAAGAATGCTCGGCATGAACACGCCTCCTTGAAATCTTGTAAGAGGCTAGTAAGGTTGTCATAGAGCTTAACCTCTTTGGGCGTGTCATACTCATGGGGAGAGTCTCACACCGAAGTTTTCATCTCACGCGGATCAAATGAAAAATGCTTTCCTCCCCAGCTTGACATCTACATCCCCTGATGTTGATAAGAAATATTATTTTTTTAGGGATGCCCATTTGGAATTTCAATTTTTTTTTTTTTGGATATCAAAAATGTAAAAATCTTTTTACATTCTTGTGCGTAAGAATTCGGTCATGTATGGTCTCTTGGCAAAAGCCCGTGTTGTTTGGGTTCTAAGGATTCCTTGTCACATTTTTGTGCAAGGGATTTGAATGTTTATACCCATAGCAGATTATACATGACCTCCACCAATCTTCAATAGAGTCATGGAAAATGTTCATCGAGGAGTGTTTCAGGATCGGTCCGGGATTGGTGGTTTCTTCTATTGTTCAGTATTTCGAGGTGTTATCAATCCTTCAAAGAAGGTCACCTCAAAAAACAGAGATCCTACCATGCGGTCCCCTTGGGTTTTGGTTCGTGCAAGGGTCTCTCTATAGGTGTATCGAGGTTCGCAAATTGGGCCGAAGAGACTTCCCTTTGATCCGCTTGGGTTCTACACGGATGGGTTCTAGCGAGAGCGTATTCTCAAAAATATGGTTTAGGAAAGCTCCTCCTTCCGGCGGGTTTTTATGTGAAAACGACCCTCCCAGTAGTTATGTCACAAGTCGTAAGATAGTTGCTTTATCAATGGGTTTTCCTATTTCAAACCTAAAAAAGGCTTGGACCTAAACCATGGCTACAAAGCCGTATGAGCTCAAATCTTGAAGCCGTGATTGGCTTCAAGATTGACATGGTTCTAAGAGCTCGCCCTTAGGAGCAAAAAAGGTTTTTGAAAGTGGTTGCTCCATAATTAAAACTAACTAGAAATAAAAAAAAAAAAGAATGAATGGGGTAGGGCTCACTCACCGATAACTAGGTTTCACAAACTTTAACAACAACCGTTCCCAAGAACGGCGCCGAGAAATGCTTGTTGGTATTTCTTAGCTTAAAGCGAAGAAAGTCCGTGCGCGCATGGAAAGTACCGTTGTAGCACTTCACCTAGAAGTATTCCGTATCGAATTTCCACGGGAACGGGTGCTAAGTCTGTTCTTCTAGCTATCAAGGGTCAAGCATAGGAGGTGATCTTAGGAGCGATGTGTTCTTTTCAAAGACTTAGGCTAAGTCCGCTACTCTTTCTATTAATCGAGTATTACTGACCAACGGAGTGCACTTGGTCCGCCAGCGATGCCGGCCTCTAGCTCTACTACGCAAACCGAACGTGGAGGGAGTACGATGGGCGAATAGGGTCATCACCACCTATCCCCTACCTCACTACCGTGGATTGTGGAGCAAACGAGGGTGATTTATAACTTAGACACCACGCCTCTACGTTACTTGTCACTACTCTAGTGTTGGCCAGAGATCCCGTCTTCATCGGGGTCCTCTACTAGAGTATTTACCACGTGGGCAAACAACGATCCCGTAATTCTCGATAAAATAAATGATAGCGTGAAACGAAAAGACCGCGGGTCGCTACTCCTCTCTTCCTCTCTACCTTGTACTCTCTCTCACTCCGTCCGGAAAGTGTCTTGGCACTCTCTAAACCACCCTGAATGTGAGACTATGAAGTGTGTTGAGTGATGGATCACATGGTGAAGTGATTGAATGTGAATTGGTGAGTTACAAGGAGAGGCAATGGCCTCTTTTTATATAGGAAAGGAGGGAGAGAAATGGAGGGTTCTCCTTGTTCTAGGGGACTTTCGGGAGTTTTGGCGGGAGTCTTTGGCGCCAACGCCAAAAAGCACCTCCATGCACCGCCTCTTCTCCTTCTGACGCTGGTCAAGGCAAAAGCACGGGGGATCGGGAGCTGCCTCCGGCGGCGGCCGCCGCTACGTCGCGGCGTTCGACGCGAAGTTTGCCCCCGCCTCGCACAAGTGCCTTTGCAAGTGGGCTTGTGGCCCATTGTAGGTTGCGTCCCCAAGGGTGCTTTTGGTCCGATTCGCGTTGGTTTTGGCCTGGTGGCATTCCCTTGTCCAAAGCGCCAGCTTCGATGTGCGTTTCTCTCTTCCTTTTGGCGTACTTTTACCTGTTTCCACGTTTATGCCCGCAAAACATATTTTCTTTGAATACAAGTGGAACTAGATTAATAGCGAAGGTTCATGTGGCAAAAGTACGTTATTCATCATGTTATATAACTAAGTTGGCGGTATAATTTGTATGATAAGGACCGCCAACACAAACACAATAAAAGCAATGACCCCAAACAAAGGCTCTTTGGTACTATAAGAATTACTAAGCCACTATGAAACTAGTCATAGGATAACCTATACTTCTAGTAAAGATAGAGTGTCGGGTCTATCTTATGCAACTAAAAAGTATAACATGCCATAAAATAATACAACTAGGAAGAAAAATAGAATAAGATAAAGAATATAGAACAAGGCACTACAAGCGGACGAATAATAAATATCATTGTATCATTTTAAATGAGTAAGGGTGTCGAATCCACAAGGGAGACATCTATAAACTACTTAATGTGTAACACTAATAATGTCCTAATGTATGGAGTGTCTATAACCAATAATGATAATGCTTCCACTCAACCACGGGGTTAATGTCACATGAAATAATAAATATGATAATGATATATATGATAAAAGCTCATAAAGATAAATGATAAATACAGGGATCAAGCCATCATGAAATAATAAGATTCAATAGAGTATTCTAGTTTAAGGACTCACATGGGTAATATATGGAAAACTTACTAATGAGTAACTATCATCACATGCTATTGCTAAACTCTAATTAGTGCAAACATCTAGCTATCATGGCTAATACTATTACTTCATATCATACTCAAGGGTCATCAACTAAGAAGGATTCAATAATGAGATCTTCACCTTCTTCGCGACACATGACCTACTGGTCACTACATATAGAGAGAGGATTATAGAAGACTCAATAGGGTTGTAACCCCTACGAACTACCCCCACTCGACATATAGCGGGCATTTGTAGATATAACATATATAAGCACCATGCTTACATAAGTTATAACACCTATCTTGCACGTTACATGATGAGGGCTATAAAATCCTAAGCATGCAATCCATAATAAATAAATAACTCTACTAAACATATTAAAGTAAACAATAAACAATGCAAATGATAATATAATAAAGATAAAGAACAATATCATAGATGAACTTGAGTAATGAATATATCAAAAGATATAACAATGTAACTATGAAAACCTTGATAGAATCTGAAGCTCAAGCCTTCCTAGACTTGGATCTCCTTCTAATCTACTACTATGTAGCTAATCTCTCTAGGACTAGAACTACTCAAGAACTAGGATTTTTGCTCAAACTTGATCTCCGAATTCAGATCTTGAATTAGAATACTGAATTAGGGTTTCGGGGGTGAGGTCTCGCCCTTGCTTTTATAGCCCCATAGGATGAATCTTAACCCTTGGATCAAACCGACTTGACGGTGTAGATGTACTCCATAGGTCGGTTGTAGGAAGATTCCGTAAGCGGGGGTCCCGCCTTTGCGAGCTATCTTCTCTTTTCATTTAGACCCTTAGAATTTATATTAATCATACTCGATTTGTTCCTTTTCTTCGGTTTCTCTATTTCTCCTCTTTTTCTCGATATTCTCGTGTTTTCCAGAGTTCAATTGTAAAATTGAATGTATACAAAACTTCTAGAAATTGTTAGCATAAAACCTATCTTCTATTTGTTTTGTTCTCAAATGACCTATCACTTCATGCTAAAAAGTTGACAATAACTACCATCAACAAGCTCCCCCAAGCTTACCTTTTGCTTGTCCCTTAGCAAAACATATATATCTTGTAGGACAAACTTGGATCCGGAGTTGCTACAATGCTTTCATTCTTATAGAGTACACATGCTTTCAAAAGAAACTGTACTCCGGACTAGATAGACTTATTCGACTTCAAACTCACCCTTATTACCAAACTATGGTGCTTTTACTATCACTTGGGTCTTTTAGTAATTTAAAGATAGAACAATCAAGTCAAGCACTATGTCTCAAGTCTTCGATCACTAATACTCCGAAGTTTTCATAAACTTTGCAAATAAAACTCGTGAGCTCGTATTGAATGGCACTCTCAATCTCTCAATATGTGTTATTTATGGATCCTCACCGGGCATTAATAGTAGTTGCCTTCTCTCTTGAATATGTGGTATTTGTGGAACAAGGTTGAGTATATTAAGCCTTCTCTCATATCTTTCTCTTACTCGCTCTCTCTCTCTCTAAGTATGGCTTATGTAGAGCTCATAGGAGTGACACTCATAAAATAATATTGCATATCCGCAAAGTGTATATTTATAGTTCAAATAATGGATCCATAGAGAGTTTAGCGAGTCAAAACAAGAATAGCATGTGTATAGAATATGGTGGATAGGTGTATTTAGTGGCTAAAATTAATTCTACTTTTACTCCTTCAAAGATGAACAAATCTCTTTTTGGAGAAATTTTAGAGAACTTTTGGGCTGCATACTTTTTTTTTTTTCTTTCTTTCTTTCTTTCTTTTTTTTCTTTCTTTGACGGGCATCTAAGTACCCATTGTTTTATATGGACACTTGTCCTTTTTTACTCTCTTTTTATCTTTTTTTAG
Organism: Hyparrhenia diplandra; assembly: GCA_015847255.1. Classification (NCBI taxonomy): domain Eukaryota; kingdom Viridiplantae; phylum Streptophyta; class Magnoliopsida; order Poales; family Poaceae; genus Hyparrhenia; species Hyparrhenia diplandra. The sequence continues at coordinate 155,312 of JADLZK010011194.1, read as the reverse complement.
CAGCAACCCAACTCTCTTTCCACTAATAAACTTTTGAGAGGTATCAACAAAGATATTTTGGAGTAAATAAACATGGGCTTCCTATAGTTTCATGGAGTGTTTATTCCCGGTGTAGGAATGAAACAAGTAAATGGATATCTATGGAAAAAAAGCATGGTATTACACTATGTAAAAAAGGCTAATAACCGCCAATGAGCCCAGACGTCGCTAATAATGAGCGTCGTGTTGTAACATTACCGACGCCGGCTGCTGGGCGACCGTCGGTAATAGGCGACGGATGGTCCCCACAAGACCAATACGCTGTCGAGAATAGGAGTCATTACAAACACGTGTTCATGTAACGCCGCGTGCTTTTCTTAATCCGTCACGCGTTTTCGTTGGGCAATGCACGCCGCTGCGGCTACGGCGGCGGATTTTTGAAACCGGAAAAACTGCGGAATTCAACGTATCTCGGATACGCGTTTCATCCGCGAGCGCATTTCGAGGCCGATCACCGTGGATGCAACCCCAATTCAGACGGCGTTTTGCTTACGGACACCTTTTTCGGCGGCTCGTGCGTGCCGTTCTGGTATTACAGGCGTGCGTTGATTCCGCGAACTTCGCGTGGTGAACCAACGTCAGTGTTGCGACACGGTATAGACGCGTGTCGCGGATAACGGCACGCTTGGAACATACAAAGGTGCATTCGGAACGGTCACTTAAATTAAAGTCGGCGTTTATTTTCAGGCGAGTTGTGTTAGGAGGTGTGCGTACATGTCGCAACCACTACCGGCCGTTTATTTTCAGACCGAGTTGTGTTAGGAGGTGTGCGTACGTACATGTCGCAACCACTACCGACACGCGTTTATTTTCGACGAGTTGTGTTGCGGGTGTGCGTACATGTCGCGGCTACTACCGGCCAGCGTTTATTTTGGGCGAGTTGTGTTAAGCGAGGTGTACATGTCGGCCACTACCGGCAGCGTATAGTTTCGGACGGAGATGTGTTAGCGGTGTATGCGTACATGTCATAACCGCTACCGTAGCGGTCATTTCTGAGCGATGTGTTGCGCCCGGTATGCATCTTTGTTTTCTTTGGTATGCGGACCGCGTGTCGGTGAGCGAGCGCGGCCAGTGCGGCGTGCATAGCGTCGCATATTCTGGTCGTGCGTTCTTGCCGTAGTCCGCAGTGTCTGTGGTGTCACGGCGTTGAGACACGCATGTCGATGTGAGCGCTGGGCGGTGCGTGCTGTATTTGTCTCGAGTCTTACGATCGCCATCTGCTACCGGCGATGGATGTTGACAAGCGTCGTACCGGACTGAATTTGGTAGGCATCCGGTTTTGAGCGGGCCTCCGCCGCTCCGCGGCCGCCTTCCTTTGGGCCCGAATTTGGACCTGCATGTTAGCCCATTCTCTTGTGGTACAACGAGTTGGGCCGTTTTCCGCAAGGTAGGTTATAACACCGCGGACATATTATTATTTATATTATATATATATAATGCGTTGCCACACACTTGAATGGTGGTGGCGGCACAATCGCAAGGGTGTTGGGGGGGCGGGGCAAATGAGGAGCGCGACGCATGGACGGCAGACTATATACCGTTGATGATTGATTTGCTACGCTGTTGCTATATAGTACAATCGTATTTGGATCGCCTCCTTGGTGTCCGTGTCTTGCCGAACCTCGCGACGCACGCCGACGGGCTCCAAGTTGGAAGTTGTTCCTCTGTTGGATCTGTGACGGAGGATCTTCGCCGAGCAAGTCCTCCGTGGCCGCAAACGAAGCACGTCCGTCACGGCATCCGGAGGCGGCATAGTTTCTCCAATTGAATGGAGGCTAGGGTTTTTCCTTACCCCGCACATGCTTCCCAAGAAGCAATCTCAACCGTTAAATCCAACCGAGATCAACGGTGCACAAGCACCGGGCTTGTCGCTGGTTTAGGGCTGCTTTGTTGGGCTCCAAATTCATCCTCCATGTGGAAGGATAGCCCAACAAAATCTGTTCCTAATCATACACAAACTCACAAAGACGAGGCTTTACGCGCTTTGCTTCACTTTGCAAATTCAGCATAGGTAGCCTCCAGTTTTTGCGGTGGTTGTCCTCGAGTGTGGGGGAAAAAAAAACCCCTTCCGAATGACCCTTCCATTCCAGTCTTGCTTCATTGCCATGATAAAGCTCAATCTAGACACGCCTTGAATGCATTGACAACACTAGCCTTCACACAACCAAAGTAATCGCTACGGATGTGTACACAAAGAAATCGCCTCAAACCACAAGCAAATCATCCCGACAAAGAAAGTTTCAACAAACTATAAAACTGCACTATCAACCGTCTTTGCGAAAAGCCACAATAAACAAACAAGCTCGTCATTAGTCTTATGAAGTCGGCATCTCAATTTTAAAAATATGATAAAAAAAAAGATGACAAGCTAGACGTTCATGAGTAGAAGTTCCATCCATTGTAAACTCGGACAATGTACAAAATACGACACAAAGAGTTTACAAAAAATGTTGGTCGTAATGCTTCGGTCACACACAACGCATGCTCATAAAGATCAACAATACTCCTATCATGCATGTCCCCGATGTGCACAATGTCCGTGTAGAGCCCGCCACAAGGCAAAAATGTTACTTTTATGTCCTTGGAAGCCCCGGCCTCTAGTTTCGGTTTAAACTTGTCGCTCATCCACATATTCGAATCGGATTTGGCATGCTCTCGTCCGAAATTCTATTTTCTCCGAACTTTAGGAGATATACAAACACATCATCCTACCGATATACAGCATTATTAGCTTTCAAACCAAGTGTGGAATAATAGAACCGCCGAGTAGGGCTCAAATAAAAAATAAAAACTTCGAATGGCCCTTCCATTCCATCTTGCTTCATGCCCATCATAATAAAGCTCAATCCGCACGGGCGAATGCATTGACAACACTAAGCGTTCACACAACCAAAGTAATCACTTACACTTGTATATTAATGGAATGGCTAGCACTTACACTAGGTGGATACATCATGGGGAACCATTGGAGGTTATACTATATGAAAATGAGGGCCTTGCCGATGAACGGACTAGTATCAATGATGATCTTTGCATGAGTGTGGATGAAGAAGATGGCCATGATGATGGAATTTATGATATGGTGCACGAGGGAATTGTATACAGGTGAAGATGAAGGTAAAAGAAAAAGGTCTATGTTTGCAATTATATTGAAAGAGATGAAGCGAAGAACTCAAAGACGATAAGGGTGGCATCTCCACCGACGAGGACGAGTTTTTCCTCCGTGTTTTCGCCCCGTTTTTCTCTCTCCGAAAAAAATAGAGTAGCCAATAGGATACGACTATGACAGGAGGAGCTGCTAAACCATTACTTCCTAGCAAACTTCATGTGTACAATTTAAAATGACAAAGATATCCAAGAGTTTGCTAAACTAGTTTGCCATCCTTGGATTTTTGCAAACTAAAAAAAAACTTGGCTCCAACGATAAGAGGTAGTTCTTGGATCCCATCGGTCGTACATGGGAAACGAACCGACGAGAAGAGGTAAAGGAAGGGTGGAAATATAATTTAGTTTCACTCTCGGGGCTCCCGATGCAAGTTTGCTAGAGTGGGAAGTTTGTAGATCCGGGATTGGTTTAGTTAGTGGAAAATGAAATGCGCTTTGGGATTAGATTCGGCGTTTACGCAAGAAGATGTGCCTTCAACAACGCTAGATCCCGGCGTGCTTCTTGGGACTCCTCATCCTTTTATAATCTCCCGCGTGGGTCTTTGGGTTTGTACCTAGGATCAATCATCGAAAAAAAGGATTTTAAGACGACAAAATTTTTTGAGCAATGTTGTACAAGCTAGATAGCAAACCATTCAAAAAAACCCTTCAAAAAAAAGGAAGGATAATGCACTTTACAATCTAGATTTCGTGCTTACCCAAGAAGATATGCTTCCGCGACGGACCCCAGATCTGCAACCACCAAAAAAGAAAAGAAGATGTGCTTCCGCGACGAACCCCGGATCTGCAACCACCAAAAAAAAAAAACTTCAGTATTTGTTTGTTTCTAGAACCACATGAAAAACCATATCTAGCTTTGCATGGATGTGATAAAGAGGTGCACCGCCCGGGATGGAGACGAAGGCGAGGGCGCCCCCCGTGGTCGGACCGCTCTCTACTCTTGTTTGCTTGAGATGAGTTTGGAAAGTCGGGGACGGAGAAGAGGTGAGAAGAGTACTAGTACGGGAGGTGTAGTATGGGAGAAGGAACAAGGAAGAGACGAGAGAGTGAGAGACCTGCGAGAAAACCGCCTATAGTAGCACTATAAAGGAATCCAGGTGGCAAAATAGAGTGTTCGATGCGCATACACCATGGTCCCACGGTTAATGTAAAAGGGCGAATAACTTGTGTGCTATTTCGTAATTTCAAACATTGTTTGGAGTAATAGGACTATGGGAGAATTAGAATTTGGCCCCTCAAAAAAGTTTGTCCTACTCTATCCCAACTACCATCGTTTGGGCCCGCTTGTAATTTTATCTAAATATATCCATGTGATATCTTATTTTGAAGAATTAATTGAAACAAATTTAATGGTGTAATCAAAATTTAATGCTCGGTCACACACAAGAAGTACTCCTATCATGCATATCCCTCGATGTGCACAAGGTCAAGGTAGAGACCGGCACAAGACAAAAATGTTGCTTTTATGTCCTTGGAAGCGAACATTACTTTCGGGCCATGCTAGTTGTGCATCCACATATTCAAAATCGCATTTGGCACGCCCTCGTCCGAAATTCTATTTTCTCCTCCGTAACTTTGGCGTTTGTAATAAAGAAGTTGACAAATTCCACATCTCTTTTCCCGCCCTTGTAATCTAACAAAGTGCAGGTTTCTTAAGGTGGCTTTGAAGACAATCAAGATATATGTTTTTTCGTGATCGGTATTTTTTAAAATCTCGGCGTCACCGATAAAACAGAATATCGGATATATCGGAAATTTATCGCGATACAAAAAAAAACTTCCTAACCAAATTTATGAAAAATATTTATTTTGTTCAAAAAATCATGTACATCTATTCTATACCATTTTAGATAAAAAAAACAAATGTAATTGCAAAAAAAGTACCAACTCAATGTGACCGAGCAAGAATAGCACCTTCAAAGATACACTTCAAATAATATAGGTGCACTAGTCCACAACATAATTCAAGTCCCAAATATTAGTCCAAATATTACAAAAAAGATAGTCTAAAACATCACCACTAGTCCACAACATAGCGGAATCAGTAGAGGTCCACGGTTCCAAACATGCATAAAACTAGGATAGTACAAATCCTAGATATTACAAATTCCACAAGAGTGCCAAATATTACATAATATCGATTGCACAATCCAAAATACAACAAGTTGCACATGGCAAAATAAGTCCATATCGCGACGGTACATTCATGTCAAATCACCGCATTTTAGCAAACAATATGTTAGAATTCATACACTAAAAAGGCCAAGTCGACATTTCAGCTACCATAGTTAGTCAATTGCATGCTAGAAGTGGAAGAAACGCACCTCACCTCTTCACTAGTACAAGTTCTTAACAGGGGACGTTCTTCATCCTTTTCGATCTTGGGCCTAAGAGGGAGGAGGTTGGTCTGTACATTTGTCGTTGCCTTGCTCTTATGGCCGCCAGTGTCACCTCTACTACCGGTGTCATCAACCAGGTCAACCACAATGCCACCGCCTGAAGCCACACTCTTGCCTTTTAGCACTAGCCGAAGCACGAGCTCCATCACCGGCCATTGTACTAGTAACAAATTAAAAAGTCATGAATTAGCATAGGGCACCAAATTATCTGTGTCACTCTCAAAGTTTTCAAGTGGAGCGTGGACCAAATTATTCTGTTGTAATGAATTAGCATAGGGCCACTAATTGTTTGAAATTCATATTCATTCATATAGCAATAAAAGTACCGCATTAAAAACCCCAAGGAGAAGTGCCTAGGCAATAAGTTACATGTGGATTATGTAGCGTAAAAGCGGTCTTTCTATGTGATGCAAAACAAATCAGTAGCGCCTTGGAGCCAAAGCTCCGATTCTTGCTAGCAAACAAAGCTCCAAAGTGTACACATCCACATATAGCTAAACAATTAGCCAAAGAATCGTCAACCATTTTAATTTTCCCTAAATCAAACTAATGAGATGTCATCGTTGTATGCAAGCTAGAAGTGTTGCCTTTGTATATATGCAAATGCTTTTTGCATCATCAATCAATATGCTTACACAAAGAGCATGCATATGTATGTTAGCCATTAAAAGGATCGATAGCATGCAAGACATCTGAATTTGAGGATCCCTACGACTCAATCAATATGCTTTACAAGTAGCATCAACATAACACACACACATCTGAATTTGAGGATCCCTACGACTCTACACACATCTGAGATTGAGGATGCAAACCCTTCGAGATGGTTGGATGCCTAAGTGCGGGGGAAGCCGCCGCCGGGCGTTGGGCAACCAACGACGTCTGCAGTTGGAGCCGATGGACGGGCGGCGCCTCTGCGGGCGAAAGCAACAGGAGGGGTACTACCTCGGCGCCGCGGCCGGAGTCTTTGGGCGGGCCGGCGTGTTCGACGGGCTGCCGGTCTTGTCGTCGTGGGCATGGACGGAGCCGGGCGGGACGAGCAGCCGGGGCAGCGCGTCGGCGAGGGGATGGGGGGCCGGGGCGGCGCGACGAAGCGGGGGCGGGGCGCCGCGCCGCCCGTGGCGGGGGCTGGCCGCCGGTGCGCGTGGAGCTGGCGGGGCGCCGGGCCGCGTCAGCGCCGGGTCGAGCGGCGGCGGCGCTTTCTGTTCTCTCTTTTTTTATAGAAGGTGGCGGCTGGTTGGGAGTGAATGAGTGAGCTTCTAGGGTTAGCTGGGGGCTTTTATTTGGTGGCAACAATGTTGGCGGGCTTCTACAATATTTGGGCCCAAATTTTGGGCGCCCACGCTTTCAAAATTCCAAAATTTTTAGGCGGTAGGAGCAATATATCGGACCCTAGCGGTGACGACGCGATATTTCCAAAATTACGGAAATTTCGCCCGAAATTTTTTCATATGTCTTCACCCTTTTTGACCTGGCCTTCAAAGATACCTCCGCAAATGAAACAAACAAAAAATGTCGGAGTTTAACACCCGCAAAACGTAGTGACAACGATTGCACAATTTGACTAAATGAACTTTCATTTAGACATAATTCGATTACACATAAACAAATTCAATTCATAAATCTCAAGAAATATCACCTACATTTGAGCGTGTTAAAAAATCTCTTCAAGCAATATAAGCTAGAAACTAAATGTGGAATGTAAGGTACATATAAATTTTTTATCCAAATGTTAGTTACCTTCACATAGAGCTTTTGGAGGCGGGGGAAACATTTGAAGACTAACAACATCATTAATGTCGGGAGATGGCATGCACACAACCAAAACTTTAATAGTTCCCATCGGAGATGACATTGCCGGGAGCGCAACTCGCCGTGCCGCATTTGTTGGCGTTTCTTAACGCAAAATGAAAAGAGTTCCGCAAGCGCGCGGAAATGCCATCAGAAGCTTTCACCCTAAGTATTCAGGGGTATCGTATTTCCATAGGGAAGACATGGTGTAAAAGTCTCTAATATGAACATGGACAAGATAACACGACTATGCAATAGACCACAATCCATAATAGGGATAAATCAAATGGTATGATAACTTGACACACACACTCGAATCAATCTCAAAGGATAAAAAGAAAAACATGCTAGGAGAAGGATATCCTATATAGCTTTATTAAGATAGCGGATATACATGCATGCCTTATACCGTCCGAGATTCTAACTCGAGATAACCTCAATTACTATTGGTTTACCGGGGGGCACCTGATAACGCCTGGTGCCGCCAAGCGATGCGGCCAATAGCCCTACTTGAAACACCGACGTGGGGGGATTACAAGGGGCCGGACAGGGGGGCTGTCACCACCTGCCGCCTACCCCCCATTCCGTGCGAGTTCGAGGCAAATGAAGGCAGCCTCTAGCATAAACACCACGCTTTACGCTATGACTACTACTCTAGCGTTGATCGTGGTGACCCTTTAAATGGCGAGGCCCTCTACGAGCATCCGCCACAAGGGCGGACGACGAACCCGTAAAAACCAACAAGCAACCAAGGATTATCTTAAGAGAGAACTCATTATGGTCTAATCATGTATGTATAATACATTTAAGCATAAAGTTCTATTTGACAAGATCGCGACATGCAAACTATATGCTAGTTCATATGCTAAGATCATATCGCATGAACGTGCTCTATTTAGCTATTGATAATAAGAACAAGAATAATGTGGAGAGCAAAGTATTGATCAACATAAGCAAAACTATATTGATCATACCAAATATCTCCAAGAAGATCTTGATCTTACATTGTGCCTCACTCCTAACTAATAAAAGGAAAAAAAGAGAAAGTGAAGAGAAAAGCTCTAGTGTGTTGTGTGTGTTACAAGTGAGGAGTGCCCCTCTTTATATAGTGGAGAGGAGGAGGGAATGGAGGGTGCTCCTTGCTTCGAGGGCAATTTGGCGGAACGAAAGTTTGCACCGCATGCAACCGCCGCGTGAAGACCGCCTCCATACCGCCAGAGAAAGGGCAGGAACAGAGGGCGAAAATTAGAGCCGGCCGCCGCGTGTCCGGCCGCCCCCTGGCCCGGGCCTCCCCCCCGCCCCGGCCTTCTCCCGCGCGCTTGGGCCCTCATATGTTGGGCCTATGCCGGGTGCATGGGCTGAATTTCGTATGAGTTTGGTCCTCTTGTTTGATCCTTTCCTTCGCGTCTTTTATTCAATGCGCTTCCCCGAACTTATTTGGCGACTTCGTACTTTTCCACTTTTATACCAGAAAACATACTTTCTAATGAATACAAGTGAAACTAGGTTAGAAGTACAGTATATGTAACATAAGTTTGCCCCTTTCTCATGAATTGGATAAAGGTTGACTGGTATAATATACTGATAATGACCGCCAACAATCCCCAAAGCTTAACCTTTGCTCGTCCCGAGCAAATAGCCAAGTGTTTGGTTGTTGATCGAGTTGCTTCAATACCTGATATATTTCAAAATGCATCATGTTTATAACTAAGTGTTCCTCCTTTGTTTAAATAAGGTGGTACTTACGCACCCTCCTTTTACTCAAATCATGTGGGGCTTATAATATTTTCCAACTCTTGGGTCATTGCAAGATAGAATGGTTTTTAATAGAAGCACTAGTCATTCATTCTTTTGATCAACTAATCATCCGGAGATTTTATCATATTTTATTATTCCTCAAGTCATCTCAAGAAGTAAACCATATGAAGGAACGAGTCATAACCTTTGATCAAGATGCATAAGTTAGATCTTTTTTGTTTTTGAGAGGGTATGGGCTAGCTCTCTTTTTTTTAAAGGGAGAAGTGGGCTCTTTTCACCCTCATCTTGTCCATTATTCTTCTCTTTTTTTTTTTTTTTTTTTTAGGCGGGCATCGAGTACCCATTGTTTTATTTATTTGCGCACACGCATCCATTTTTTTTACATAGCCCATACCCTATATCCTAGCATCATTGATCATAGGTGTATGACAAGGTTTCGACATAAGTTATCACAATTCTAGCGGTTTGATCATTGAGGATTTTTTTTTTTTTTTGAAAAATTGTCCTTCTGGATGATAAGCTTCTCTTAGAACAAAAGTCATAGCAGATTCTACTTGCACCATATCATATCGCAATAACTTAGTGAAGGATCATATATTTGCATTCCCACAAATCATTAAGTTTCTAGGGTGAGGCAAGGTCTATCCAACAAATCTAAACATATAGGGGAATTCAAAGTTATAAACTAGGGCGCAAATTGAACTATAAATAGAGCAACTATTCATCACTTCAACTTTAGAGGAACTTAAGCATTCCTATGTCACATATAGGAGTGGAATAAATCTTATTATTATTATTCTTTTTTTTTTTTTTTTTTTACCGACTTTCATTTCATTATATATATATATATATATATATATATAATATATTTTATTTTTTGTTTTAATCATTAGTAAAATGAATTGGGAAGTTTGGGAAAATACATACTTACCTCTCATGGGGGTCCTCCCCAAGCTAGCTCGTGGCCTTTGCATCGGGGTTGTACCCTTCGTTCTCCGTAAGGCTCTATTTGAGGGTCCACCGTAGTATGGTGGCATCTTCTTAGAGTCGGATTGATTGTGTGTGCGCTCCCGCCAATGTTGGAAAACAAGACAAAAGAGAACAAACTTCGGCGAGGGTTATGTCGATGAGTGAAACTCTACGAGCTTTGCTTGTGGATGGGTTATGACCAAATTCGAAAGGTTTCTTGCACTAGAATTTGGAGAAGCTTGAAGAATGCAAGAATTGGAGCGGCGGCGGCGAGAGAGTGAAAATGAAAAGAGTGGAGTGCTCTCCTGGCCACATTGCGTTTTGATTGTGTGTTGCCCCTACGATACGCAGGCGAGCACATTGGCTATGAGCTGATAGCAAAGGAAAATAGCGAATGACGCCTTTAGCCTTGAGTGGTCGTCGGTCCGCTTCGCACCAAGATCGGGTCCAATGCCGCCAAGCTTTGGCGGGGCTCATGCCAATGGTCGAAGCTCGATCGTGACCGTTGGGGCAACAGTTGGTTTTGGTTTCGATAGTCTGCTCGATTTTTTATTTTCCCAAGTTTTTATTATTATTTTTTATTTAGATAATTTCTTCAGTAATAAAAACAAGAGTTTATTTTATTAGTTAAGGTATTTCTTTCATTTTTTAAAAAGATAATTTTATATTGATGGTATATATAGGTTTTTTTTTCTTAAATATATATAGTTCACTATAATGATAAAATAAATTAAAATGGCGAAGGATAACCTAATGTAAGAAAAGAATTTTAATTTAAATAAAAAGAATCATAAAAATTATTACCGACTTACCTTCCGCGGGAGTACCGCTAGTTGGCGCACGCCATAGTTTGATTTGTGGATTGTGGCCTCTCTTGAGCCGCACTAGGAGACTCCCAAGCTTGTCTTTGGATGTCATCAAAATAACAGGACAAGAATACTTGGGTTGAAAGGTATTTTTTGTTACTATTAATTTTCTCTTTTTTTTTTTTATTCACTTAAGCAAGATTTCATCTCCATTGTCATCTCAAGGACTTACCCTTTTAAATTCTGACAAATTCCTGCATGGATTAGTCCATATGATCAACCAAAAATCTATACTAGCGACTTTTAGTTCAATAATCAAACTTCGACTCCATGTCTAATTTGATTAAGGTAGACTTAGCTAACCTAAGCACCATGCTTAATTTAGCAAGCCTATGAGAGTATGATCATCAATTTCATGATCAAAACTTCCAAACAAAAACATGCCAAAGATAGATTGAGGAGGTATGAAGTAGTAATCAAGATTCATCCAATGGAAAAGAAGACTTTGAATGGTGAACAAGATGATTTTTTTTTGCAAGGTAATGAACAAACATGAAAGTGTAGGTTTCACATTACCTTGTTATGGTCCTCCCCAAGCTAGCTCAAACTTCGATGGATCGGGGTTGTACCCCCTGCTTTCTTGGCCTTACCTACATGGTTAGTGTATGGTAGATTCACGAGTGGACTTCCCATCCTTCATGATTTCTTGATTTCAAAACGTATGCGGGAGGAGCAATTGAGCAAGCTTGTTTTTTTTTATTATCAAAGGAGGACAACTTCACCAAATTTTCATACTCAAACAAGGCTAAGATAAATATGTAAGGTAAGTCTAGCCTTGTTTTATCTCCTTCATAAAGTAGCTCTATTGTTTATGAAGTCGACCACAGGTTCATTAATCAAACTTCAACGCCATGTCAAAATTTGATTAAAAGAAGGTCATTTTAACCCAAGCACCATGCTTGATTTAAAAGACCTATGTATGTACCACATGTGCCCATGTAAGTGCATCCAAACCCGCATCATGTTTCATGAACAAAGGAAACAAGAATCTTTTATGGAGACAAAAGTAAGAAAAATGATTTGGTGAAGAATTACCTTTGCTTTACCCGAAAGTGCGTATATGTAGCATCATTAAACTTTTGTGGCAATAGCTTGATTGTCCACCTCAGGCGGCCACAAGGCTTGATCGATCATCATTCACAATTTTATGATTGAATTGTGAGTGATGAGTGTAGTCGCTCCGCCATATAAGATGATCATGTTTTCTCTTGACGATGACTTTCTCTCCATCTGCATAGAGTTAGTGTGTATACATATATACCGATCTATGAGATAGTAGGGTGGAGGAATTGATGGTTCATTATTGATTTGTCACCCTGGGCTCGTGATGATATTTTTTTATATTGTTTTTTTTATAGCAAGGCAAGGTTAACATCAATTTTTTTTTTTTTTTTTTCGAAGTTGATGTTGCTCCATGCCCTCAAGCATGATATGTCCTATGGTCTTCTTTGATCTTTACCTGAAATGGTTAGTGACAAGCATACCCGGGGTGCATACCAACTTGAAAACATCCCCTTGCTTTTTATTAGTAGGATTTTTTTCAATATAAACTGTCATGAACAATGGTTACTACACATGCATATCATCATGAACATGTTCTAGTAGATCATTCCTTTAACCAATGCCTTCCCAAAGAACGGCGCCCGAGAAAGCTTGTTGGCGCTTAACGCAAACGTAAAGAGTTCCGCAAAGCCGCGGAAATGCCGGCCTTAGCTTTCACCCTAAGTATTCAGGTATCGTATTTCCACGTGGGAAGACATGGTGTAAAAAAAGTCTCTAATATGAACATGGACAAGATAACACGACTATGCAATAGACCACAATCCATAATAGGGATAAATCAAATGGTATGATAACTTGACACACACACTCGAATCAATCTCAAAGGATAAAAAGAAAACATGCTAGGAGAAGGATATCCTATATAGCTTTATTAAGATAGCAGATATACATGCATGCCTTATACCGCCGAGATTCTAACTTCGAGATAACCTCAATTACTATTGGTTTACCGGGGCACCTGGATAACGCCGGGTCTGCCAAGCGTGCCGGCCAATAGCCCTTTTCGAAAAACACCGACGGGGGGATTACAAGGGACGGACAGGGCTGTCACCACCGGGCCGCCTACCCCCTCATTTCGCGGGCGAAGTTCGAGGCAAACGAAGGCGCCTCTAGCATAAACACCACGCTTACGCTTATGACTACTACTCTAGCGTTGATCGTGGTGACCTCGTGCGGCGAGGCCCTCTACCGAGCATCCGGTCACAAGGGCGACGAATTTAACCCGTAAAACCGACAAGCAACCAAGGATTATCTTAAGAGAGAACTCATTATGGTCTAATCATGTATGTATAATACATTTAAGCATAAAGTTCTATTTGACAAGATCGCGACATGCAAACTATATGCTAGTTCATATGCTAAGATCATATCGCATGAATCGTGCTCTATTTAGCTATTGATAATAAGAACAAGAATAATGTGGAGAGCAAAGTATTGATCAACATAAGTAAAACTATATTGATCATACCAAATATCTCCAAGAAGATCTTGATCTTACATTGTGCCTCATTCCTAACTAATAAAAGGAAAAAGAGAAAGTGAAGAGAGAAAAGCTCTAGTGTGTTGTGTGTGTTACAAGTGAGGAGTGCCCTCTTTATATAGTGGAGAGGGAGGAGGGAATGGAGGGTGCTCCTTGCTTCGAGGGCAATTTGCCGGAACGAAAGTTTGCACCGCATGCAACCGCCGTGAAGACCGCTCCATACCGCTCCATACCGCCGCCGCCCAATAGCCCTACTCCCCGCCTTCTCCTCGTTGCGCCGCTTGGGCCCTCATATGTTGGGCCTATGCTGGTGCATGGGCTGAATTTCGTGCGAGTTTGGTCCTCTTGTTTGATCCTTTCCTTCGCGTCTTTTATTCAATGCGCTTCCCGAACTTATTTGGCGACTTTCGTACTGCTTTCCACTTTTATACCGCAAAAACATACTTTCTCTAAATACAAGTGGAACTAGGTTAGAAGTACAGGTATATGTAACATAAGTTTGCCCCTTTCTCATGAATTGGATAAAGGTTGGCGGTATAATATACTTGATAATGGCGCCAACAGCCGCCATGGTCGCGCCCGGCGAGCATCTCATCGCTAACCCCTCGGCGAGCTCTCATCTAAATTTCTAATAATTATATTACAGCTCAACACGGAAAAACAAACACATGTTGCAAATTAAAAGCGTAACCGATGTTTACACAACAAGATGACAACGAAAAACCAAATAAAGCTAGTTTAGGGACATCTTGCACATCCTAATGAAGGCGTATACCGCTAAGCTGCTCAATTTGAACGCAAGAGTATGAACTCAAAACGGAGGCGCACCGAAGTGGAGAGCATGCTAACGACACGCCGCCCCGCCCCTCGTGGTCATGCATTCTTCCGCCGCATAATGTAGACGTGTTTGTCTTCAACGCTACCGTGACACCGTCGAAGGCGTAGGGACACCTAATCAAGGTTGGGTTGAGGCACACAACCCGCGTTAGGTCCGCCTGGCCAAAATACGGGCTTTCGGCAGATGGTTTCGCACCGCCGCCAGTGTCGGTCGCCGCCCGATTCCATGGAGTAGCGCCCGGCGCTTCTTGGTCCATGGGGTTCGACCGCATAACAAAGATCGCCAAGAAGTAAGCCGCCGGAAGTCCCCAAAGACGTACGCTCTCCCCGAGGAGCCCGCCCTTGGGATCCCACGGCCGCTTCGCCATCTTCACCCATCCCCTCAGAGCATATGGCCTCCCGGATGCTCGGGCCTGAGGAAGCGCCACGCAGCCCCCGTGGGAACTCTTTGTTTCGGCAGGCAGCCGCCAGCCAGACGACCGGGCGGAGCCGACACGCAGGCGCTTTGCCTCCCTTGGTGTTTGCAATGCTGCCGAACTTGCCGCAGACGCGATGAAGCTCCATGTACATTGCATCGGGCAACTTGTTCCTTCTAATCGGGTGGCGCAAGATCGAGATCTCCTGCTCAAAGCGGGTCCTCCGCAAACCGCAGCAATGCAAGCACGCCGTCACGGCATCCGCCGCCATCGCCAAACTTCTTCTCCTTCATCATTTGGGGCAGAGGGCGCAGGAGGAGGGGCAGCAGCGGTGCGCGTTGTGGGGATAATAACGAGGGAGTGGAAAGCAAGAGTGGAGAGGAGTGAACTAGTAGTGAAGACAAGCTATGGACGGGGGTTAGACACGCATATGATGGACCCAGGGCACCTATTTTATATTTCATCGCGACTTGGAGTGTTGGTTCTGCGTGAAAGGACACAAAATCGTCTCCACTCCTTCAAGATCTACCACGGCGACAATAATGGTAGCCCAGGGAGTCCAACGAGGACAACTCTTCCCCGCCCCTCGAAGAAGCATCAAGGAGGAGAATGTATTATGGCCCCGTTTGGATGCCGGGTTAGAGTTAGATTGGGTTATTTTTGCCCAAATAACCCAAAAAGCATCCAAACACATAGGTTAGATTGGGTTATTTTGGCTCTAACCCACCAAAAGAAGTAACCCCTCAAGGGGGTGATATTTGGGTTACTTTGGTAGAGCCCACCAACCCAAAGGCACACTAACTTGGAAAAGTGATTGGAAAAGTGCTTTTAACCCTGTTTCTAACCCCCCGCCATCCAAAAACTGCCTATGGGTTAGAGTTACTTGAGGGTTAGAGTTAGAGTTAGAAAGTAACTCTAACTCTAACCAAGTTAGAGGATCCAAACACGCCTCGACTTATTTAGATTGTGTGAACGATGAACCGCCGCTGTTCGTGGCCGCTCGCTGCTTGGGTGTATATGTTGGTGTTCGTCTCTTTCTTTATATATTATATTATATTATATTATATTATATTATATTATATATATATATATATATATATATATATATATATATTATATATATATTATATATAATGTCCTAATCTACCTTTTATAGAATATTGTAAATATTATGTTTGCCTATATGCTTCAATGTTGATGCGGTTTTGATTTCTTATCATAACTCATAAATGTTCATCTCGCATGCATGCATGAGATGAATGATAGTCATATGCATGTCTTTAGGCGTGTCTTGTACCATTTGATGGTTATTGTTTGTCACCATGTGACTATTAGTTTTTATTTTTTTTGGTTTCATTTGACACTGTTATAGCATAATATTATAAGATAAATAACATGAAATAAGGGCTCAAGTCAAAAGACCAAACATAAGTCTAGGGGTCTAACTAACATAATTCCACGAAGTTTTGGTATTTTGTGACTTTCGAGGACTTGATAGATAATTGCGAGAGAAGAATGGAGAAAGTTCCGGAATATACAAGGCATATGAAGACAAGACTTAACCGTGAAGCAACTCAACCCGAAAGTGAACTAAAACATTCTAGAAGATACGAGGAGGACACCGTAAAAGACGGGACGCCGAGGTGGCATGCCACCACTGGCGGCCGCCCGGTCTAACTAGGTCGGCGCCCGGGTGGGCCACCCCCCGGTCTCTCTCCTTTCTAGGTCGGTTTACTACCGACATTGAGGTTGTTTCTACACCGTTCTTTGAAGGTCCGTTTGATCCAAGGGTTGACGTTCATCGCCAAGTACTATATAAGAAGACTAGCCGACCCCGGGGCTGATTGATCATTATCATACTCATTCATCAACTCATACCCATCTAGTCCAACCAAGTCTAGACCTAAGCCCTAGTTCATACTAGAAGTAGTTAGCTACATAGCTAGTTCTAGTTGAAGATCAAGTTCATCTTGAGTTCCCGATAGTCAAGAAGTAGCAAGGATCATCGTTCTTGAGACTTCTCTTGTATTCGACCGTAAGTACTCTTATATTTAGAATACAATTGTTATGGCTTTGATCTATATAATTATTATATTCTTATTGATATGTGTTTATGCTTGCTATGATTATATGTTTAGTTTAGTAAGATTGCTTTTTATATTTTATGGATGGAATTGTATAGCATCCATATAGATGATCACTATGTGGGTGATAAGCAATGTGTAAACGTGGTGTTTATACAACGTTTATCTGCAATTGCACCCTACATTCCGGGCCGTGTGGTAGATGTAAAGACATATAGCTATGAGAGCTATCTGTCAAATGATAATGAATGCATTCGGTAAGCATGTAAAGATGTAATATAATAATAGTTGCCGAATGATCATAGAAGACATGTTTGCACAAGTAAAGTCGATCATCATGATATGACATCATAAAGCTCTATTGCATGGATCGAATTAATTGACAACATGGAACAAAATAAATATAAACCTAACTAAATGATAAATATAAACCTAATCCAATAGCATGATACCACCCTTGCAAGCTAATCCACCGATATAAACCACTTACCAAACCACTTACCACAACTATCAATCCACGCATGATACAATCTAACCATGATAAGCTAAAAGCACGCATACATCTAAATAGATCTATAAACACTCATTACTCGTTAAGCGCCGTATGCATAGACCAATAAAGTGCATATGCAAACCTAATCTAAAGCAAAGCCCGGATTCGGCCCCGATCGATCCTAACAAAGAATCCACCGCATGATACAATCGCAACAAGCTAATCCACCGCATGATACGGCTTGCCGACTTAACCGTTCTAAACCCTCTTCGTCCTAACAAAGAATCCACCGCATGATACAATCGCAACAAGCTAATCCACCGCATGATACGGCTTGCCGACTAGACTCTAACGATAGGTAGATTTACACATGAAAGATACAAGTAAACACATAACTATATTCGGCAAGGTTGCGAATCCAAAAGGTCCATGAAGAAGAAACTCACACGTAAAACCTTAGCCCCGCCGCGACGACTGATGACTAAACGCTAAGAACCCAAGAACACGTGACAACCTAGATTGATCCGGGTTCGGCTATGACAAAGACAGATAGATCTAATGACAAGCTTAATGATAAACATTGAAAGTATTGATGACATCTAGATCTAACAAAAAGATAAAGCCGAGCTATATCAATCTAGATTGGGCAAAGTGTGTGTGCAAACACAAATAAATAAATAGATAATCAAGTAGGAACCATGCACCACTTTCGGTAACTTAATGAATTCATTAGGGTGCCAAGCCTAATGAAGCCGATAACTAGCTCTCGGCCAAATCTTAGCCCACCTGGATGGCTCATGATCGACCAAAGAACCCTCTTGCCCCGAGTAGCTTAAATCCGCCGACGATACTAAGCGTGAACAAGACTTCTTGCAATAATCTAAATCCGCCCGACGATACTAGCCATGGTGCAAGGTTGCCGGTACTTTACGGAGGTCGATCGGTCGATGAATCCTCTCGCAAGAGATCGGCGACACGATCGGACTCGAAGGGTGGCGGGGAGCCAAGGCACGGGCGGGTTGTTTGTATTGATTTGGGTAGGTAGTTTACATTCTTGCGGGGGTCTCATATTTATACCACGGGCTTATTGAGTCCTAACTAATTATGAATAATAATAACGACAATATCTAGCTAAGATACATTGTCCTCCAAGTCTTCTCGAGTCGTGGAATTGCACGTGATGTGGGCCCTCGCCCCTGGATATTCTCCTTTGACGCTCCACGCTTGCGAACCATCTCTTGCTCGGCTCCTTCTCGGACTCGGGCTCCTTAGCCGAATAACGGCTTTCGAATGCCATAGTACCACTTGCACCATATCGCTAGCCAGAATGACTCCTTGCCAAACCATCGCGTCTGCACCGCCCATCGGTCATCCGGGCTCTACCAAATTTTGGTGTTAACATATGCCCCTCAATTTTAGAGTAAAAGAGATTCCTTTTGCTCAAATTGACCACGATCCTGCTAAAATTTGGGCCAAGCTTTTAAGCGGGCTAAAATTACCAAGGCCCATCTTCTAGAAATTTCTGCGACACGGTTTCAACCCTTGATTTCTTCTTGGGACTTGTGCCACGGAGTTTCCACCAATGTGAATCGGCAAGCCAAGCCGCCTCCGCTTCTCAAGATAAGCACCGAATAGCCCTCTCAGATTGCTCCTCTTTAGGTTTTCTTCTGTATAAATACAAGCGAACTCCTTCAGCCGAGAGTAGTCATCCAGATCTCCTTTCTATCCTCCGATTTTTCTCCTCCTCTTCCAAGATCTAAGTCACCAGATGGCAAGTTCAAGCAACAAGCGTCCGGCTGATTCGGCAGATCCACGCCCTCCGAAGAGGCCTGCAACGAGGTAAGTACGTCTTCGTACATCTCAACCCAATCCCATTTTGCACTTACTAATCCTGATCTTTCTTCTTGAAATCTTCGACGAGGAAAACGCCCAACTCCGTCGTCAGCTGGCGAGGGCACGGACCCTTTTCAAGGAGGAGAAGGAAAATCATGACATAACAATCAAGATCTTCGAGGATGCGAGAGGAGGCCATGCATCGCCTTGACAAGGAGAACGAAGCCCAAATGCGTCATAGCAATGGTGAGTTTTCGTTATGATATTCCGTCTTCCTTTTCTTGTATTCTGAACACAACTCCCTCATTCAAATCCTTTTATGTTTTAGACTTGGCAATGAAGCTCCATCGCCTGAAGGTTGCTACTGGCAGGCTGATCAGGGAGCTTGAAAAGGATGATCCTCCGTGCCCCGACACAATCCGGGGCTTCAAAGAAGCCTATGGGTTTTACGAAGACTATCTACAACACGGTTTGTAGATTAGGGAGGAACTAGTCACTATGTAATGGACTTATATTTCCTGCCTCTATTAATAAAGAATCAGTTTCCTTTCTTCGCTTCGCGATTTTGTTTTACGTTGAATTAAACTAAGCAATCTCGATGCCAAATCATCACCTTGCCGACTACCACTACCGATCAAGCCTTTAACCGAATAGATCTTATGAAAAACTAGCCAACTTTCTCTCGCCTCCTTTGAAGAAAATCTTAAATCCGATTAATGAGGTAGGTAGTGGCATTGATGATAACGAAACACGCCAAAGCGTAGAGGAATCGAATCTCATGACTGTTCCTTCCAGTTTGAACAATCAATGAGATTTTCTTCTATCCATACCGATTGCCCTTGTATATTAATCCTCTCGTTCTTGCAAATATGGATGAAATCCTTGTTAAACAAAGCAACCGAATCTTGCTCGACGTCATTATCAGCCAAATTCTTAAAATAATATAAGAAATTTGGCTTCCGTAAAACTTCGCGCACTTGTACATTGTATCATTAAATGTGTCCCGCCTTTCTCTTTCTCCCAATAAACCAACCGGGGGCAAAAATGTCACCCAAAAGGGAGTGGAACGAGTAGAGCTGGCTTCCTTTGATAAGCAATCTTCTCAAAAATATATAATTAAATGCATCTCGACCAATCAACTTCTTTTCCATCAAGCACCTAGCCTTATATCTCCAAACGCAATTGAAATCAATTTGGCCTTTCGCTTCCTTCCCTTTTCGCCAAGTATTCTCCACCAGCATTGGCAATCCCAATGGCGGATAAAGGTAAAGAAGTTGCCGAGGAATCAACAGTTCGTGGGTCCTCCACCACCGCTCGCGCATTCGCTCGGGTAGATTGGACCCTTCGCGAGATCTAGTCATCTCTTATCTTGATGCATTCTAATCCTTCCACTTCTAGATCACCAATGCACCCGGACTTCTTGTTTGGCACTCGGCGCATTCCAATCCCTACCTCATCGACTCTTCTCGATGACAATTCCCGGGCGGATCGCGAGACTCTCCGCAATCACCGCGAAGAAGAGAGCCGCCGTGGGGAGCCCTCGAGCGGTCTAGATGTGACTCGACTCCTTATGCCGTTGCGGCGTGAACGCCATATGGCTTTGGAGGTCCATATTGGCGATACGTTAAAGCTCGACCTGTTTGTATGTTGTTGTTGTGGTGATCGACTCTTCCTTATTTCACTCATCATTGAGTTGTCCGAGCGCCATCAGTGCCTCCGTGAAGCGGTGTCGATTTGGTGCGGCGCTTGACATGCCGGTGAACCCACCGGCTCCACGCATCCGTGAGATCGTTGATAAGATCAAGGATGCCATGAAGAAGAAGTGAAGAACGTGACGGGATGGTGTCGAATAGTACCTAGGATCGGGACCAATGTAGGAACCTTTTGTGATGTATTCGGCAAAGTCTTTTGTAACAAACTTTCGAATTCTGAATAAAGACCTTTCGTCTCCATATTGATGCGTTTTTATATTTTTTTGCACTAAAGGCGACATAACAAATTTATGCCGGCCGTTCTCCAAATCTATGGAGTATTTTTTTCGCTAAAGGCGATGATTTACACATCGGCTATCTCTTATGAATAGAACAAATTTTCTTTGCTCACAACTAATAAACTATACGTGTCGGCCAATTATATCTTGTGATAATTGATCCTTTAGAAGCCGACACGTAATCTTTCCCTTAGAAATTACTGTGAGAGCCGACTATCTCGATCGGCTGCTGGTCTTTGTAACGAGTACCGACGGGGACCTTCTTCCCATTCTCTTCCCTCCCTAAGCATTCCACGCCTTCATATTCCCGTAAAACGATGGCTCGATTCTTTTTAACGCTTACCGAATCATCGGCTTGCACTATCTCGACATCATCACCGCTCCAATGGATGAGGACTTGATGCATGGTGGATGGAACGCAACAGTTAGCATGGATCCAATCTCTCCCAAGTAATAAGCTGTAGGACCCCTCACCATCAATCACAAAGAAGGTAGTGATTAAGGTCTTTGAGCTGATCGTCAAATCAACACAAACGGCTCCATGGGTATCTGAAAACTTGCCAGTGAAATCTCTCAACTCAATGTCTGTCTCCAATAGATCTTCATCAATCATCCCTAGTTTTCTGAATGTTGTATATGGCATGAGATTAATGGCAGCTCCTCCATCGACAAACATATGGGTTAAGGGCTTCCGGTTGAGGTACCCTTTTAAATAGAGAGGTTTCAGATGATTATGTTCTCTCAGCTTATCAAACACTGCTTGCCTTGATAAAGTCAATTGTGCTAAGAGGTCCATCATCTCTCTACCGTCGAGATCAGAAAATGCATCATTGTCTGAACAAGCACCTTCCTCCACTGGATCTTCAGTAATTTGTTCCACAGGAGTCCCAAGTTTTATTGGGATGAAAAACACCATGCTAACATCTGCTGAATGCCCACTTGCTGAATACTCCTCTACCGAATGACTGGCTTCCTGAGTTTTCTTCTTT
The DNA here is from genome assembly GCA_015847255.1 of Hyparrhenia diplandra. Classification (NCBI taxonomy): domain Eukaryota; kingdom Viridiplantae; phylum Streptophyta; class Magnoliopsida; order Poales; family Poaceae; genus Hyparrhenia; species Hyparrhenia diplandra. The sequence continues at coordinate 133,141 of JADLZK010011194.1, read as the reverse complement.
GGGCGCCATACCCCTTGCGTTATGCTGTTGCTTCTTTAAGCTCCTTGTTTACGAGACGACGGACTCTTCTCTTCCGGCTTTTCCTTAGACCAGGAGGGCACCATTGTCCTTCGCCACACATACTCTTGAGGAGAGTCCATGTCATCATCGAGAATCCTCTACATCGACCCATGCTTGATCTCGCAATCCTCTTACCGACGTGAGGTGTACTTGTCTTTATTTTTTTAAGCGCCGATCATCCTCCTCGGGAAGCGTGCCCCCGTCTTTCTTGGATGGGACGGCGGTTGACTCGTGCCTGTCGTACTGTGATATTGCTCACTTGCATTCAGGGCAATTGTTCTTAGCGGTGCAACTTCAAGCCTTCATTCCAAAGAATGCCTAAAGAAAGGATGTCCCAATGAGACTCCTCTCGCTCCTTCATGTACTCTTCCCCTGTTCTTGGTGGTACATCTCTTCTTCGTACCTCTGCTGTTCTCTTGCAAGTCGCCGATCCCTACGATGGTTCGCTTCTCTTCTTTGTCTTTGCCACTTGTTCAGCAAAGATACGAGGATGTCACCCTTGGTTTGGAGGTTTCTCCTTTTTCTGTTCGGCTATTTGGGAACCGAACACGATGTTGCTGGAGTTCAACACTAGACACCTACCGACTAGGGTCAACTGATCCACTTTGCTTTGCCCTTTCAGAAGTCAGCACTTTCATTGGGGCTTTACCCTTAGGATCACCGGCGTAAAACCATGCACGAATCGAAAGCAACCATGCCTGCAGGGAAGGGCTCCTTATCCACCTTCATGTTGTTGTTGAACTTGAGGAGACCTTGCTGTATGGCCCTCTGAATCTGTTGTTTAAAGATTTGGCAGTCAGTGATGTTGTGAGTGATCATATCATGGAAGCCACAATATCCCGCGATCTTGACCCAATCTGACGCTTCATAGAATGGTTTTCGGTAGCTTGATGCGTCCTTCCTTGACTAAAAACTCAAAGAGCTTCTCCGACTTAGAGACGCCGAAGTCGTATGCCCCCCTTGAGTGTCTTCATCCAAATACATTAACCCGACGGGTTCCTTGCCCCAAGTGAATTCGCGCAAAATGCTACATCCTCTTGGCCATCATCTTCATCTTCTCCCTCTTCCGTGAAGTGGTTGTATGTCTGATAAGATACGTTGCCCCCCCTTCTGAAAACGGGTGTCCTTCTTGATGCTCTAGAACTGATTGGCCATGAGTGACAAGCGCCTTGAGAGCTGTCCTAGGTCATCAAACTCCATGCCGGCTAACCTCTCCCGATGGTCGGATGCATTCCCGAATGGCTACGGCCTTCAATCGATGGTCCGGCAAGCTCAAAGAGTAACAGAATTCTTTATCTCTCTAAACCTGCGCAAGAACTCTTGTGGTGTCTCATTGTACTTCTGTGTCAACCCCATCAAGTCGACGAGCTCTTTTTCATTGGAACCGCTGTAGAAATATGAATGGAATTTGTCCTCTAGCTCAGACCAGGTTCCAATAGAATTGGCCGGCAATGTAGCAAACCATGTGAAAGCCGGCCCTGTAAGGGATGATGGGAAGAAGCGAATCCTCCATGCCTCATCATTGGCAAGCTCTCCCAACTGAATCAGATACTAACTGATGTGTTCGGTAGTAGAAGTGTCATCTTGTCCAGAGAACTTGGTCAAGTCGGTTGGAGGCTTCAGTCTTGAAGGAAGCGCCACTCTGTTGTACCAATCGAGGTATGGTGACTGATACACATAAGGCCGATTCTTGGGCTTAATCCCAAATTGGTGTTGCATCATATCGGCCATCCTCGCTAGGAGTATATCCATATTTGAGTTCTCGTGGTCCATGAGATTGTCCTTGACCGCCCAACCGCCTATACCCGGATTTGGCATAGCATGAATCGTGGAATAGTCAACGAACTCGCGTGTAACCAGGGCCAAAGGGATTTCTCTCGCAACCCACCGGCCATTGGAGCTATTGAATATGTGTTGTATATCGGAGGGTTCCCGGGTGTACCAACGCCGCTTCTCCATGTGTCTTGGCTCCGGATCCCTCTGGTTTTTTAAATGTCTTGTTCTCTCCTCCGCATTCTTGATTTATAGCTCCTTTCTTTGGTGGTGGCTTAGGCATTTGTATGTATCTTGGCCCTGATAGCTCACCAAGCCGAGAGCCTCAAAGTGTTGATCAAACTCGGGTCCAAAGCTAGCCTTCATGATGTCGCGAAAAGTATTGAAGAACGCCGTGTTGTGATTGGTCATTGCACTCCCAACGGCAAATGTGACAATTTCCTCCATCCGGCGGATTTCTTCGTGACTTGGTTCCTCATCTTCCTTTCTGCCCCCTCTTCTTCATCGATACTTGCCGAGCATATCCTTTATCACCGGGCATCAATATCTTTAGAAGATCCGTCTTACGGATGACTGCACCGCTCTTGTTCTTGGAGAAGCATGACATGCACTTTCGCGAAGGCTAAGCACATCTCTCTCACCGTGTGTTCGGTCGTCAGGAAGGTCATCCATCCGAAGGTGAATGACATTGTTTTTGTCGACTTCTTCCCAGGCATATTGTTTTGATCTTGAGTCGTCCCACCAGCGTGCCAAAAAGTGTGTAGGCACAAAAAATCCTACTCCTTGCGCGCGCACACACCGACAAGCGGAATAGTCGGCTTTACTCGGCGCCGAGCGTCTTGAGGCGTGCCGATCAATTTGACCTTGTTAATTGACAAGGAAGTAAACGTGAGATCTGAACATGCCTGGTGAGACCAAGACAGTTCCGCATGTATGGCTCTAAGGCCAGATGTAAAGACATATAGCTATGAGAGCTATCTGTCAGGAGATAATGAATGCATTCGGTAAGCATGTAAAGATGTAATATAATAATAGTTGCCGAATGATCATAGAAGACATGTTTGCACAAGTAAAGTCGATCATCATGATATGACATTATAAAGCTCTATTGCATGGATCGAATTAATTGACAACATGGAACAAAAAGCGGTAACTCATAAATATAAACCTAATCTAAATGACACATGCATAGATTTCTTCCAACTAGTCTCGCAGACGCGTCTAGCCTTCCTAAAACCCGTCAAGCTTAAACCCTTGCGAGCTAATCCACCGCATGATACCACTTGCTACAGATTTAAACCACTTACCACAACTAGATCAATCCACCGCATGATACAATCTAAACATGATAAGCTAAAAGCACGCATACATCTAAATAGATCTATAAACACTCATTACTCGTTGAAGCGCGTATGCATAGACCAAGAAAAGTGCATATGCAAACCTAATCTAAAGCAAAGCCGGGATTCGGTCCCGATCGGTCCCTAACAAAGAATCCACCGCATGATACAATCGCAACAAGCTAATCCACCGCATGATACGGCTTGCCGACTTAACCGTTCTAAACCCTCTTCGTCCTAACGGCAATCCACCACATGATACACATTGCAACAAGCTAATCCACCGCATGATACGGCTTGCCGACTAGACTCTAACGATAGGTAGATTTACACATGAAAGATACAAGTAAACACATAATCGTATTCGGCAAGGTTACCGAATCCGGGGGTCCATGAAGAAGAAACTCACACGTAAAACCTTAGCCCCCGCCGCGACTCATGACTAAACGCGAGAACCCGCAGAACACGTGACAACCTAGATTGATCCGTGGTTCGGCTATGACAAAGACGAGATAGATCTAATGACAAGCAATGATAAACATTGAAAGTATTGATGACATCTAGATCTAACAAAAAGATAAAGCCGAGCTATATCAATCTAGATTGGGCAAAGAGTGTGTGCAAACACAAATAAATAAATAGATAATCAAGTAGGAACCATGCACCACTCGGTAACTTAATGAATTCATTAGGGTGCCAAGCCTAATGAAGCCGATAACTAGCTCTCAGCCAAATCTTAGCCCACCGGATGGCTCATGATCGACCAAAGAACCCTCTTGCCCCTGATAGCTTAAATCCGCCTGACGATACTAAGCGTGAACAAGACTTCTTGCAATAATCTAAATCCGCCTGACGATACTAGACATGGTGCAAGGTTGCTTGGTACTTACGGAGGTCGACCGTCGATGAATCCTCTCGCATAGATCGGCGACACACGATGGACTCGAAGGGTGGCCGGAGCCAAGGCACGGAGCCGGGTTGTTTGTATTGATTTGGGTAGGTAGTTTACAGTTGTCGGGGGTCTCATATTTATACCCTGGGCTTATTGAGTCCTAACTAATTACGAATAATAATAACGACAATATCTAGCTAAGATACATTGTCCTCCAAGTCTTCTCGGAGTCGTGGGAATTGCACGTGATGTGGGCCCTCGTCCCTGGATATTCTCCTTGACGCTCCACGCTTGCCGAACCATCTCCTGCTCAGCTCCTTCTCGGACTCAGGCTCCTTAGCCGAATAACAGCGGCTTTCCCGAATGCCATAGTACCACTAGCACCATACTGCTAGCCGAATGACTCCTTGCCGAACCATCACGTACCGGCCCATCGGTCATCCAGGCTCTACCAAATTTTGGTGTTAACACTGTGGTAAAATATAAATACGATACCTGGATTACTCCTGGTGAAGTGCTACAATTGGTATTTCTATCTGTGCGCTTGCAGATATCATGTTCATTCTTTTATCAAGGCCAATCAAGAATACCATGCCCCGCATTTCTTTGAGCGTTATTGCTAGGGTGAGAGACTAGTGTATAGGTAATGCCTAGAAATGAGTGGTATACCTTGAGTACATATCCTGGTGAGATTAACTCCACTATGGATAGTGATGCTAAGTTTACATCCCACTACTAACACCACCTAACTCCGCTTTGTTGGATCATGAGGTTAATCCCATATCCAAGCTAACATGATTAGATAGATTTCCCATATATATTTATTTCGCCTTCCTAATTGGGATCGTGTAAGAAATATCAACAAGCATTTTTGGCGCCGTTGCCGGGGAAGGCGTAGTCTATTTAGAAAAATAATTTTTCTTGGCTTTGTTTTTCAAAACTTTCCTAGTTTGGGAGAGCATAGTCAATCTTTCAAAATTTTGAAAAGATGTTTTCAAAACTTCAAAAGTTTTCTAGTGCTTCTTTCCAGCTTTCTCTAGTTTGGAGGGGTATTAACCAAAACTTAGACAGTGTTACTCCTATTAAGTTGGTATTGTTTCTGACTTTACTAGTTAGAAAGGGTGCTAGCCAAAAATCTTATGAACACATCATATAAGGAAACCAGAGAGATCCCTTACACCACCTAATGCATTGAGAACCCATTATCACATACTCAAACAGGTCCAACCCTGTTTTCTATTTTTGTTTTGATCTTATGCAGGGAGAAATATATGTATGAATAAGAACCTTCCGAAAAATTATATTGAAGATCCTGAAAAATTAATCGAGGCAGGCCGAGAGCAAAACTCGCACAAACTCCAAAGACCTTCATCATCATCATCATCATCATCATCATCGAGAATCCAAGACCTACTTGAATCGGAAGTTAATCAAGTTACTAAAGACTTGAGATCTCAATTTGAAGCTATGGCAACCAAGACACTTCGTGAATTTTCAGCTCCTACCACGGACAACATTCTCGTTGGTCCGAAGGTAGAGGTTGGAGATAAAGGCTTTGAGCTTAAGCCAGGGCTCATCAACATGGTGCAAGCTAGTCAATTTTGTGGAAAGGCACATGAAGATGCTAGTGCTCATCTCCAACATTTCCTGGAGATTTGCAGTACATTTACTATGAAGGACGTATCTGAAGATGCAATCTTGCTCCGCCTCTTTCCATTCTCACTATTGGGAAGGGCTAAGCAATGGTTCTATGCTACCAAAGATAAGAATACAACATGGGATATTTGTTCCACAGCCTTTCTTGCTAAGTTCTTTCCTGTAGGCAAGACAAATGCCTTAAGAGGGAAGATATCAAATTTTCAACAACAAAGATGATGAATCGGTCCCTAAGCATGGGAGCGTTTCCAAGATTACATTTCAGAATGTCCACACCATGGGATGGAGAAGTGGCTATTGATGCGGACTTTCTATCATGGGCTTGTTCCCGGTGCTCGTGAAACTATGGATGCCGCACCGGGTGGTGCTTTCTTATCACTTACATTAACTCGTGCCACAGAACTTGTGGAGAAGATGGCTTCCAACCAAGGTTGGAGTGAAGAGCGTCAATCTCGCAAGAGAGGAATGCACCAACTAAAAGAAGTAGATATGCTATCTGCTAAAATGGACCTTATCATGAAGAAGCTCGAGGATAGAGATCCTCAACCCAAGGCGATTATGCAAATTCAAGACTCACGTATGACATGTGAAGAATGTGGAAACTTAGGCCACACCGGGCGGGAATTGTCCGTAGATCCCGAGGACATAAACTTCATCAATAACAATAATAATTTCCGTCTTCAACAGAATCAAGGTTGGAACCAACAAAGGCCCAATTATCAAAGCAACTATCAAGGTAACAATCCAGGTAACAATTTTAATACTTATCAACCTTCTTTGAGAGATCTTGTTGTTAACCAAGGTAAAACTATGGAGAATCTGTCAAGAAAGATAGCAACTAATGATAAAGCTCTTGAACTTATCAATACTCGTTTAGAAAGCTTTTCTTCAGCTATAAAGAATCAAAGACAGCTTTAATAAGATGATAGAATCTCAGATTTCTCGATTATCTGCTCCACTAACCACGCCAGAAAGATTCCTGGGCAGCCGGAAGAATTAGAAACTCGCAAACCTTGTCGATATTTATAATGCAAGTCGTTACTATAGAAAGACCTCGGGAAAGCTGTTGGTTGGATGATTCAATGCCACCTAAGAAGGAAGATCCGGAAGGCCAGTCATCACAATCAAGATTGGACAACACACATTCGACAATGCTCTCTGTGATTTTGGCTCAAGCGTCAACATACTACCCAAGGTAATTTATGAAAAGATTTATAGTGAACCACTTTGGAAAACGAATATGTGCTTGCAGCTTGCGGATCAATCATTACTCGTTATCCCGAGGGGATCCTTGAAGACGTGTGTGTGGGAATCGAGGCTCTTACGTGCCGCCAGACTTCGCAGCTTGTAGACACCTAAGAAATGAAAGAGCAACAATCATACTTGGTAGACCATTCTTATGCTCAGCCAAAGTCATCATCTACGCAGTCAAGAAGATTGTTTTCAATATCAAAGGGAAGAGGGAGAAATTCACTTTCAAAAACAAGGTACACAACTCTCTTACTTATTCCCAGAATTCCAATCGTTATGTTCTAGAACCGACGATGGAAAGTTACAATCGTAACGTAAGGAGGAATCGAAATCGAACAAGAACAAGACGGCCACGACCTACAAAGGTAATGGTAGTAAATAAAACAACATCTTATAATGATCATTTACTTCAATCTCCAATGCTTCGTTAGCAAGATGATCCAGTACTCCAACCATCGCATGTTCTATTCAATGCTTAACTTTCTATAATACATATTGCGATCTCGATCTCGTGTTAATTTAATGGCAAAGGTTACATATGAATTATTATTTGGAAAATTGCCGTTGCAACCAACATATGTGCAGCTACAGATGGCGCACCAATCCTATAGAGTTCCCCAAGGAATTGCCAAAAACGTACCAGTCAAGATTATGGACCACTATGTTCTCACTGACTTTGTAGTCATGGACATGGGAAAGGAAGAAGATCCTCCACTAGTGCTTGGGAGACCATTCCTCAACACTACTCGTGCAATCATCTACATCCATACAGGAGATTCATTTCCAATTTCCTAAGGAGAAGGTACGTGTTTACTTTAATAGTTATAATGAATATACAAATCCTGGGGAAAAGGGGCAGCTCGTCGCCATAATAGACGATGGATCAAGAATCTAGAAGATGAAAAGGTATGTGCGTAAAATCAATACTATTACACCTAATACATCCACGGAGAAAGAAGAATCAACTACTCCAGAGAAGAGTTCATCATCCAAAAGATGGAGAAAGAAGAAGACATCTCCCGAAACATCATCGAAGAGACCATAGAATCATCGAGTGCCACCGATTGTGACAACCGATATACCATGGGAGTGAAGAGCGAGAACTTGAGTCTTGTTTGGAGGACTTTAAACACTGAATCCTCGCCGAAAGGTAAGTCGGTAAGTTATCCATATTTAAATTCCTGCATTGCACATCATGTTTATCTTTTTTAGTATCTCATATCTGCATTTTGAAAATAACAAAAATATTTTGTCTTTTTATCTTTTGTGAAAACCTTTAAGCCCCATGCTAATATTCCCGAGGCTTAACACCTCTAGGCTATTTGCTGTTGTGGCATAATAAAATAAAATAAAGAAGCATCAGTATTTTATTTTATCTTACATATAAAAATAAAATAAAAAATTGAAAATGAAAATCTAAAAATATTTCTCGTGCAACCTAAAGCGATGTGGCTAACCCCTAATGCTTAATCAAGTTCCACTAGCTTTGTTGTTTATTTGAGATTAGCGATTTCAAGAGGAGAAGAGATATGTTAGGCGCCACTCTATTGCCAACTACCTCAACTTCTACATCATTGAAGATTACACTCCAATCTAGCTTGGGGAGTGCAACCCCCCATTTATCCGATAAGTATCTTACTATCTATCTATTTATATATTATTATTAGTTAAATATTTTCTTTGCTAGAAAGTTTAGTTTTATAGAGTTTAATAGTCTAAAAGAGTCTTTTGTTAGAGTGTGAATAAAAGGATCAAGAGAGAGTGTTCACTAAAGTTTACTTTGCTCAACTAAAAGGAACCTTAAAATCACCAACATGGAGATGATGAATAGTTGCTCGTTGTTATACTTTTCTAGTACCTAGCTTTCAAGCTTAATTTCTCTTGAGCTCCATTTGCAAAATTATTTTGATATTTACTCTAAACCTGAAACCTATGGGTTGCAAATGCTTTAAAGTCTAGGTAATTGACGGATAAGATATATGATAGTCTCCGAAATGCTATTTGATCTTTACTCCTAGTGACACTAGATTTACGATTTATATTTTGAAAATTGAAAATGCACATGATAAGTTCTTTGACAAGAGTGTGAACCTCCTACCACAGATATATACATGCTATTTAGATTAGGAAAACCTTTTGATAAAAATATATATAGGCTCGCTTGCTTTTGCATTGAGTTTGTTCAATCTTTGTCGACCCTTAGAAACTTGTCATGCTGATCATGTATACTCCACTCCACTTATTCCACTCCACTCGAAATACACATATGCTATTTCTATCCCGAAGTACGCATCCACCATATACACCCATTTACTCTAGCAAAATGTTCTACTCCTATCCTAGGAGAGAGCAACCAAAAATATTCACTATACCCATCCACTCATTCATTGCTAGCCAATATCTTACAAAAGCTCCATTATATTTACCTCTCAAAAAGTTATTAAAAAAAAGAGATAAGAAGAAAAAAAAGAAAGGGAGATGAAAAATGGACAAAAGTCCTATGTGTAGAGCCTACCTCCCTAAGAAAAATAATAAAGATGAAAAATGGACAAGTGTCCGAGGGTTGTTTAAAGAGAGGAAATAAAAGACAAAAGTCTAGGGCGAGTAGAGCCCACCTCTCTAGAAAAAAATAAAAAAGTAAGAAAAAGATACAACCCAACCTTCTCTATAAAGTTTCCAAATTCAAAGAGAGAAGATTCCTCAAGGAGCAAAAAGTAAGATTTCCCTTATCTATTCTATTCACTTCATTACATACTACATTCTATCCACCATACACATGCACCACTTGATCATTAACTTTGGATCCATTGCTCGAATTTATCTATGCTTAGTAAGTTAAATAAATTATTTATTCCTACCTATGAGCTTATAAAGCCTTATATAGGGTGAGAGAGAAGAAGGCATAGTTAATATACTATGAGATGAACACTACCTTATTGCCTTAGGCATATAAGAGATTAGAGAGAGTCATTAGGAACTTTGAGTTTTATTTTGAAAACCAAAGAAAAACTCTATTTGATCAAAAGAGTAATTATCTTTATCTTTCAATTACCCAAGATTGAAGAAAAAAGATATAAGCCCCAAAAAGGTAAGAGGTAATTGAGTAAGTTAAAGTTTTGAAAAAAAAAAGTTTATCTTTATAGAGAGAAATTTTGTTTGAAAGCATGTGTACTTTAAAGGTGTGATAGTGTTGCAGCAACTCCTGATCCAAGTAAGTAGTTAATATAATATTTTGTGTCTTGGAGACTAGCAAGAGGTAAGCAGCTTGTTGAACTAAATCATAATATTATAAGATAAATAACATGAAATAAGGGCTCAAGTCAAAGACCAAACATAAGTCTAGGGGTCTAACTAACATAATTCCATGAGTTTTGGTATTCCCCTTTTCCTTGATAGATAATTACGTGAGAAGAATGGAGAAAGTTTCGAATATACAAGGCATATGAAAAAGACTTAACCATGAAGCAACTCAACCCTAAAAGTGAACTAAAACATTCTAGAAGATACCGCACCGCAAAGACGAGGCGCCGGGTGGCATGCCACCACCGCCGATGGGTGGCCCACCCCCAATCGGTCTCTCCTTTCTAGGTCGGTTTACTACCGACATTGAGGTTGTTTCTACACCGCTTTGAAGGTCCGTTTGATCCAAGGGTTGACGTTCATCGCCAAGTACTATATAAGAAGACCGCTTGACCCCCTGGGCTATCGATTGATCATTATCATACTCATTCATCAACTCATACCCATCTAGTCCAACCAAGTCTAGACCTAAGCCCTAGTTCATACTAGAAGTAGTTAGCTACATAGCTAGTTCTAGTTGAAGATCAAGTTCATCTTGAGTTCCATAGTCAAGAAGTAGCAAGGATCATCGCTCTTGAGACTTCTCTCTTGTATTCCATCCTGTAAGTACTCTTATATTTAGAATACAATTGTTATGGCTTTGATCTATATAATTATTATATTCTTATTGATATGTGTTTATGCTTGCTATGATTATATGCTTAGTTTAGTAAGATTGCTTTATATTTTATGCATGGAATTGTATAGCATCCATATAGATGATCACTATGTGGGTGATAAGCAATGTGTAAACATGGTGTTTATACAACGTTTATCTCGCAATTGCACCCTACATTCCCGGCCGTGAATGCATTCCTTTGGAATCCACCCTCCGAATGTAGGACTAGTGTAATTATTACGAATGAAAAGTTTCGTCCCTTGGTTGTTAAATGCTTGCCATGTGTAAAGTAATCCAACCTTGCCATGATAGCTAGATGTATTGCACTAATTGTAGTATTCATTTACATATATGATTAGGAGTATCTTAGGAATATTCATTCTATTCTTTCTATAACATGTTAAAGCTCGTATGATACTAGTGGCATATGATGATCTTAGACTTGGGTATTTATCATTTATATAATTATCTTTATCCTGTGACTTATCCTCTTGCAATGTTAGATGTATATGGCAACTCTGCATTACAATACTTTGTAAGGTGGATCTCATAACTAAATCATAATCTAAATCTTTAGACATCCTTTTCTCTCTACTTTCCATAGACTCCCTTCCCTGTGTGTAGGCACAAAAATCCTACTCCTTGCGCCACGCACACCGACAAGCCGAATAGCTGGCTTTACTCCTACCGCGCCTTCGTCTTGAGGCGTGCCGATCAATTTGACCTAATTGACAAGGAAGTAAACGTGAGATCTCGGAACATGCCCGTGAGACCAAGACAGCTTCGCATGTATGGCTCTAAGGCCATATGTAAAGACATATAGCTATGAGAGCTATCTGTCTAATGAATGCATTCGGTAAGCATGTAAAGATGTAATATAATAATAGTTGCCGAATGATCATAGAAGACATGTTTGCACAAGTAAAGTCGATCATCATGATATGACATCATAAAGCTCTATTGCATGGATCGAATTAATTGACAACATGGAACAAAAAGCAGTAACTCATAAATATAAACCTAATCTAAATGACACATGCGTAGATTTCTTCTAACTAGTCCGCCGCGACGTCTAGCCTTCCTAAACCCGTCAAGCTTAAACCCTTGCAAGCTAATCCACCGCATGATACCACTTGCTACATTTAAACCACTTACCACAACTAGATCAATCCACCGCATGATACAATCTAACCATGATAAGCTAAAAGCACGCATACATCTAAATAGATCTATAAACACTCATTACTCGTTGAAGCGTATGCATAGACCAATAAAGTGCATATGCAAACCTAATCTAAAAGCAAAGCCGGGGATTCGTCCCGATCAGTCCTAACAAAGAATCCACCGCATGATACACCGCAACAAGCTAATCCACCGCATGATACGGCTTGCCGACTTAACCGTTCTAAACCCTCTTCGTCCTAACAAAGAATCCACCGCATGATACACTCGCAACAAGCTAATCCACCGCATGATACGGCTTGCCAGACTAGACTCTAACGATAGGTAGATTTACACATGAAAGATACAAGTAAACACATAACTATATTCGGCAAGGTTACCGAATCCAGGGTCCATGAAGAAGAAACTCACACGTAAAACCTTAGCCTGCCGCACGACTCATGACTAAACGCCAAGAGAACCCGCAGAACACGTGACAACCTAGATTGATCCGAGGTTCGGCTATGACAAAGACGAGATAGATCTAATGACAAGCTTAATGATAAACATTGAAAGTATTGATGACATCTTGATCTAACAAAAGATAAAGCCGAGCTATATCAATCTAGATTGGGCAAAGAGTGTGTGCAAACACAAATAAATAAATAGATAATCAAGTAGGAACCATGCACCACTCGGTAACTTAATGAATTCATTAGGGTGCCAAGCCTAATGAAGCCGATAACTAGCTCTCAGCCAAATCTTAGCCCACCGGATGGCTCATGATCGACCAAAGAACCCTCTTGCCCCCGATAGCTTAAATCCGCCGACGATACTAAGCGTGAACAAGACTTCTTGCAATAATCTAAATCCGTCCGACGATACTAGACATGGTGCAAGGTTGCCGGTACTTACGGAGGTCGATCGGTCGATGAATCCTCTCGCAAAGAGATCGACGACACGACCGGACTCGAAGGGTGGCCTGAGCCAAGGCACGGAGCCGGGTTGTTTGTATTGATTTGGGTAGGTAGTTTACGATTCTTGGGGTCTCATATTTATACCCTGGGCTTATTGAGTCCTAACTAATTATGAATAATAATAACGACAATATCTAGCTAAGATACATTGTCCTCCAAGTCTTCTCAGAGTCGTGGGAATTGCACGTGATGTGGGCCCTCGTCCCTGGATATTCTCCTTGACGCTCCACGCTTGTCGAACCATCTCTTGCTCAGCTCCTTCTCGGACTCAGGCTCCTTAGCCGAATAACAACGTGGCTTTCGAATGCCATAGTACCACTTGCACCATACTGCTAGCCGAATGACTCCTTGCCGAACCATCGCGTACCGGCCCATCGGTCATCCAGGCTCTACCAAATTTTGGTGTTAACATATGCCCCCTCAATTTTAGAGTAAAAGAGATTCCTTTTGCTCTGAAATTGACCACGATCTGCTAAAATTTGGGCCAAGCTTTTAACCTGGGCTAAAATTACCAAGGCCCATCTTCTAGAAATTTCCTGCGACACGGTTTCAACCCTTCAGTTTCTTCTTGGGACTTGTGCCACCGGAGTTTCCACCAATGTGAATCGGCAAGCCAAGCCGCCTCCGCTTCTCAAGATAAGCACCGAATAGCCCTCTCGTTGCTCCTCTTTAGGTTTTCTTACGTATAAATACAAGCGAACTCCTTCACCGAGAGTAGTCATCCGGATCTCCTTTCTATCCTCCGATTTTTCTCCTCCTCTTCCAAGATCTAAGTCACCGGATGGCAAGTTCAAGCAACAAGCGCCCTGGCTGAATCGGCGGATCCACCACCCTCCGAAGAGGCCCGCAACGAGGTAAGTGCGTCTTCGTACATCTCAACCCAATCCCATTTTGCACTTACTAATCCCGATCTTTCTTCTTGAAATCTTCAAATGACGAGGAAAACGCCCAACTCCGTCGTCACCGGGCGAGGGCAATGCACTTTTTCAAGGAGGAGAAGGAAAATCATGACATAACAATCAAGATACTTTGGAGGATGCGAGAGGAGGCCATGCATCGCCTTGACAAGGAGAACGAAGCCCAAATGCGTCATAGCAATGGTGAGTTTTCGTTATGATATTCCGTCTTCCTTTTCTTGTATTCTCGAACACAACTCCCTCATTCAAATCCTTTTATGTTTTAGACTTGGCAATGAAGCTCCATCGCTGAAGGTTGCTCTTGGCGGTGATCGATCGGGGAGCTTGAAAAGGATGATCCTCCAGGCCCTGACCGCATCCAGAGGCTTCAGCAAGCCTATGGGTTTCTGAAAACTATCTACAACACGGTTGTAGATTAGGGAGGAACTAGTCACTATGTAATGGACTTATATTTCCTGCCTCTATTAATAAAGAATCAGTTTCCTTTCTTCTGCTTCTGCGATTTTGTTTCTGTTGAATTAAACTAAGCAATCTCGATGCCAAATCATCACCTTGCCGACTACCACTACCGATCAAGCCTTTAACCGAATAGATCTTATGAAAACTGCCGTCAACTTTCTCTGCCTCCTTTGAAGAAAATCTTAAATCCGATTAACAGTAGGTAGTGGCATTGATGATAACGAAACACGCTCAAAGCAGAGAGGAATCGAATCTCATGACTCTGTTCCTTCCAGTTTGAACAATCAATGAGATTTTCTTCTATCCATACCGATTGCCCTTGTATATTAATCCTCTGTTCTTGCAAATATGGATGAAATCCTTGTTAAACAAAGCAACCGAATCTTGCCTGACGTCATTATCAGCCAAATTCTTAAAATAATATAAGAAATTTGGCTTCCAGAAAACTCGCGGGCACTGTACATTGTATCATTAAATGTGTCCCGCCTTTCTCTTCTCCCAATAAACCAACCAGGGGCAAAAATGTCAGTCCAAAAGGGAGTGGAACGAGTAGAGCTGGCTTCCTTGATAAGCAATCTTCTGAAAAATATATAATTAAATGCATCTCGACCAATCAACTTCTTTTCCATCAAGCACCTAGCCTTATATCTCCAAACGCAATTGAAACTGCAATTTGGCCTTTCAGTTTCCTTCCCTTTTCGCCAAGTATTCTCCACCAGCATTGGCAATCCCAATGGCAGACAAAGGTAAAGAAGTTGCCGAGGAATCAACAGATTCGGGGTCCTCCACCACTGCTCGCATTCGCCGGGTAAGATTGACCCCTTCGCGAGATCTAGTCATCTCTTATCTTGATGCATTCTAATCCTTCCACTTCTAGATCACCAATGCACCCGGACTTCTTGTTTGGCACTCGGCGCATTCCAATCCCTACCTCATCAGACTCTTCTGATGACAATTCACCGGCGGATGCAGAGACTCTCCGCAATCAGCTGCGTGAAGAGAGACGCCGCCGTAGGGAGCTCCAGGCAGATCTGGATGTGACAGCTCCTTATGCCGTTGCAGAGCGTGAACGCCATATGGCTTTGGAGGTCCATATTGGCGCTACGTTAAAGCTCGACCTGTTTGTATGTTGTTGTTGTGGTGATCTGACTCTTCCTTATTTCACTCATCATTCAGAGTTGTCCGAGCGCCATCAGTGCCTCCGTGAAGCGGTGTCCAGTTTGGTGCGAGCGCTTGACATGCCAGTGAACCCACCGGCCCCACGCATCCAGGAGATCGTTGATAAGATCAAGGATGCCATGAAGAAGAAGTGAAGAACGTGACCGGGGATGGTGCCGAATAGTACCTAGGATCGGGACCAATGTAGGAACCTTTTGTGATGTATTCGGCAGTGTCTTTTGTAACAAACTTTCTGGAATTCCTGAATAAAGACCTTTCTGTCTCCATATTGATGCATTTTTTATATTTTTTGCACTAAAGGAGACATAACAAATTTATGCCGGCTGTTCTCCAAATCTATGGAGTATTTTTCTCGCAACACGCAACCCCCGTAAGCAATAATGAACCGCCCGGCCGGCCGCGCCGAGTCCCAATAAAAGTAATAAGGATGTTTTGGTCAAACAGTTCGGGAATATAAAAATCATCATCAAAATACCTCGTCGTTGGCGGCACCCGTGTTACTGTAGAGCACGAGAGCCTTTTCCACCAGAGGGCTCCTTAACTATAGACGCGTGTATAGGGCCTTACATGCGAATCCTTGCATGCGAATCCTTTGCGTAATCCTACACACCTCGCTGTAGGATAGGGCCCATGTCTAGCCTTGCATGCGAATCCTTTGCGTATGGCTCGCCAGGATAGGGCCCACGTCCGCCATTGTCGTTCCGTCCAATCCTTGGTGCAGGCCGTGCGGTACAAACGACAACACGCAAGGACGCCTACTACTCCCTACAGGGCTCTTTTTTCCGGCTTATTTCAGCTTATTCTCTCTCACGAGAATACTAAATCAGCCGAATCGGCTCGGCTATATTTTCAGCGCCTAAAAAAAATACAAGATGTGGGATTTCAGGCGACGAACGCTCAGATTAGCACGGTGCTGTTTATCTTCTTCCTCTCGCCGCCCTCGTTTCCGCTCCCCCCCCACCCGGCCACCACCCCCCGGCCCTAGTGAGCTCCGGCCAACCCTAGCGCCCGCGGCGACACCCTCTTGCCCCACGTAGAATCACATATCACGAGCTTTTCTATAGGAAGAACAACTCACGGAGGGAAGGGGGGAGGAGGAGGAAGAGAGGAGAAGGACATCCAAACAAAGACAAATTTGGAAAAATATAACACATTGCATGATTACGACTAATAAAATATCTCGTTTTCATGCATACTCCTACTCGGGATCTTTTCAACATAAACCATGCATATGATCGATCAAATTAATCCCCGCTCGATCGAGAACATCAACCATCACGTGCGCACCAAAAAGCTATCCAATTCGGTTTGTTTGATCGACAACGCCATCTAGAGAAAGAGGAGGTAGCAATAGATCGCTGCCGCCTAGCACTACAAATAGAAAGTTTGATTGTGTGAAGATCACAAACCTGAAGACACCGCCAATGATATCCGTGCTCTGCGCCATTGATATCTACCGCAAAAGATTGATGACCAAGAACTTCTTACACTCGCCGCGAATCCTACACTCCTCGCCGCAGTAACACCCAGCAAAACCACACCACCCAAGACGCGAGGACGGGACGCACCATTTTGGTCGGCTGCACCGATGCTCGTCATGGCGAGGCACCATTTGGGCTATAGGACGGGATGTACGCCACTCTTACGGTATATGCTCCGCCAAGTCGCCCAACCTAAAACTCCATGCATGTCGGCGGGGCCGAGTACACTTGATGCTCTTCCACGCCCCAGCCAGTAGCGGGTTGTCACCTTCGATATCCCGCAATACCCGCCGGGCATAGTCGCCGTCCCGCGGCACGGTGTTAGCCCCAGAGAGCACAAGAGCAAGAACATAGTCGGCGGCTTCATGCCCTAACGCGGCAGCGCGCCGCAAAGATCGAGTGATGGTTTGCTTTGTGCAGCGCCGCCGACGAAAGACCGCATACATGCCGGCTCAAGTACGCCTCCGAAGTTGCCGACGGGCGACGAGGTCGGTGCAAAGACTCGCGATACTTGAGCGAGTAGTACAGCGACCCCCGCAGACGCTGACCCGCCGATGCAAAGACCCGGTCTAGTCGGATGCTCCGTCCCCACTGTGGGGTCGCCGCCTGGCGCTTTCATCTCGCGAACATGTGGCCCGCAGATTGGCGAGGGCCCCCATGGGATCCGTAGCGCCCTTGGCGACTCGAATCGCAATCTCTGCAAAGCACGCCACGCGAAGGTTTTCCATAGCGAGGCGGTGACGCCGGCGGGGGCTTTTTGGTGGAAGCTCGGCGCCCTCTAGCTATGGTCGCCGCCACCGGAGGCGGTGAGTCGAACGATGGCCGGCGCCGCTTGGTGAGCAGCAAATAATGCGGTGCGCTGCCGGTGCGGACGCGTACTAGTAAACTAGTACTAGTAAAGAGCGGCCTGGCCGGGTGCACTATCCCAATGCTCGTCTCTGTAAGATACGGAGTACAAAATGTTTTCAAACCGCTACACCCTCCATCCCACAAATAAAAGTCCGTGTTTGACTTCTAGAATCCTTGTTTGACCATTCGCCTTATTCAAAATATTTTAAAAATTTTGATATTTTATTTTGATTTATTTTATCGTTAGAGATACTTTTATAATCATTTAATTATTTTATTATTTGCATAAAAAAATTAAATAAGACGAATGGTCAAACAGGGATTGTAAAAGTCAAAAACGGACTTTTATTTGTGGGATGGAGAGTGTACATGTTTTCCATGACAAGATGATCTCAACTCAAATCAAAAGGTTGTAAACTACGAAGTTTCATAATTGAGAACTACAATCGGTATGTTGGTGGTTTGTCTATCCGACGTCACTTTAAAACATTTAAATTTCATTTTTTTTTTTGAATTTGAGACCTAGTTTTTCATTACAAGATAATGTCAAATCAAAAGTTCTAAACTAAAGAGTTTCGTGGACTTAGCAAGATCTACAATTCTTATTTTAGTTTTTTCCCGTCCAACATAGTGCTAGTGACATTGTTCACAAATCTTAGAAATGTCTCTCATAGTTTCATAAACGCCGAGACATGTGTAACTCTGTGAACAATGTTACCGCAATGTCGTCGGATCAAGAAATGACCAGCGGAACATTTTGCAATGGAATGAGCGAGACGGCTTTTTTTTGAGGCGTACTATCCCAACGATTCGATGCAGTAAGATTTCTTCTCGTTAAAATCACTAGGTGGTCCAAAATTGATGTTTGGAGTTGTAATTTTTGAAATTTAAAATTGAAATGTTATCGACGAAACATGACAAGAGTAATAGAAGTAAGAATATACAATCGCTTGATAGAGCATGGTTTGACAAGATGATCTCAAATCAAAAGGTTGTAAACTACAAAGTTTCATGGATATTTGGTAGTTTGTCTTTTGGAGGTCATTTAAAACTTTTTTTTTTCAAATTTCTTTTTGAAATTGAGACCTAGCTAGTTTTCCATTACAAGATATTGTCAAATCAAAAAGTTTGAACGTAGAGAGTTTCATAACTTAGTGAGATCTACAATTAATTCTCAATTTGGTTGTTTCCACATCCGACATCGTGCTAGTGAGATAATTAGATATTAATCACAAACACCATATCCCCCACACAAAATATAACATGTGGATTACAACAAATTAAAACATCTCACCGGTGTTCATCACTTTGCATGCTACTCGGAGGATCAATCGAACATTGGTGGTTTGGCTATCCGAGGTCACTTAAAACATTTAAATTTTCATTTTCATTTTTTTTTTTGAAATTGAGACCTCTAGTTTCCCTTTACAAGACAAATGCCAAATCAAAAAGTTTTAAACTAGAGACTTTCATATCTTATTAGCAAGATCTTCCCATTTTTTTTAATTTGGTTATTATTTCCCCATTCGGCAATATACTAGTTACATTGTTCACTAATCTTATACATCTCGCTCGTAGTTTCTTCAATTATATGAGACATGTGTAAATCTTGTGAATTGATAAAATTTTACAATAGTCGTAGGCGTGTAAGAATAGCATGATAGAGAATGATTTTACAACATTTTAGAAAGAAAAAACATCAATTTTAGAATTACTATGAGAGAGAACGAAATTGATACGATATTATACAACTTTTTTGAATAAGACGGATGGTCAAACACCATGTCTAAAAAGTCAAAAAACGTCATTCTTTTGGGACGGAGGGTAGTTTCCAAAAAATATTTGCCTTATGTGCATGTTGGTTGTGTGTGCCCCGGATTCGGTAACCAACGGAAATTACCGCTTAAATACGGGAATCTTCGAAACGATCGGAAGAGGGCAAAACTGTTTGCACTTTCATTTCCATTTATTTTTACCAATATCATTTTCATTTTTTTTTGCGGTTACCACTTCCGTTTCGTTTAGGCAACAATCGGAAAAAACTTCAAAAACCACTACGGAAAAAATCGGAAACTACCATTTTCGTTTTTTTTTGAGAGAAATATGTATTCATACGCACTTTTGAGAATACTATCATTTTCATTTTCCTCACAGGCGAATCATTTCACTCTTCGTCCCGCCTCCTCGAGTTTTTCATCTTGCCGACCGGAAGGTCCCACTACGCGCCTTCTCCCGGATGCAAACTGAAGTGGCGATCTTTACCTTGTGCCCGCCCAAAATTTTTCTCGAAAATTTGCGCGCCCGGATTCACAAAACGCAAAAAACCCTATCCGCCTTCTCACGCAGGCGATTCATTTCACTCCTCATCCGCGTCCTCACGCGAGGCAATTCTAGGGTATACTGACCGCGCCGCCCGCCGTTGACAACCACCACCGCCGCATCCAACCACCGCCCTCGCCATTCTCGGGTTTCAAGCCGACGGCGCATCCGCGCGTGACCACCGTCCAACCCACCTCCGATCCATCTGCGACGCGATCTGCCGGGAATAATCTGCTACGGCTACGACGAGGCCGTCCTCCCCACCGTCTCGCAACTCAGTCCACCAGAGTACGAGGCACCATCTCTAGGGAGACCGCAGTCCGCCCGCCACCTTCTACGCCGGCTTCATCCTCCACCCGAAATAGGGGAGCACCGCCGTCATCTCCAACAGCCCGGGCCTCCTCCTCGATCTCCTAGCCTACATTTTGTTGGATCTTGAACTACACTTTGTTTATTCCTCTATTTCGAACTACATTTTTTTGTTCTCTGCCTCTTTGGTTTGTTTAGTCCTCATAGACTGCCTATTACATAATTTATCTGCGTAATTATCCTAAGATGGATATACCGAGAGTTGTACATACTGAACGACACCGACCGCCGCAATGTTGTTATCTAGTATTTTTGTCGTAGGAAACTCGCAACTACTTTGCATATTTTCTTGATAGATGATTATGCGTGCTCAAGTAACATGACAGACTATATTGTCTTAAAAAAATTGCCTATTACATGAATGGTTACTTGAATTACAGGCACTTGTAGATACTTGAACTTGACACCGACCGCTACTATAATGTAGTTATCTCGTGTGTTTTTTTGTCGTCATAGGAAACTGCAAATACTGCTGCTTAATTTTCTTTATACATGAATATACGTGCTCGAGAACAATGACTGCTCTGGAGAGTACTTAAACTATCTTGTCTTACACGAATGTCCTTGTTAAAACAACAGTTACTAAAGTACAGTTTGATTATATTCCTCTATTCCTGAACTACATTTTTTTTTGTTTTCTGCCTCAGTGGTTTGTGTAGTCCTCATAGACTGCCTATTACAAAATTGAATCAGATAATATTAGGCCCCCCGCTAATTTTTCAGCGACTGAAATTTTCAAATCTGTTCGAGCGATGAAGCTACTTCGATTTCCATCCAACAAAGCCGAGGCATCAACGCATCATCAGTGGATAGATAGAGAGCATGCGGTGTGTCGGCTGAATTTTTCGATCGCCTATACATGAGGAAAGGTGATAATTTTGTCCTCGAGATGGATACATGGAGTTGTAGATACTTGAACAATACACCGACTACTACTATAATGTTATTATCGTGTGTTTTTGCTACTATAATGTTATTATCTGTGTGTTTTTGTCATAGGAAATCGTCGATTCGGCTAGATTGGGCCGGAATTGACATGTGAATTGGGGAATTGGAAGGAGATGAGGGAGGATGGGGACGAAGATGGCGGCGGTGGCGTGGGCGGCGGCCGCGCCGCCGGATAGCGGCGCTGGCGGCGACGGGCGGGCCTGGCGCGGCGGCGCCGAGTGGCGGCGGCGGCGGTGGTGCGGGGTTGGGGCGCGGAGGAGAGAGGAGGAGGAGAGTTGGGATAAAATTCTTTATTTGCTTGTTGCCCCTGAAAGATTACGCACCCCTTACTTATATAGCCCGGCTATTGGGACTTGTATCTCAAGCAATCTCTCTAAAGGTTTCCTTATAGATTGGAATACCTTTTACAAGCATGTCCTATTTATTTATTTCCTAATAAGGGTCTCCCTTATAGATGAGATATCCCCTTGCACACCAAAACACCTAAAGATAATCCTAGATATTTTTCTCCTTTTTCTCCAGATTAGTTGCCAAGAATCCGCGGAAGGGAGGGGCGGCGGGCCGGGGCTGTAGCCTCGCCAGGGGGCGGCGCCCGGTGCCCCTTGGGCCTATCGGGCCCGTCCTCCTGAGCCCTATTTCTTGGGTCGTGACATCTCCCCCCTTCTCCGACCGGGCGCATCCACGCGCTGGATGAAAGTCCATTCATGACACCCGGGTGGAGATCGGTTGCCCCGAACGATGAGCTCGACTGTAGCATGAGACGCCCCCCACATCGGGTTCCCGAGGATCATGTTGTCCCCGGTTAGCTTGGGATCAAACTCCGTGGAGATAGTGAAGGTTGCCGATGTACCCGTGGAGGATGTAGCGGTGGACTGCACGTCCTTCTTTGTGAAGGCTGTCGACGACGGGCCGCCCGGTAGGAGTTCCCTCGGACGCCCACATCCGTCTGCCGATGCACCATGTCGCCGCAGGGGCTCTCCGGAACAAGAAACGCTCATTGGGTGGAGCGTTGACGAAGAGCAGAAGTAGATGCCGGATAGTGATGTCGCGGCGAGTAGGAGGAGTAGCAGCCAAGTTCAACATCGTACCATACATGAAGGAGCCGACGTCGAGCGAGGGAGGGCGAGAGCCGGTGAGTGGCCCTCTCGGATCATAGCCGATGTGGACATTGTCGACGGTGAGGAAGAGGCGATCCATGCCGTCGAGGAAGACGACCACTGGCCGGGCCGACATGGTGGCGCCGCGCCATATGCCGCCCAAGAGGATGGCGGTCGGTGCAAATGAAGTTGGCTCCATCGTGGCTCCCAAGGCGAGGAAGTTCGTCCTGCGAACTCCGCCTCAAGCAAGGCCTCTAGTAAGTCTAGCAGTAGTGGAGAGGAGGCCGGAAGGTAGAAGCGGCCGTCGAAGAGGAGGACGCCGCTCTTCGAGTGTCCATCTTTGAGCGGCGTCGCCCGTGGTGACGCCGAGGGCAATGCGGCGTGAGGTGCTGATCCTCCAATGTAGCCCGGCGTAGTTGGACGAAGACTCGGGGGTGATGTGTCGTAGAGGTCAAGGCGCCGCATGCCTTGAACGTTTCCCAAGTCGAGTCATAGGCGTAATGGATGCCGGCGATGATGCGACCCGTAGGAGGCGGGGGCGAGAGCGCCCCCCCGAGGTGGAGCTAAAGTGAACGTGGTCGGGCGACCATCATGGTAGTACGCTGCGGCTCCGTGGGTCGCTGGGTCCCACGCCACGCGTCCCAGCTTGCCGCCTGGGGCATGCCAAGGATGACGCCGACGATCCGCCGCAGCGGCATGACGTGGCGTCGATGTCGGTGGTGCCGGGTCGAGGCGTAGTGGCATCGCCGGTTGCGTGGCGGCGCGCATGTAGACGTGGGCGCCGGTGCCCGTGTTGATCGACACGCACCGGCCGAAACCGAGTCCCGCCGTGGGTCACCACGTGGGGTCGATGTAGTTGTGCGTTGCACCCGAGTCGACGATGATGTTGACGCCCGTGCCCGAGATCATACCAACGAGGTAGAGAGAATGAACACCACGCACCGGGGCTTCGGGGTCCCCGGTGAGGACCTTCGGATCACCGCTCCTCTTTGACGCCCGCTAGTGGGGCGCCGTTGTAGTCATGAAGATCGTGATGTCGAAGAGGTGCTTGCACTTGTGACCCGGAGAACGGTTCGTCACGGTTGAAGCGAGTCCAGCTTTGCATCGCTCCGTCATCTCTTTCTCGTGTCGGCCGCTTGAACGGCCGTGGTCGGTCTTCCGAGGAGGAGGGCGCCCGGGGCGGTCAGCGGGCCCGCGCACCGACGCCTAGCCTTTTGCCTCGTGGCCGGGCTTGCCGGTGTTGTAGAGAATGGCGGGCGTCGCTTGTACGCCCGGGCGAGACATGGCAGCCTCCATGTCCTTGGGATTTTTGCATCTCGACGTCCGCCTTGAGCGGTTCGCCCAAGCCTCGCTTGTGTAGATGTTCACCGCCGCTTGTCGCCGAGGTGGCTCGCCGTGCTGCGTGTGCCGAGAACTGCTCAGCGTGTACTCATCGGCGGTTACTGTCTTCCTTAGTGATGCCCGACTCACCCGGCCCGGATTCCGCCCGCTCACCGGGCCAAAGTGCTTCGTTGGCGTATTGGGCAAAGCTTGCCCAATCTGCCATCGTTTCTCCCCGGGACAGACCTCATGTACCATTGCTTTGTGCTCCTCCCGTGAGATGATAGGAGGCGTGCGGACTTGCTATGTAGGCGGCATACCTTGTCCCCGAATAATTGCTCGCGGCGGTTGATCCATGGAAGGGGATCGTCCCTTGCCATCATAGGTGGGGAAGGACGGCTTGTGCGGGGCGGGGGCGAGATGCGGGAAGGTGTCAACCGGAGGTGGAGGGCGGCACATGCGCCCCCCGCGAGGACGTGCCGCCGGCCGGCGTGGCCTCGTGGCTTCAAGTAGCACTTCATCGGGTTCGTCCGGATCAGTGCGGTGACTTGATTATCCCGTTACGCTTGCCATCGGTCCGTCTCTTGATGAAGTCGCGGGCTGCTGCCTCGAACATTGCCCTCATCTCGATCTCGGCTTCACGGAGTTGTTGTTGGTGTTTGAGCATTGCCGGATCATCGCCGCGAAGATAGAGAGCCTATCATCGATCTTGTCCATCCCGGTGTTGATCTTGGCGACCTCGTCTATCAAGTTCTTAAGCAGCGTTTTGGATTCGGCGTCCATGGTGGTGGGTGGATCGTAGTGGTCTCCGGATACCACCGCCGATTCCGGCTAGATTGGGCCGGAATTGACACGTGAATTGGGGAATTGGAAGGAGATGAGGAGGATGGGGATGAAGTTGGCGGCGGTGGCGTGGCGCGGGCGGCCGCCGCCAGCCACACATTGGGGCGGGGCGACGGGCGGGCTGGGCGGCGCGCTTGGGGCGCGCGAGTGGCGGCGGTGGTGGTGCGGGGGTTGGGGGCACGCCAAGAGAGAGAGGAGGTAGGAGAGTTGGGATAAACTTCTTTATTTGCTTGTTGCCCTGAAAGATTACGAGGACCCTTACTTATATAGCCCGGCTATTGGGACTTGTATCTCAAGCAATCTCTCTAAAGGTTTCCTTATAGATTGGAATACCTTTTACAAGCATGTCCTATTTATTTATTTCCTAATAAGGGTCTCCTTATAGATGAGATAGCCCCTTGCACACCAAAACACCTAAAGATAATCCTAGATATTTTCCTCCTTTTTTTCTCCGGATTAGTTGCCGAAGAATCCGCGGGAAGGGGAGGGGGACGGCGGGGGGGCGCGCACGAGCCCCGGGGGCGCCGGCGCCCTTGGGGCTGTCGGGCCCGTCCTCCTAGGCCCCTATTTCCTGGTCGTGATGTAAACTGCAACTACTGCTGCTTGTTCTCTTCATAGATGAATATGCGTGCTCAAGAAACACGGCTGGCTGTGTAGAGTACAACTATCTTACAAAAATGATCCTATTAAACCAACCGTTGCTAAACTACGGTTTGTTTATATTCCTCTATTTCTAAACTACATTTTTTTTTTTTCTTCTGCCTCTTTGGTTTGTTTAGTCCTCATAGACGCCTATTACAGAATTGAACTGTACAATTTTATCCTCGAGATGGATATGTCAAGTTGTAGATACTAAACCTGAAATCGAGTGCTACTATAATGTTGTTATCTGTGTGTTTTACGTCATAGGAAACTGCAAATACTGCTCCTTATTTTCTTTATACATGAATATACGTGCTTTCGGGAACAATGATCGCTCTGTAGAGTTCTTCAACTATCTTGCCTTTACAGAATGTCCTTATTAAAACAAGCTGTTACTAAAGTATAGTTTGTTTATATTCCTCTATTCCTAAACTTCATTTTGTTGTTCTCGCCTCGGTGGTTTGTGTGTAGTCCTCATAGAGTGCCTATTACAGAATTGAACTGTATAATATTAGGCCCCGCTATTTTCGAGGTGACCGAAATTTTCAAATCTGTTCAGCGACGAAGCAACTTCGATGATTTCCATCCAACAGCCGGGCATCAACGCATCATCCGGCGGAAGAGATAGGAGCACACGATGTCGGGCCGTAAGTGAGGAAAAGGTGATAATTTTGTCCTCGGATGGATATATGGTGTTGTAGATAATGAGCGATTACACGTGACTTCTACTATAATGTTGATATCTGTGTGTTTTTTTGTCATAGGAAACTGCTACTACTTGCTGTTTTATTGTCGTGGCGCCAATAGAGTAGCTCGTGCTACGTTATTGCACTTTTGGCGCTATTCGCGCTATTGGCGCTATAGCGCACTAAGCTCAAATAGCGTCATAGCGCTATTATGGTGCTATTGGCAAATTGATCACCCTAGCCTAATTGTTAGTGATTGAGTGATTTCAAAGAACTTTATGGTTGTTTGCTTATGTACTTGACTTGATGCCTTAATGGTTGTTTGCCTTCATGGTTGTTTGTTTTGAGGATGAGAACTTTATTATATGGTTATCATTATCACTTATCAAATTATAATTGTATACTTGTCCTGATTTCCTTTTATTTGAAACAAATAGCGTGCTATAGCGTGAAATGCATGCGACGCGTTACGTTGCAAATAGCGCGCTATAGCACGACCATAAGCGCCCTATAGCATCGACCATAAGCGCCGCTATAGCGGCAATAGAATCCGAAATAGGTCTGCCTCTAAATTTCATAGCGCCGATCTAAAACATGGGTCATAGGAAATCATGACTCTTGTTTTCATATTTTCTTTATAGATGAATATACATGCTCAAGAACAATGATTGCTCAGAGAGTACTACTACTACTTTGTCTTACAAAAATGTGCCTATTAAATGAACCGTTACTAAACTACAGTTTGTTCATATTCCTCTATTCCTGAACCACATTTTTTTGTGATCTGTTCCTCTGTGGTTTGTGTAGTCCTCATAGACTGCCTAATACAGAATTGAACTGTATAATATTAGGGCCTTGCTAATTTCCAGGCGACTGAAATTTTCAAATCTGTTCAGGTGATGAAGCTACTTCGATGATTTCGATCCAACGGCGAGCGACAACACATCATCGGCGGGAAGAGACAAAGACACGGTGTAGCCTGAATTTTTAATTAAGCCTATTAAATGAGGTGCCTTGGGATAGTTGATTATGCGGCACTCTCCAAAGAGTGGGCGAAGGAGGACAGTGGAATTGGCGCCAAAGGAATCCGTAATCCTTGGGACAAATATCCATAGAACCTTGCTCGGGCTTTTTTGCGTGCATTGAGCATACTTCGAGTGTCAGGTGACAAGGCTGAAATTGTTTGGACCTGTGAAGAGGCTCGGTCTTTATCTGAGATAGTTTTAGAGAAGGCAGCCCGTCCCCTTCCGATGTCATTGGTGTAAGGGAAAGATATGAGCTCCACGGGGGCCCCAGGCACCCCTGCAACGCATGCGAGGCGTCTGCGTGGTATGTCTACATGGGTTGATTGGAAGACAGATGATGGTTCCACAGGGGTGGCTTACGGGAGATGTTACTACTGAGGGGGCGGGCATCCGGGCATGTGGGTGGTATGCACGATTCGGTTGGTTGGAAGCCTTGGTGCCGCGACATGTGCATAGATGAGCTCGAGGGCTAAGCCGGAGGCAATGGAATTACAAGGCCATTTGTTCAATGCCCGCCACACCTCTAGCCCCGTAGGTGGTTCCAGAGCAAGCTGCGCCTTAGCCATTGGCGCAATCGGACCGGATGCTGCAGGTTGAGATGGAATTGGAGGCCGAAGTAGTAAGAGCGAGCACAGAGTTGCAATAGATGAGCTCGGGGGACCTGCGGTTGGGGAGTGGCTTCGAATGCCCTTCTATTCGCACTACCCAACCCGAACTACCGGCATGGATCTCCAATGCTATCACCCGAAGATCTTCAAAAGGCGGGGCCTTCTTGTGCTTTGCTTTTCATGAGTGGTACATGCGACAGCGACCACAAACGAGGCAAAATGTGGCGTTCATCGCGGTGCCAGCGAAAGAGGTTTTTTGGCGTGACACGCACGAAGAGGTCTGCGATCAATGTGGGTTTCGACGATTTGTTTGACCTCATGGCACTTTGGATGTATTGGATGTGTCCATCCTTCGCCGCATCACACCGTGAGTACAATTTCTTCTATTCTCGCACTCACTTGGGATGCCTCTTCATCTATTTGCTTGCTAAATTTGCTTTGCATGCCTCTATTCCTAGATGCCGCTTTCGGGGAAGCTAGGGCCATGTCTTTGTCGGTTGGCTTTCTTGATCCCGAACCATTGACCTTCGAAGGGGGTGACCGGGCGGCCCGGCAAAGATGGGCATTACATATCTAGAATGGGGCCTAAGGAAACATCTTGACAAGGATTTTGTCATGTTTGCGCATAACCCCGTGTGGACACCGGATTGTTGTTGTCATTGCTATCAAGTGGAGGAGGGTTTATTTCGTTGACTCTGCGCCCGACTTGAAGTCAAATACGTTTTCGTTGAAAACCGCAATAAAACAATGAGTGTTTCCTAACCTACAACTGACCCATGCATTTTTTTTTTCTTAATTATGTTACTAAAAAAAAAAAAAAAAGAATGTGACATTTTACATTTTACTCATGTGTAGGCTTACTTGATCGTGTTTTCAATCCCACGGCTAAGGAGGTGACGAGGGCGCAAAAGTTTTTGGTTCACCGCAAATATACAAAAAGTAAGTAGAGTGCTTCAATTGAAGTTGTGCACTTGCGTTTCCATTCAGTGAATAACCAATTTGTGTTGTTGAGATATTAGGCAATTTCCGTGATTAATTTCATAAAAGTAAATCATGACGAACTGAAAGCGCAGCTAGATTAAGCATGTGTACTAGCATAACACAAAAGCATATCAAGATCATAGCATGATTCAACATCATATAGCATAACATGATCATAACAACTACTCCCTCCGTCTCAAAATAATTCATCATGTTGACTTTAAGATGTCATGTTTGACCGCCGTCTTATTCAAATTTTTTATATAAATATCATTCATTTTGATGTGACTTAGTTTATTATTAGAGATACTTTAATAATAATTTATTTATTTCCTAAATTGTATAAATAATTTGAATAAGACGAGTGGTCAAACATGATGTCTTAGAGTCAACATGGTGAATTATTTTGAGACGGAGGGAGTAGTGCAAACATTTGTATCATACTAGCATGACTTAGCATCATATAACAGAGCATAGCTGTATCCAAAGCAAAGTAAGTTACGCCTCTACGGTTGATTTAGTCAAAATAGTCTGTTTACAAGACCTCCATGACACCGCGCCACCCCCCAAGAGTAAAACATACCCACTAGTGGCGTAGATTTGATCAATATCGAAATCCAGTTCACATCACTATATCCCCTCTAGCACGGTTGGGTGCCCGGAATAGTGAATCACCAATCCGATAACTCATTGTACCTTTAAAATAGCATAAGGCCCTTTCTCGGTCCGGTTTGCACTAGCTAGATACATGAGTGGACCAACAATTTCAGAGCACGAACTTCAATTGATCTCTAGTACACTTCTTATTCTTTTGCAATGTCACACTAGGATCATAAGGTGTTGGAGAAGACTTTCTATCCATAAAGCCAAATCGCTCGGGACCTTCTCAACATAGTGAGATTGTGATAAAGTAATCCCACTCTCTTCCACACCTTTTGCTCTTCACCTTTTACTACAAACCCATCGGGCCGATCCATGTAAATCTCCTCATCCAACTCTCCATTAAGAAAAGCCGTCTTCACATCCATTTGATGAATGATCGGACCACATGAGGCAACCATAGCCTTCACCAATAATTTGTCCATGCTTAGACATAACTACTTTATTGGACTCCAACACTACCTTAAACCCAACTCTTAAAAGTGACCAAGCTCTCCACTAGTGTAGCAAGGCACATCATCATTGTTTTTCTTCTTCTCGTGGTAGTTGTTAATTTGGCATTGGAAGATTTATTCCTACCTTTGGTCTTGCCATGTGGGTTTTCCTACACCAAATTCGTGCCAGAATGGCTCTGGTTCCCCTTCTCAATAGTGTTCTTTGCCCGAATCTTTTCCTCAACATCAAGCGATGCTATCGGGTTTTCAACGATATTTTCTAGCTCTTCTATGAAGAAGGCAACTTAGCATTAATGCATACAGACTACAAACTCGCTCGGGTATGACACACTTAAGGAGTTCAAGTTCTTTTGCCATGTGCTGAACCTCATGAGTTTGCTTGACTATAGATCGGTTAGCAACCATCTTGTAGTCATGAAAGCTCTCCATAATGCACAACTTAGAATATATATCGATGGTTGCATTCGGTCGATAGTGTTGCCCCCGGAATCTTCTCTCCGAGACATTTCCCTCGGGCAAGCCAACAATAATCCAAAACATTTTAGCCTCAGAGCTAGAGCATGGCCTTAACTCGACGCCTCTTAAAATTTGCACTAGAAATTTTTTCTAGCCTCAAAGACGTCGAAAAAAAAAGCCATAGTTTAATCAAGAAAAAAGGCTATAATAAGGTTTTTGGATTGTTGAGATATTAGGCAATTTCCAGATTAATTTCATAAAAAAAATCATGACGAACTGAGCAGCTAGATTAAACATGTGAAGCATACTAGCATAACACAAAAGCATATCAAGATCATAGCATGATTCAACATCATATAGCATAACATGATCATAACAACTAGTGTAAACATGTGTATCATACTAGCATGACTTAGCATCGTATAACAAAGCATATCATGATCTAAAAGCATATAGCGAAGCATGACATGATCCAATAGTATATAAGAAAGCATGATCATGGCAACTGATGTAAACATAGCGGTTCACCGCATTGCATTGAACATGATGAACAATAAGATTAGAACACGTATGTAATACCTGCCCCATGTAGAAGTACCTAGTGGTGTTGATGCGAGACGGCGATCGCGCAAGCTTAGTCGATGAGTGTTCCTTGTTGATGATCCCGCGGGCAAGCCTTATGATGACGGGATGACGCCTTGAAGAGAAACCGCCGTGGAAGATTTGGGAGCGATCCACGCGAAGCGGTAGCTTCCCAAAACCTTATTCGACGGACGGGATGGAGAGACTATGTGCAATAGAGGGAAAAGGAAAATATTATTTTTACTACTTTAGGATTTTCTAATTGGAAGGGCTGGCCGGATGCAAGTGGTGCAAGTGGTCTCATGCACTTAGAACCGGAAGGTCCGGGTTCAAGCAACAGCCTCGCATATTGCACATGGTGCGGGGTAAGGCTTGGCGCTAAAATACCCTTCCCGGACCTCGCGCGGTCGCGGGAGCCTACGGCGTTAGATGCGCCCTTTAGGATTTTCTAATTGAAACTCCCAATTATAGTTGTGGTGTTGTGTCTAATCCAGCAGGCTTGGTACAAATATATAGGAGAAAAACTCCCTACCTCCACATCAACCAGCCAGTATGATACTAATTGATATCGCACCTCGCACCTTTACTCATGGGTTTGAAACAATAAAGCCCATTAGGGAACACAGACTATTGGGCCTTTGAGATTTATCATAATTTCTTCATATGAATTTTAGGGGAACTATTCATCATATATAAATTCTAGCATGTGTTTCATATGTTTGCGGTGCTGTTGCAAACGATAAAGTGATAACAAGACATGTTGGTTAATTTTTCTTTCTTTCTAGTTAATTTTTAACTTCAGCCTTAAAGATTTTAAAGTAGTCTAATAATGCCTCATCTTTAGTTTTCAGCAAGTAAATATAGCAAAATCTAGAAGCATCATCAATTAATGACATGAAATATCTCTTTCCACACACCATTCATCTCACATAGATCAGAATGTATGAGTTCTAGAGGTGCCAAGAGCCTCTCCACTGCCTTGTGAGGCTTTGGAGGTTGCTTAGATTGCACACAATTACGACACTTAGAACCTTTGGTAATGGTGAAATCTAGAATTAATCAAAGCTCACCAAAATTCACATCTAGAATTAATCGCAAGCTAGATAGATGTGACACCAAACTTCACATGACGTAAAACGAGAATGCCAAACACTTTCGAATTATCATTAATTGTGTCACAAATCTGATTCACTGACTTATTACAAAAATCTGCCAAACTTAGGTGAAACAAACCTCCGCAACCATAGCCTTCACCAATAAATTGTCCATGCTTAGACATAACTACTTTATTGGACTCCAACACTACCTTAAACCCATCTCATAAAAAGAAGGTAAACTTCGGATCTATCGTATGTTTGCGAGATTTTTTTTGAGAATATATGTTTGCGATATTGGGAACACGATATTGGACCTTTGAGATTTATCGAAATTTCTTCATATGATTGCGCGAGTGTTCGTTGCAAACCGATAACAAGACATGTGGGTTCTACACGGTGCACCACTTGATGGGCGCGATGAAACAAGTTCATTTGGATCGCCACGAGGTAACTTTCGAAGTGCACTCCATCT
Organism: Hyparrhenia diplandra; assembly: GCA_015847255.1. Classification (NCBI taxonomy): domain Eukaryota; kingdom Viridiplantae; phylum Streptophyta; class Magnoliopsida; order Poales; family Poaceae; genus Hyparrhenia; species Hyparrhenia diplandra. Next base: position 100,628 of record JADLZK010011194.1, on the reverse strand, counting down.
TGTGCCTACCTTTGTTTGGCAATATAGACCATGTGTACACAAACACTTACGCCTACCTTTCTTTGTATTAGGATTTTGACTTGATGGGAGATTCCATCAATTTGGAGGATATTAGAGAGAAGATGGCCAAGTTTCTTATGGAACATGTCATCAGCCCCGAAGGCGAGCATTTCGTTTCATAAACCGTGAGTTGATTCTGTTTCCCTTTGCCGCATGACGATCGGTGGATACATGCATGTGAACTGTGTTATTGTTTCCCTTTGCTGCATGACGATCAAAGTTGGATACATGCATGTGAACTGTGTTATTTGTGTTGTGAACAATCTGTGGCGTGCCCTGAAGAACCCGGTACATCTATGTGAACAATCGAGATACACCTGAATTTGCAATGCTTTGCTACCTTACGCCATTTGTTTGTGATCGGACTGTGCATCGTATTATTTGTGTTTGCGGTGTCTACCATTTTCAATTTACGTCGCGATAGCTGAAACGGTTATATTATCTATGTACGGACCACGGTACCGCGATCTTGCCACCAGTAGGTTTCGTTACTAAATATCGTCGTAACCGAAGAAACGTCTGAAACACCGAACAAGCGTCCCAAAATACGTAACGTTCTGAGTCATGCGAGAATCAAAATGGTCGTCGTAAAAACGACTAAATCACCGCCACGGCGTGGTTACAAAAGAACGTCTGTAATAGCCGGAAAGGAACGCGTGAGGCGAGCTTACTAAAAACGGCGTCTGTAGCTCGTGTGTTACTTCGACACACCTGTTGTAAACAACCGTCAGTAACACGGGACACATTGCGGACGATCGTTTTAAACATGCGGCCCCAGTAGTTACGTACGAGTTACGGTCGAGCGACCTACGGAGCGTCTGAAAGTGCATTAAGTTTCCGCGGACGGTAGTATGAAACAAGCATCGTGAACTGGAGTGTAGTTACGGTCGGCGATCTAATCATGTCAGCTCTCTATAGGCGACCGCGGAACCGCGTGTACCACGGCGTCATGAAATGCGAAGATATCCGCGGTCGGCTGCATTCCACACGCAGTGCGTATTTGAATAACGGTTTCTGAGACCCTTATAGTGATCGGGTGTCCGTGAATGGATAACGATTAGAGGCGCGCGATGCATACAAGCGTCTGTCGTGTGCGTTAGCGCACGAGCCGCCTTCTTGTTTACGCGATCTGCATATTCAAAGCTGATACGATCGCATAATCGGCCGTGCGTCACTACTTTTTGGGCGTGGTACGGTCGATTCGCGATGCCGCTGGTGCGTGGCGTTTCGGAGAGGTGCGATCGCATCTTAGACAATTATGTCTGTAGATACCGTAGACCCGCGATCGAGCAAAACCCCCGGGACACGAGCGTTCCACGGCAGCGTGTGTAACAAGGGCTCACTACAAACGGAAGTTTGAGACGCATCGAAATCCGTCTGTATTAAAAGCCTTGTTCTGACGCTCGCTACGACAGTGTCTGTAAAGTCGAACATTTAGAGACCCTAATGGGCGGACGCAGCTGCGCGCGGACTGTAGAAAGCCCTCAACGCTGTCAGAGGCCTTTTTTTTACATAGTGTTACAATCACTCCCTGGTGTAGGAATAATGCACAAGTATGTAAGTGGAAGGTGTGTGGATAAAAACTTGTCTTTTCATGGCTGAACTCTCACAGTAACAAACAAAGCTTGAACTACTCAATCCAAAGCAAACACCATACGTAATCGGAATGTTTTTCCTAATCTAAATATCATAAATATGGCTTTGGTAGGAATATAACACTCTCACCAAACAAGAGATCATCATGAAAAATTTTAAATTTTCAAAATGAATCTCCAGATATAGTTTCACAAAGGACAAGATAAATAGCAGCTCGGACTCTTTTATATCATATCCTCCAATTACCAGGACTTAGATCAAGTGTATGCTAGCTACCCACAAGTCAGTTATAGAGCAAATTTGGAAGCAAGACAAATATATCCAAAACATCGGACGAATTTCAAGTTAAAAACAAGGTACTAAAAAGAATTAGGGTAGAGCAACTATTCATCATTTCCAAGGCAAACTTTTATTCTAGCAAACATTTATTAACCACACCTTAAAAGCAAACAAGCATATATATATCTCTCGACAAACTTTTTATTTGATTAAAATCTTTATTTGTCTTTTTTTATGGTCTTTTAAAGCAAAAAAATAAATAATAAGTAAAGGGATACTTATCTTGATAACCGAGGGTGCTCTCCCCATGCTAGATTTTTGCGTGGCGCTGAGGTGAGACAGACGAATGGAGGTGATGTTGTCCTTCTTTGATGAAGCATTGATGATGACAACTGTTGATGTTTTTCGAGTGGTCGGACGTCTTCTTCTCGTTGTGGCTCATTGATGCTTTAAATCATGTGAAACTCAGATAGAAAACAAAGCTCTAGAATTGATTAAGCGTTAGTAGTTGGATATTTTAAGCCTTGATTATCTAGAGTTTCTTTATGAGAATTAAAGATTAAGCTTTAACAGGGATTTAAGCAAGAACTAATATATTTTATTTTGTATTTTCTTTTTGGTGCATGTAAGTAGAAAAATAAGAACAAATGCAAACTTTATTTTTATGCCTCCATAGTAAATAGTTATGTGGGTGTTTATGCCACATAAGTAGTTACATGGGGCTTTAATATGATATATATGAATGCAACATGCTAAAGGAAATATTTATGTAAAGAAAATAAATATGCAAGACTTAAGTAAAAGGATACATGTGTACTTACCTCGGATATGTAGGACTTCATGCCTCCTAGGGTACGTTAGATCGAAGGAGAGGATGTTTACGGTTACGGAGGTGGGCTTTCCTTCTTTTTTCACACCTTGGTTGATGACTTAGGTGCAAGTGGAGTTACCTCTTTCTGTACCTTCTCTTCTTCTTCCTCAACTTCTTCTTCATCGTATATCTCTTCAATGTTCAAGTTGTTTGTCCAAATTTCCCATCCTACTTCAATTGTTGATGTTCTTTGCCGTATAATCTTCTCATTCTTCTTGTGTCTTTGGCATGTACTGATTGCGACGAGCATTGCGCCTCCTCCTATTGCGAGGCTCCTTGGGCTCTTCATAATCAGTATAATTCTTGAAGTAACAACGTACCCATTCTATAGGAAACTGGCAGTGGATCTCTCCGGTCTTCATGTAGATGACAAATGGGTAGTGTTCAGGAATGATCTTCCCAACATAATGGGTGCATTGATATCTTCATTTTTCATGTCCAGGTCAATGAAGTCCGTATGTAAGTAGTGGTCATGGATCTGGACAGGCACATCTTTAGCTATGCCTTCTGGTCTCCTATAGGACTGATCTACCATCTGCAACTGTGTATATGTTTCGTATAGGGGTTGTTTACCATATATAAATTCATATATTACCTTAGGCATGATGTTGACTCCTGAGCCTGTATCACATATGGTATTTGTGAAGGTTAGCTGATTGATTGAAATGTCGATTTCAGGGTTACCTGGATCTTCCATCTTTGGTAGATATGGTGAAGTAACAGCATAGTCCCATTCTGAGTGGACTGCATTGATCATGTTCGCATACCGTGGCTGCTTCTTCTTATTCTTCCTTTTTCTATAGTCAAGATCATTCTTCTTGACAAGTTCTTCAATCTCAGGGCTGTATTGAGGATGAGCGAGATATTCATGCGTCTTGTTTTGAAGTGGAAGGTCTCCCTTCTCCCGTTGATGTTGAAACAGATCTTGGCTTGTGCAGCGTAGATGATAGCCTTGGCAAGAATCTCTCTCAAACGAGGTTGATTAAAATTATTACCTTAGTAGTTACCTTGGTAGTTACCTGAGTAGTTAGGCCTCTGTTGTTGATTCCACCCTTGAGGTTGTTGAGGACGAAAGTTGTTGTTGATGTAGTTCACATCCTCCATAATTTCTAGACAATTCTTCCCTGAATGTCCAAAGCATCCGCATTCTTCACAAGTCATGAGAGCATCATTAATATGCATGACCTCTCTCTTCTCATGATCTTGGTTCTCCAACTTCTTCATCAGCAAATCAAGCTTTGCTGATATCATGTCCACCTCTTTTAGCTGATAGACTCCTCCTCTCTTCCAATTAGAAGTGTGCTCTCTATTCCAACTCTAGTTGGATGCCATCTTCTCAACGAGTGTAGTAGCATTGGGGAGCGTAAGAGCTAAGAATGCTCCTCTAGCAGCAGCGTCTATTGTCTCACGGGTGCTAGTAGTGAGCCCGTGATAGAAGGTCTGCATCAAAAGCTAGTCCTCCATCCCATGATGAGGACACTCTGAAATCAGATCTTGAAAGCATTCCCAAGCCTCAGGGAATGACTCATTGTGTTGTTGCTAAAAGCTTCATATCTTCCCACACAAGGCATTTGTCTTGCCGGTAGGAAAGAACTTGGTGAGAAAATTGGTGGAGCAGCGGTCCCAAGTAGTGTTTTTCTCCTTGTTGGCATAGAACCACTATTTAGCCTTTCCAAGCAACAAGAATGGGAAAAGGCGAAGTAGAGTGGCATTACGTGTCACTCCCTTGATGGTGAAGGTGCTACAGATCTCGAGAAAGTGTTGCAAATGGGCACTTGCATCTTCATGTGCCTTCTAACAGAATTGACTAGCTTGCACCATAGTGATGAGTGCAAGCTTGAGCTCGAAACCATTCTCTCCAACATCAACTGTAGGTCCAGTGCGGATGTTGTTGGTGCTCGGAGCAGAGAACTCACGCAGACTCATGTTAGCCATAGCTTCAAAGTCAGATGCTAAACTTCTCTTGGAGTGTTCTTACGAAATTTTTTTTTGTGCTTTCCGAGAGCATTTCTTTTTGCTTTCTATGTAACTTTTTGTATCACTGAGAAAATTATCTGAAAGAGTAGCACTTTGCATACATTAACCTGAAATAAAATGATCAAAAATAAACAAAACAATAGGGTGAAGCTATTGTGAGTAGAAGATTATTGGTTGTGTTAATTCCTTGCGTATGAGGCTATACTAGTTCTTCCTAGGTTTGAAAATCTATAAGGAAATCTCCTGCATTAAGAGTTTGTAAGTCTTCCCCAGTAATGGCGCCAAAAATGCTTGTTGACACTGCTTAACGACATCACTAATAGTACACTAGCAACAGAGTGCTAGGTGACAAACACTATAAAAGCAATGACCCCAAACAGTGCTGGTATTATAACAATTACTAAGCCACTATGAAACTAGTCAAAGGATAACCTATACTTCTAGTAAAGACAGAGTGATGTCAGTCTATCTTATGCAACTAGAAAGTATAACATGACATAAAAATAATACAACTAGGTAGAAAATAGAATAAGATAAAGAATATAGAACAAGGCTCTACAAGCGGACATAATAATAAATACCATTGTAGCATTTTAAATGAGTAAGAGTGTCGAATCCACAAGGAAGACATCTATAAACTACTTAATGTGTAACACTAATAATGTCCTTATGTATGTAATGTCTATAACCAATAATGATAATGCTTCTACTCAACAACGGGGGTTAATGTCACATGAAATAATAAATATAATAATGATATATATGATAAATGCTCATAAAGATAAATGATAAATACAAGGATCAAGCCATCATGAAATAATAAGATTCAAGAGAGTATTCTAGTCTAAGGACTCACATGGGTAATATAAGGAAAACTTACTAATGAGTAACTATCATCACATGCTATTGCTAAACTTTAATTAGTGCAAACATCTAGTTATCATTGCTAAAACTATTTACTTCATATCATACTCAAGGGTCATCAACTAAGAAGGATTCAATAATGAGATCTTCACCTTCTTCGCGACACATGACCTACTGGTCACTACATACAGAGGGAGGATTATAGAAGACTTAATAGGGCTGTAACCCCGAACAACCCCACGACTCAGCATATAGCGGGCATTTGCAGATATAACATATATAAGCACCATGCTTACATAAGTTATAACACCTATCTTGGACATTACAAGATGAGGGCTATACAATCTTAAGCATGCAATCCATAATAAATAAACAACTCAACTAGACATATTGAAGTAAACAATAAACAATGCAAATGGTAATATAATAAAGCTAAAGAACAATATCATAGATGAACTTGAGTAATGAATATATCAAAAGATATAACAATGTACCTATGAACACCTTGATAGAATCAAGCTCAAGCCTTCCTAGACTTGGATCTCCTTCTAATCTACTACTATGTAGCTAATCTCTCTAGAACTAGAACTACTCAAGAACTAGGGTTTATGGCTCTAGACTTGATCTCTGGAATTGAGATCTTGAATTCTGAATACTAAATTAGAGTTTCAGGGGTAAGGTCTGCCCTTGCTTTTATAGCCCCATAGGATGAATCTCAGCCCTTAGATCAAACTGACTTGACTGGACAGTGTAGATCTACTCCATAGGTCGGTTGTAGGAACATTCCAGAAGCAGGACATGTGGCGTGCTAGGGGGGTGCCGCCCGGCCCCACTATAGGTGCCTCCCTCGCCCCACACCGGCAAGTGGGTCCCGACCTTCGTGAGTTGTCTTCTCTTCTCATTTAGACCCTTGGAATTTATATTAAATACCCCGATTTGGTCCTTTTCTTCGTTTTTCTATTTCTCCTCTTTTTCTCCTCGATATTCTAGTGTTTTCTAGAGTTCAACTGTAAAATTGAGTGTATACAAAACTTATGGAAATTGTTAGCATAAACCCTATCTTCTATTTGTTCTTGTTCTCAAATGACCTATCATTTCATGCAAAAAAGTTGACAATAACTACCGCCGGCCAGTGGGCGCACCGATAGTTGTCGCCGTGGGTCGCCGCCACTAGCTTTTCTTTGCTACCTCGAGCAATTGTTGGTGTTCTTTGTTGGTAAGTGTCGTGTGACCGTGCGGGCTCACTTTGACGAACTAAAAGAGAAAACTATTGATGGTGAGGAAAAGGTATTTGCTATTTGCAAGCAGTGTAGGTCTCAGTTGTCTAGTACTTCTGCTCATGGCACTGGTCATTTGATTTGGCATCACAAATCATCCTAAGAGAAGGTTGATAAGGCTAATTTGGTTCAAAGTAGGCTTGCATTAATCCCTGATGGCTCTTATGGAAACTAGGAATATAAACTTGATGTTACTAGGATTGAGCTTTGTTGTTTGATAGCTAGATTAGATCTTCCTTTATCAATTGCTGACAATGATGCTTGGGATGAATACATCCAACGTGCTCACAATCCTAGATATAAAAGAGTCTCTAAGTTTAGCACATCTAGAGATCTGTCTAAGCTTTACAATGAAAAACTGTATCACCTTAAAAATGAAGTAATGCCCGATGTTTCCTATGTTTGCATAACATCATATATCTGTCTGGTAATGCCAAGGAAGATTATCTCACTGTTGTTGCTCACTATATAACTGGCGATTGGGATCTTAAGAAATTTGTGATTAGTTTTAAACCGATTGAGGTGAGTCATAGTGGTGTTAACATTGCTAACATCATATCTGATGTGCTTAGAGATTGGGACCTGCTTGCCAAAGTTTTTGCTATTAGCTAGCTAGCCTTGATAATGCATCTGCAAATCTCTTATACGAAATCGGCAACAAAAGAAGGCCACACAAATAAGTGCCACGTCACACGCTTTTATCGGCCGTCGGATCGGCCGGACACGGATGGCCCAGATCGGCGGTTCTCGGTCATTTTACAAAAAAACCTTAAAGTTATAAAAATTCAACCCGCAAATTCCATGACCTCTCTCATAAAATTTTGCGGGAAAGACCTCGAGTTTTCCAAAATCGCAAAAGCAGTCCAGGGCCGACCATCCTCCCCACTTTCGGGCACTTTGGGCCTTAATGGGTCAAATTCGCCCAACTATGATTCCTCTTAACTTTTCCTTTTTAAAAGGAAGTCATTTGGCAAAACTTTAAAATTTCTTAGTAAACTGAAGAAAAATCATAAAATATAAAACCAAATTGTTTTCAAATCCAAACTAGAACATGTTTTAATTAAAAGTTTTTTACGATACACCTATTCCTATGTTTTTTAATAGGTACAAATAAAAAACAAATCAAAAAACATAAAAAAATCCAATTATTCAAAACTCTTTATGATAAAATATCACCACATTAAACTTTATTTACTTAATAAATACTTTAAGCCTCTTCCCTTCAAAAAAAAAAAAAAATTCTTCTTCAATAATAAAAAAAATAACGACAGCTTATACCGACGCATAACTTACCACCATACTCATCCAATCACCCTAACTCTCAATGCAAAGTAAGATAAAAATAATAACAAACACATTTTAAAAAATATCTTATCTACCCACATTTATCTTATACAACTATTTTAACTACATATATGAAACAAAGCCTACATAGTGAACAAAACCATTTCACAATTAAAAAAAAAAACTCTCAAACAAAAAAAAACGGGTCCTATCGGCCATAGCGGCAACGCCGCCAATTTCTAGTACAACTTCTATGCTTGCTTTGATGACTCCTATGCTTGATGGTTACTTGGGTTATGATATTGATCCAATGCAACCTTCTAGAAAGCTATATTATGTTGTGCATCGCGTTATGCTTGCCATATAATCAACTTGATTGTCAAATCTGGTTTTGAAAAGGTTTGAAACCTTACATTGAAGTGTTTAGAACTGCTATTAACTTTCTGAATTCATCTAATCAACTGCATTGCTTTATTCAAAAACTATTGTCTTGCTAAGGATATGCGGCCTCGCAAAAATTTGCTTTGGATATGGATGTTAGATGGAACTCAACCTATCTTATGCTAAAGCACCGATGCCATATAGATCCGTGTTTCTTGTTTTTATCAATACTCAATGTGGCGACCAACTTTTGAATGAACAACATTGGTACATGGTCGACAAGGTGTTGGAGTTCCTTGATTTGTTCAATGATTCAACTTGTGTATTGTCCGGTGTTTACTACCCCACCTCATTTAGTTACTCGCATCACATATTAGAGATTGCTACTCATCCGCATGACCATGAACATGATGAACAACTTGCTGTTGTTGTGTCAATGATGTCTAAATTTCTTAAATATTGGAAGAACATACCTCTGTATACTCTTTTGCATTTGTTCTTGATCCAATGGCTAAAATTAGAGGTCTCAAAAAATGTTCTTGATCTGTTAGCTAATTGTAATAATATGAGTTACATTGATTATCTTCTTGAGGTTAAATGTGAGTTGCATAAACTATATGAAAAGTATGAAACTATTTGGTGCAGCTAGGCCAACTAGAACCACAAATCCAACTAGGCCGCATGACGTGTAAGAGAAAAAACAGGCATGGGGTAAGATTTTTGGAGGGACACTCACAACATGGGCGTGGATACTATTGAAAAGTTGATGCATTAAGGATTGGGAACAACGAGAACACAACAACATCAAGTGGAGGACAAGGACTTGGAAGAATACTTCAAGAATCGGTTCCTTGAAGTGATGGTGGACAAGGTGATAGAGCTAGTGCTAGAGGACAAGGTTGCGAGAGTCAGCTTGTTTGAGTTGTGACTTGTGAGATTTAGTGTGACTTGTGAGTTGTGAGATGAGAGAGTTGAGAAACTAAGACATTTAAGTTTGTTTTGTAAACGATCTAGCCGTACTCTTTTTTTCTTTTCTAGGTTTTTATCTCACGAGGTGTGAGTTTTATCTAGAAAGGTTTTTAAAGGCGGCATTGCACAACAACTCAAAGTAATTCAAATTCTTTCATATTTCCTATGTTTGCTTTGATGTGACTTGTGAACCGTGAAGCGTGAAACTTTGATATATTCTAGGAAATCTAAACTCCGAATTTGAATTCAATGTTAAAAAGCAGTCCCGAACAAGTTTTTTTTTTTTTTTGGCTCTACGGGCTATGGGCTGGCCCCGATGTAACACCGGGTCGTGTGCTCTTTGGGCTAGCACGGCCCAAAAATAGGCCCATGTGTCATGCCTGGGCCGTATAGTAGGCCCAGTGTACTATACGGGCACAGCATGGTGGCCAGTGGGCCAAACAGGTCCGTGCCTAGACGGGCTGTGCTAGAAGCGCCCATCTGCCGGCCGTCGCAAATCTTTAGAGTAGGGCATTCTCTTCACCCAAACTCTCATCCTCATCTCGCATGTTCGGGCAAGTGATTATGTCGGAGTTCTTGCAATATGACCTTTCAATCTTCTTGCTTTGGTTGTGATCAATCTGATTTGCCATGTGCAAGTTTGTTATCTTTGGGCCGGGGAAAGACATGCTTGTGTCGACATGCTAATCCGCGGAGCCGTCGCGGTCGCCGTTGGATCGTGTCCAACCTCCGCCCTTAGTTAGGTTGTTCTTACATCTTTTTTTCTTGCATAACTCTATGCACATATGGAACTGATCTCAAGACAAAGGTGTGTTGATGCGATTTAAACATACAACTCATCATATGAAATAGAGCACTACTCTGAAACATAGTGTCCCTTCTATCACGCTCGGGGCGGCGGACGTGGTTGCTAGGACGGCGGCGATTTGAGTGGAACGCCCGGCGCCGGCGCCGGCGCGCGGCCTTTGTGTTCGATCGCGGTCGTGTCGTGATCCGTCGACATCACGGCTTCAAGTTGGCCACGCGAGTGCAATTCCTCTCTACCAGCGCTCGCGTGAGATCGCGTCCGTGTCGTGATCCATCGACGCAGGCTTCAACTTGGTGTTGACGGTAACCAACTACAAATCAAACACCGTCAACATACACCAAAACAACCTAGAGATAGGGATTATAAATTGACAAATTCCATAGTTTTGGTGTATATTTGGCTTTGCGGTACAAATCAAGAATATGTGCACTTTGGGCCAAAATACAAAGAAAACAAGAATAAAAACAATAAATAGAAAAGGCCCAAAGAAGACAAATGGCAAGCCAAGTCAACTTACCTCGGATGGGCCATGAACTCAGGTTTTTCCACATCGTCACCAGGCCCAAAACAACGAAAGAAGACAACCGCGACAAAATTGGGCGGATCGGGCCCGACCAGGTGCGGCGCACCTTGGTGCGGCCGCCGCCGGCCCCTTCCGGCGGTGGGGCGGGTCTTGGCGTGGCGGTTCCTTTACTCCGAGGAACGCGTCGGTGGCAATGTTGTCCCGGTGCGTTGAACCCTGAAACCGCCTCCCCTTGGTCGGTTTTGCCATAATGGAGGGAGGAGGCACATTTGCAAAGGCACCCCTCCACTCAAGCTATAAAGGAGGTCCTCTCCTCTCTTCCACAACACACCTCAAGGAGCTACAAGCACAAGAGAAGCAAGAGAGAGAGAGTTTTCTACCTCTATCCCCATTCTAATTCTAGAGAGTGAGAGAGGGAAAGCTAGAAGGAGATTTGGCTCCTTCTACCCGAGTTGTCGGAGTGCCCCCTGTTCCGCGGTTCCTAGGAGGTCGGAGTGCGGATTTGTCGGTACCCGCCTCGCTTGTACCTCTACAATCTACTTACGCTTTGGTAAGACAGGTTGTGTTCCTCTTTTTCGGTTATTACTTTCAAGCACATTATCTTAGCCGTTATAATCTTGCGGGATTGATAGTCGTTCCTTCCTTCGGTACTCTAGTGAAGGAAGGACCCGGGGGCGGGTAAGCCTTGATATCACACTCGAGTAGTAATCATCGATTACAAACGTGGTGTTTGGACTAGTGGTTTCCTATCTTTTTGTGGCGCATCCCAATGTTGAGGGGGTAGGCGGCTGGATTGTGAACGACCTTGTCCGCCCCTTGTAATCCCCCACGTTCGGGTGTGGCGCGAGTGCAATTGCCGGACACTGCCCTTTGGGCGTGGGCGGTGCCCGGTGAGGAGATAACGGACGAGTGATCCCCGCCTCGAAAGTGTCAACCCATAAAGATACCTCATTCCTCTTAGAAGCTTACCCTTGCCTAGGGTAGACACGCATCCAAAAGCCCTCTACACAACCGTCCTTGAGTAAAATACGATACCCTAAATACCACCGGGTGAAGTGCTACAACGGTCTTTCCCGTGCGCTTGCGGACTTTGCTTGCTTTAAGCTAAGAAACACCAACAAGCATTTACGGCGCCGTTGCGGACAGTTGTCGTAGTTGTATTTTCGGACCTAGTCAACCCGTGTGCCTTGCGGTCACCATAGAAAAATACAAAAACATTTTCTATTTACCCATGGAGCAACCTACCCTACAAACCCTTTCCGCTCCTAAGGGCGAGCTCTTAGAACCACGCCAATCCTCGAAGCCAATCACGCTTTGATTATGAGCTCCGCCACGGCTTTATAGCCATGGTTTCGGGCCCAAGCCTTTTCGGGCTTGGAATATGAAAAACCATACCATCACCTAAGGGAGTTTGAGCAGCTACGTGCATGCCCGACAATTGCGGGCATGACACACGATACATTGCGGTGGAAATCAAGCTTTCCTCTTCTCTCTCACCGAGAGCGAAACAATGGTACGCCCACAACGTAGGGTTGGTAAACGTGAGAATGGGAAGAACTGCGGAATAGATTACGTCCTCGCGTTCTATCCTTTATCTAGAATCGCGGCCTTGCGACAAGAGGTACTCAACTTCCGACAAATAGAGGGTGAAACCATAGGTGCAGCCTGGGACCGTTATTCCACTCTTACCGGATCCGCCCAGATCTGTCCATCCCGAACCATGTGCTTTTACAGCATTTTTGGCTAGGTTTGGATAGAGCAAACGCCCTCTTGCTTGACACAACCTGCGGAGGGTCTTTTTCACATAAAACCCGGCGGAAGGAGAAGCTCTCCTAAACCGTATTCTTGAGAATACTCCCCGCTAGAACCCATCCGAGTAGAACCCCCAAGCGGATCCTAGAGGAGGTCTCTTCGGCCAAAGCCAAGCCCGACTCACCTCTAGAAAAACCTCGCTGAACCAAAACCAAAGCAAAAAGAGACCGCATGTTCGGATCTCTCGTTTTCAAGGCCAATCTTACGTAAGAATTCGGTAAAAGCCTCGAATTACGAATCTTTGGAAGAAACCACCAGCCCAAATGCGTCCTAAGGAACCCCTTGACGAACTTTTTCTCAAGGAGTCCATTAAGGAATTGACGGCCATCATGAGCACAGAGTGGTTGCAAGAGGGGGAAGGATCGTCTGAAGAAATTCGGATATCTTGTCCCTCTACACCTCTCTATTGAAGATACCGAGCGGAAAAGGTGGAGGTCATGTATAACCCTGCTGTGGGCATAAATATTATGTCCAAATCTTTTGCACAAACTTGTGCGGAAGAAACTTACACAACCCACACAGCTCGGACCTTGCGCATAGCACCACGAACCACACTAGAGTGCCGGGAAATAATACATGACCAAATTCTTGAAAGATAAGGATGTCAAATTTTCTTTGGACTTTCATATTTTTTATATCCAAGATTTTGACATCCTAATCGGGCATCCCTTGGAAAAGATTCTTGATCTATCAAAATTCGGGGATTTAGATGTCAATTTAGGGAGAAATTCATTCTCAATTCCAGTCACACGAGCTAAAAACTTCGGTGGACGGATTCTCTCCACGATTATGACATGCCCGAGGAGGTCATGGGAGTCATGCTCTATGATAACCCCGAGGCAGGACCTAGAACTTGATGCCCAATTCTTCATAGAAGAAGAGGGCGACTCGGGGAAACCATAGAACTTCCTCAAGAGGAAGAGCCGACGCGACCTCCGTTGAGCTTAAACCCCCGCCCCCTTCCTCGCCATGTCTTCCTAAACGGCGACACACAAACTCCGGTTATCATTAGTGATAAACTTAGTGACCGTGAGACGTCCCAACTCATTGCCGTCTTAGAGAAGCATAGATCGGTCTTTGGGTATTCTTTGCAAGACCTAAAAGGGGTAAGCCCAACACTTTGCACACATCGCATACCTATTGACCCTTCCAAAGACCCCATCACGTGAACCCCGTGAGAAGGCTCAATAACGCGATGCGTGAAGTCGTGAAGAAGGAAGTTCTCAAACTTCTTCACGCCGGGATAATTTATGCCGTACCACATAGCGATTGGGTTAGCCGGTCCAAGTGGTCCCTAAAAAGGGAGGAATGATGGTCGTTGAGAACTCAAAGAACGAGCTCATTCCACAAAGACAAGTCATGGGGTGGAGAATGTGCATCGACTATAGGAAACTTAACAAGGCAACTAAGAAAGATCACTTCCCGCTTCCATTCATTGATGAAATGTTGGAACGGTTAGCGAAACATTCTTTCTTACGTTTCCTTGACGGGTATTACGGCTATCACGGATCCCGATCCACCCCGATGACCAAAGCAAGACCACATTCACATGCCCATACGTAACCTATGCGTATCGTAGAATGTCATTTGGGCTGTGTAATGCACCTGTTTCCTTCCAAATGTATGATGTCTATCTTCTCGGACATGATTGAAGATATCATGGAAGTCTTCATGGACGATTTCTCCATCTATGGTAAGACTTTTCGATAGTCGTCTAAAGAATTTAGACGAGGTCTTGCAACGATGCCAAGAAAAGGACCCGGTGCTTAATTGGGAAAAGTGCCATTTCATGGTTCGGGAAGGCATCGTTCTTGGACACTTAGTGTCTGAGAGGGGGATTGAGGTAGACAGAGCTAAGATAGATGTTATTGAAAAGCTACCTCCCCCAGTGAACGTCAAAGGAATTCGTAGCTTCCTAGGTCATGCGGGGTTCTATAGGAGGTTCATAAAAGATTTTTCACAAATCTCTAGACCCCTCACGAACCTGCTAGCTAAGGATGCACCTTTTGACTTCACAGATGAGTGCATGAACGCTTTCGAAACCCTTAAGAAAGCACTCATCTCGGCTCCGATCATCCAACCCCCGGATTGGTCGTTGCCGTTTGAAATCATGTGCGATGCTAGTGACTATGCCGTTGGTGCGGTCTTAGGCCAAACCAAGGATAAGAAGCAAAGATGCAATCGCATATGCTAGCAAGACTCTAACAGAGCCCAATTGAACTACGCTACCACGAAAAAGAGCTCCTCACGGTAGTCTTTGCTATAGAGAAGTTTCGGTCCCGACTTAGTGGGTGCAAAGATAATCGTTTACACCGACCACGCTGCCCTTAAGTATCTTCTCACTAAGAAAGACGTGAAACCTCGTTTGATCCAGCTGGATTCTTACGCTCCAAGAATTCGATCTAGAAATAAAAGATAAAAAGGGAGTAGAGAATACCGTTGCGGATCATTTATCGCGTATGCAGTAACTAACATGCGTGAACTTCCAATCAATGATTACCCCAACGCGGACGACATGCTACTAAAGGTGACGGACACCAACCCATGGTACGCAAACATTGTCAACTTCATGGTTACAGGTTATGTACCCCCGGGAGGACCGATGAAAGCTCAAGTAGAGAGCGAGACGTCACCTTTGGGACAACCCAGATCCGTATAGGGTGTGCGCGGATGGCTTGCTAAGAAGATGCGTACCAAGGGCGTAAGGGATGCAAATCATAGAAAAATGCCATGCATCACCTTATGCCGCCACCTCGGAGTATTCGCACTCAAGCCAAAATCTGGCGGTCACGGGTTCTTCCGCCAACAATATGCGCCGACACGAAGGAGTTCATCGAAAGATGCTATAGCCGCCGGAAGACCGGAGGTATAATAGCTCGCGACGCAATGCCCCTTCACTACAACCATCAAATAGAAATATTTGATGTGTGGGGCATTCACTACATGGGACCATTCCCAAAGTCCGGCGATTGCGAGTATATCTTGGTGGCGGATGGATTACGTGTCGAAGTGGGTAGAAGCATTACCATGCGAGTCACGACGCCAAACATGCTCGGAAGATGTTCCATGAAGTGATTTTCCCCGTTTTGGAATGCCTCGCATGGTAATAAGTGACGGAGGATCACACTTCAAGGACAAGGCATTGAAACATTCTTGAAAGAACTTGGCGCCGAGCACAACATAGCTACCCCTTATCATCCGCAAAACCGGCGGGCAAGCGAAACGTCAAATAAGCAAATAAAGAACATCCTGCGAGAAGGCGGTCAACGAGATGGGGAAGGGCTGGAAAAATAAGCTACCCGATGCTCTTTGGGCTTATCGGACAAAGATACAAAGCCCCCATCGGCATGTCACCCTATCGCGGGTATATGGCAAAACCTCCCACTTACCGGTTGAGTTGGAACATCGAGCTCATTTGGGCCATCAAGAGATGGAATATGGACGTCAAACTTCGCGGAAAGAATCGACAAAAGCAAATTTCTGAACTTGAAGAATGGCGAGAAAAAAGGCGTACCATATAGTTCAAAGCTCTACAAAGAGCGCATGAAGAGATGGCATGATCAGCGCATAAAGATGAAAGAATTCACCAGGGGGTGATAAGGTACTCTTATTCAACTCCCGGGTGAAACTATTTGGCGAAGGAAAGTTGAGGAGCAAATGGAAAGGACCATACACGTCATCAATACCTCGTCACACGGTGCAATCACAATCCAAGGCGATGCGGGTAATATACACAAGGTAAATGGTCAACGCCTCAAACTTTTCTTTGAGCCATCACCTGATCTTAACCAAGAGAGCTCGATAGAATAGACTTTTATTTCAAAAAGGATTTATGAATTATCAGCATATTTTAAAAAAAAAATCTTTTTGTTTTTAAATAAAGCTTGTCTTTGGAATTTTGTGTATGTCTCCACTTGTTTTTGTCCTTGTGCAAAAAGAAAATTAAAAATAGGTACAAAAACAAGTGTGGGGAGGCTCACGTCTCTCACAAGTCAAAGGTACGCAATTTATAAATTCAAATTTTTGACTTGTGACATATCTTCTCCTCCTATGTTTTAAACCTATGCTAAACCTGAACCAAGTTGGCAAAACTCCATCTCTAGTCTACCAATTGATTCATGGCATGCATACACTTTATTCCTCACCAAAAACCATACTTTGATGAGCAACTACATGTTAGGGACCCCATGTTCATCTAAATAATTGAGCTTTGAGATATGGTAGAATGACTTGACACTTGCTCTCTTATGCAATGAGACTTGGTTTTATTTCAAAAATTCAAATAAAGCATTCTCCTGGTTTGACTTAGACAAATCCTACCAAAGCCCTGAATTAATGACATAAATATCCACTATAGCTACTTCCTGCTGTATTGAGTTTTGTCGGGCTCCGTTGATCTGCGTTGAGAGAGGCTCATACTCTCAAGATCGAAAAACACGTACACCCACATATACACGCCAATGCTCACAATGAGAATTGCGCACAACATGCATCTTCACCATCCACAAAATAAATACTCCATCCAAGTTACACCATGATCATCTCCTGTTATCGAGAAAAGTATCATACGAAAGAGGATACCGCTAAAAAAAAAAGAGAGAGAAAAAGAGATGAAAAATGGACACGTGTCCGAGGGCGAGTAGAGCCCACATCTCCAAAAAAAAAGAGAGAGAGAAAGAAGAAAAAGTAGCCTGTATCCCTCTAAAAGCATACAAAAAGAGAAAAGAGATCATGAGTCAAAAAGTAACCATAAAAATACCACAAATATTTTCCACACACTCTTGCACATTTCGATCTAGGGGGTATGGCACCTCTTTCCAACGATCCGAGCTTGACCCGACAAAACATACAGAGGTAATGCGTATGCATCACTCCACTCCAAAGATCCACAAAACCCCTGCAAAAAGATAGGATGAGTGAGAGCGAAAGTGCTTTGGCAAGGAAACACAAATGAGTGACTATGTGAGAATCAACCATGGAGCATTGCCATTTCATCTTCAAAAATTCAAAAATCAACCAAGTCTTTGCGCATGAGTAGTAGCAAGGAGATAGGAGTTCATCTTTGTTCCATTGCTCAATTGTTCAAGACAACTTGATAGCCACTTTTGAATGCTCACAAAGCAAGTGAGGCCCGAAATAACTTGTATGCAGGTCTACATCTTGGAGATTGAACCACTTTAGTCCCTGTGCCTTCACTCGAGGACGAGTAAAGGGCTAAGTGTGGGGGAGTTTGTTGACGGTAAC
This sequence comes from Hyparrhenia diplandra, assembly GCA_015847255.1. NCBI lineage: Eukaryota > Viridiplantae > Streptophyta > Magnoliopsida > Poales > Poaceae > Hyparrhenia > Hyparrhenia diplandra. The sequence goes on along the minus strand of JADLZK010011194.1, from coordinate 82,683 downwards.
CAACTACAAATCAAACACCGTCAACATACACCAAAACAACCTAGAGATAGGGATTATAAATTGACAAATTCCATAGTTTTGGTGTATATTTGGCTTTGCGGTACAAATCAAGAATATGTGCACTTTGGGCCAAAATACAAAGAAAACAAGAATAAAAACAATAAATAGAAAAAGGCCCAAAGAAGACAAATGGCAAGCCAAGTCAACTTACCTCGGATGGGCCATGAACTCAGGTTTTCCACATCGTCACCAGGCCCAAAACAACGAAAAGAAGACAACACGACAAAATTGGGCCGGATCGGGCCCGACCGAGGGGTGCGGCGCGCACCTTGGGGTGCGGCGCCCGGCCCCTTCCGCCGGTGGGGCGGGTCTTCGCGTGGCGGTTCCTTTACTCCGAGGAACGTCGGTGGCAATGTTGTCCCTGCGTTGAACCCTGAAACCGCCTCCCCTTGGTCGGTTTTGCCATAATGGAGGGAGGAGGCACATTTGCAAAGGCACCCCTCCACTCAAGCTATAAAAGGAGGTCCTCTCCTCTCTTCCACAACACACCTCAAGGAGCTACAAGCACAAGAGAAGCAAGAGAGAGAGAGTTTTCTACCTCTATCCCCATTCTAATTCTAGAGAGTGAGAGAGGGAAAGCTAGAAGGAGATTTGGCTCCTTCTACCCGGAGTTGTCGGAGTGCCCCGGTGTTCCGCGGTTCCTAGGAGGTCGGAGTGCGGATTTGTCGGTACACTACTCGCTTGTACCTCTACAATCTACTTACGCTTTGGTAAGACAAAGTTGTGTTCCTCTTTCGGTTATTACTTTCAAGCACATTATCTTAGCCGTTATAATCTTGCGGGATTGATAGTCGTTCCTTCGGGGCGGTACTCTAGTGAAGGACCCGGGGGCGGGGTAAGCCTTGATATCACACTCGGTAGTAATCATCGATTACAAACGTGGTGTTTGGACTAGTGGTTTCCTATCTTTTGTGGCGCATCCCATGGTTGAGGGGGTAGGCGGGGCGGGTTGTGAACGACCTTGTCCGTCCTTGTAATCCCCCACGTTCGGGTGTGGCGCGGTGCAATTGCCGGACATCCCCTTGGGCATGGGCGGGTGCCCGAAGTGAGGAGATAACGGACGAGTGATCCCTGCCTCGAAAGTGTCAACCCATAAAGATACCTCATTCCTCTTAGAAGCTTACCCTTTCCTAGGGTAGACCACGAGATCCAAAAGCCCTCTACACAACCGTCCTTGAGTAAAATACGATACCCTAAATACCACCGGGTGAAGTGCTACAACGGTCTTTCCCGTGCGCTTTGGACTTTGTTTGCTTTAAGCTAAGAAACACCAACACTTGGCAACGCTTGCGTGCGCCATTTCTCTCTACCGAGAACCTTCCACGAACACCGGGTTGCAAGAAGATTGGTAAGATATCTTTCGGTCTTCTATATATATCATTGTCTAAGAAAAAAAATCCTGTGTATGCCCATATTTTATTTTACAAATATTGCCGAAGTTATAGTTGTGGTTTATGACTTCTTAATTACATGGAGTATTGGATAGGAAATACTTTATCTCACCATGTAACCTAGCTACTTTCCTTTAAGTATACTTCTAATACAGAATAAAAAATTATTTTTTAAGTGCTTAATATATCAGCAAATACTCATGTTTGTAGCGAGATATAGGTAACTTTAGGTTCAAGCTGACTGCGATCTTATATAACTCCCGTTAAATGAATACCGAGGGTTACAGGGATAAATCTCAAACCACTGAAGAAGGGAATGATCTAGATGACCTTGTTGAAGAGCTCGATGAATTTGAGTTGTTCGCGTCACCTAATGTGAAGATGACAAGAATACTAAAGTGGAGAAGAAAAGAACACCTATTGGAGGGATTTGCGAGAAATTGTACCTGGCCAATGAAGATACTTTAGAGTAAGTCATTATATAGTAAAATGTATTGTTATAATATATTTAATATAGCCATTTTCAATTCTATAATTCTACAAGTAATTTGTTCATTGTCCTTGTTTTTAGCAAGTAATTTGTTCCTTGTGCTTGTTTTTTAGCAAGGAGTGGATACAAAATACACGACCGCATAAAATTTCTTTAACCCTTAGAAAAAGTATAAATATTTTAAATGGAGATAGAGAATTGGAACATGAAAGCTTTCTTTAATATGGCTGTTCGGATGCTTGCGTACAACTAAGACATTGGGCTGAAGAAAAAAAAAAACACCTCACGGATCTGAAGTGTGCTGTAAGTTGACATAATATAGTAGAGATGGTAAAAAATTTATGATTCATGAAATACATACAGTATGTAATTGTATATAATTATCTAGAAATAACTTGTTTTGGATGAGATCCACGATATTGTCCCAAAATTGACAAGGCATATCAGGACAAACTGAAAAAAGTACTTGTGCTGGCTAGGTATGCGATACAATGTAAGTTATTTTTTCTATATTACTTAAAAGTTTAATTTTATTTTGTTTACCGCTCACGGTCTATGTTTTGTTTATAGATTCTATTACCATACTATTGACACGGCCTATGCACTTTATTTATAGTGGACTTGAAACCCAAACCATACATTTCATGGATCCACTTCAAGATCTTCCATCATGCTACTAGGGTTTTGCTGAAAGAGATTTATATAAAGCTATATTCACGCGTATTTGTAAAAGTTCACTCTCGCCATGTCTTTGACAAATCCCCGTTTGAAGAACAATATTTGGCAATGTAGGTGAAATTACCCAACATGGGTAACAAAAGTTACTGATAATAAACACTGGTAATCATTTATAATAACTTTCAACTTTGATATCACGAAAAGTAGTTATTCGAACTATGTGTATCAAATGAAGAACTAATGTTCTCTGGGAACTTGGGAGGATTTCTTGTGTATAATTTCATGAAGTTATGGGATGGAGTAAAATTGCCACCAATCAACAATGTAAGTTTGTATAGTCTAACTATGTTTCAATAAACTTGGGACAAATTAATTAGTTATTTATTAATACTATCTGCCATGTATACTATGGAGGGAATTCATGGGTGACATCTTGATGAAAATCGTAAAAGAATGTTGCGAAAGCATCTCTCAAGATATCCAATTCTTGATTAAGAAGTTAGCTACAATTTAACTTACATGGTTATTTCTTACCGCAATACACAAAAAGTACCATTGTTGTAACTTAGATGGTTCATGTAACAAAAATGTGACAATGTCTTTGTTGGGACACAGTCCCTAGCACCTGGTGGAGATGTTTGAACCACGCAGACTAGCGGAGGTCACTTCGCGACTAACTGATAATCCCCTCGTCCAACTATACGTTTGTATCGCGGGGGTTTTGCGGTCGGCCAATCGGGAGGGGCACAGATCGGGCGGAAGGTCGCACCTCCGCCATTCCGCCCCATCCTTCCCATGGCGTGGTTGGATGCTAAGGTCTTCGCCGACGCTTAGAGCCGGGCCCCGGCGTGTAGAGAAGTTCAGCCCGAACTCGGGAGCCAGGCGTGAAGGGGCAAATGGAGATCAACTCGGCGGAGGTATCGGCCGAGGGGTCAAGGGCAAGTTCGAGCCTTTGATGGGCCGACCACCGCCCATCGGGCTAAGGCGGTCCTGGATGTGAAAGGTCGCCAAGGCCCCCATTGAAGAAAAGGAACAATCGGAATATACCGGGCATCTAGAGGGATAGAATTGTAACTTTGTATCCCCTGCCTTTTGTAAACTATAAATAGAGGGCACAACCCTTGGTACTGTTGGTTGGTGAATGGAATTTATTCCCCGTTCAATAATGAGCATTTTTAAGCTTAGTCGCCTCACTACACCCCTCTCCCCGAGCAACTCCCGGTGGAGGTACTCAAACCCCCGTTGGAAGCCCACAGTTTCAACAGTCTTCTTATATCTGGTTGAAAATGTTAGTTTCCAAAAAAAAAAAAATTATAGCGTTAGCACATGCATTATACTAGCCCTTGATAATGGCAATGGTGAATATTTTTTTATATTAATTACAATAGATTCAATGGATATTATCGACTATGACTATTACAGTCTACTACCAAACAAAGGCAATTTGTTTATGATTACTATGATGTTTTCAATTGTTGTGACAATTTCTACGGTTTATCTTTTTTTTATTCTGGTGTGTCTATTGAGAACTAATGTGGTGCCTCTGTCGGGACCTGAACTAGTAATAGTAAAACGGTGTAATGACACATTTCATGAGTCCATGACATGTGGGATATGATGGCAAATCTACAATTTAGCAAAATTATAATGGAAGTCTTCAAAATTTCCCCAAGAAAATGGTTGTTTGGCCAAGTAAATTGTAGTGTCCATGTCAATAGAACTGGTAAACAATAGCACTCCTGGCTGGAGGAAATGGAATCACTACTTCATGCCGTCATGCGCATTGTTACTATTTTGAAGAGGTTGTAGAGGGGTTAGTATGCACCAGTAGTTTGTAATAAAATCACTGTTAACAAAATCTCTGAACAGATCTGAAAAATAGTACATCTGACTTCTATGATTACATTGGATGGAGCTCATGTCATCATGAAGGGCACTGTATGGCGCTTCTTCCCTGATAAACTATGTCCTTCAGGCATATCTTGAGTGCAATTTGGAACGAAGTGAATAAATGAAGTATAAGGGGGTAACCTGGACTCCCATGTCAATAGACGAAACTCTCCTTTGGGCCTAACAGAAGGATCTAGCAATAGTTCTCCAACTGACACCTTTGGTATTTCTGTTCTTTCTAGAGCGTAAGAAGTCATGCTACTTCTACTAGTACAAGGTAAGATGCGAAGGGGATTGCTAACGGGACTGGACAAGAAATCCGTCAGGTCTAGCTCACGTCCTTGCACTAAACGTAGATTTGGGTCCTCCCCGTAAATGAAGCGGTTCTTCTCAATCACTTTTCTGCACCTGTTCAGTATGGAAATCCAGAATTGAGCATTCAGATTGCTTCTCAATATGTCAGCCAATGCATTTGTTGCGACAAGTGATCCATATTGATGCAATTCTTTGGCAAATCCTTCAGCAATATGCACTAGTCTTGGAAGCTCTGCTGGGTCCACACTTCCAAATACTATGTTCTTGAAGAGGTACCACAGCTCCTCGTATGACAGAGCATCAAGGAAGATTGGCCTTACTGACCCAAACCTTGCTAATCTTCCAAGCTGGCCTATGATGATCACCTTGCTTCCTGTACTAGCTGTTCTCAGCAGAAATGAATAGAACTCATTCCATTTCATGTCGTCAACATCTGAAACAAACTCAACAACTACAAGTGACGACATCCCCCACCAGGGCGTTTTCCTGATTGACGATATTCAGGAAGTTGTCTCTGTTCTGATGCAGAATCGAAGCGAACTTCGATCGTACCCTCTCGTCAGCACACACATGGGCAACCAAAGTTTTCTTCCCAACTGCAAGAGCACCGATGATTGGCAGGACAGGCGGTGGTGCCTGGCCATCTAACGGGCACTTCTGCAGTAAGAAGTTGATGAGTTTTTGCTTCTCAGCATGTCGACCAAACATGAAATTGCCCATGTAAAGATGTGCATCGTAGGGCCTTCGGGACAAGCGCTCACACCCACACAGAAGCGCAACGAACTCTGATATGTTCGCCACAGCCGTTTCCAGATTCTCCAATCCGGCTTGCACCTTGTCCTTTTTCACCGAAGCAAGAACTGTGCGGGGACGCTTGAGATGAGTGGCAGAACACAAGGAGATTGATGAGTCGCTAACCTCCATGTCGTGGAGCCGGACTATCAAGGAATCCAGCGCATGGTAGCCCTGGTACATGGCCTCCGTGTCATGGACCAGGAGTGACGACTGCCAGGAGTGGCGCGAACCCGTGGAGAAGGCGGCAACGTTTCATTTTACGTTTTTGTTTCTTATCTCTGACATGGGGTCCTACGGACCAGTGTATGCCGTGTGGGTCCTGCGGACCAGAGTTTCCTTTTCGTTAAGTACTCGTCTCTCTCGTTTGTAACAGACAAGTTTTATTTTCCTGAAAGCAAATCGAACACGCGAGGTCAGAGGTTCCTCTGCGCGCCGTTCTTCGTCCGCGATCCATCTCTGTTTATCTCACGCTCCGGCGATCGCCGTGCAGCCACGGGTGTAACAGGTGGTATCAAAGACCAATCTATCCTCGGCTCCTTCGTCTACCTCGGTGCGGCGGCGGCAGCCTCAACGATGAACCCCGCCACCGCAACTAATTCGGAGTATTTCCTTCCTCAGGTGACGAATCGATCGACCCCTTCCTTACCCTTTTCCGTGTAGCTGATTCCTCACTCGCTAGGGTTCCAATCGTCGCTGTTTCGGGTTGATCCGGGTCATAATTCCGGTCGGCAGGCTCTCCCGGGTCACGCCCCAGTGGTGTTCGACCAGGGATCCATAGGATCCTCCTTTGGTTGGCCTGATCCCCGTTCGGATTCGATTGAAACCTTCCACAAAGACCACAGACTACCCTAAGCTCGATTTGTCACCTCGTTTGCTGTTATTCTTCGGTTCGACTCGTGTTTCAATCCTCGAACGTCGATTCCAAACGGCTCCGGTGGGGTTCATTTCAACAGGATCTGTGGACTGAGTAATCCGCACGGATCTAGTTGAAACTACCGTAAATCCGACCAACGGAACGCATTCTCGGATCCAGTCATCTCTCGTGACACATATTGCTGAAATCTAGTCGGATTGCATAGCCGATCGGGGTTGCAAGGATTGGTCCTTGTGTAAAATCTCCTCGGCCGCCGATTGTGCAGTCCGAGCGGTGAAGTGGGAGGGGAGTTGTCCGGGCGACTCGGGTTGCGCAACAAGTTTGCGTGTAAAATTCTGAGGTCTCGCATCAACTCCAGGCGGCAATGATCCGGGATACACAGAAACAGGGGAGGTTGCGACTGAACCTAGTGTATTCCAACTCAAAGTATTGCATCCATCAGGATTGGCACCACGGCGCCTCGCAGGCAGACAACAGCTGAGACACAGCCTTCGGCTCAGACAAGGTTGTTGCTGGAGCAGATGGCGGCTAACTCTGAAGGGGACCAAGCGCTGTGGGAAGAGATGAGGGATAACTTCAACCTCATGTTCACCAGAATGACTGACCCGAGAACAATTCAACAGGAGATCAAGCAACAACTGGCTGCTACTGATACAAGGGTGGCTCGGTGTATTCGTGGACCAGCAGCTCATTGCTAATCAAGTCCGAGCCAATGGGCAAAAGCAGTAGCTAACCTAACATCTGCGACAGTTTGAGCAGGAACACAATTCTTAGAGTGGCAGTTCCATGGTTAGTGAGGAGGAGGAATTGGACAATGTCTTTGCCAATGACAGAGATGCAGGAAGATCCAGGAACAATCACACTTCTAGGAAATCAGGCTGGTCATCAACAGGGTAACCAACCCCATCAGTACTTACCCAAGCTACACTTTCCATCCTTCAATGGTGACCAACCAAAGATATGGCTCTCAAAATGCAACAAGTACTTCAAGATTTACAAGCTCCCTAGGGACATTTGGGTGGAAGCTGCCACCATGCATTTGGAGGACAATGCAGCTAAATGGTGGCAAACCTATGAGATGACTCATGAAAGAGTAACATGGAGAACCTTGAGTGCTGACATTCTGGCACAGTTTGGAAGTGATGACCACCGCTCTGCTATCAATGACCTGCTGGATCTAAAACAGATAAATACTGTGGAGGAATATACAACAAAGTTCAAGTCTCTACAGTATGATGTCACAATGCATGATGCTCATTATGATACATTATTCTTTGCAACTCAATATGTCTGAGGGCTGAAGGAGGAAATCAGGGCAGTGGTGGAACCACAGGTTCCCTCAACAATGGAGAGAGCCATCACAATTGCTAAGATTTAGGAGAAAGTGTTGGACAGAAGTAAGACAAAATTACTGTTGAGCCACAGTGGGTTCAAGAGGTCCTGAACTCTTATATATGTTACTGATCGAAATGCCCAACAATTACTTGCTCAGCTGACAATCTCCAGTCCCAATGAACATGGATTCAGTTTGGACAAAGGCTTGATTAGAAAAGGTGAAGCTATATGGATTGGCAACAATTCTGCATTGCAAACAAAACTCATAGCTGCCTGTCATTCCTCAGCCATTGGTGGACATTCAGGAATTTCAGCTACATATCACAGGCTAAAGAGGATGTTTCTGTGGAAGGGCATGAAATCTCATGTTGACAGCTTTGTCAAGCAGTGTCTGATTTGCCAACAGACCAAGCATTCTCATGATCATCCAGCTGGTTTGCTTCAACCTCTGCCTATACCAACAGGCATATGGCAAGAGATCTCCATGGACTTCATCACTGGCCTTCCTAAATCCTAAGGATATGAGGTAATTCTAGTGGTGGTGGATAGATTCACCAAGTTTGCTCATTTTATTCCTTTAAAGCATCCCTATACAGCAGCTAGTGTGGCTCAAATCTTTTTAGACAGTGTGGTTAAGTTGTATGGGTTTCCCAGAAAAGGTTGTGAGTGACAGGGATACAATATTTGTCAGTAAAGTGTGGAAGCATTTGTTTAAGTTGTACATGGTGGATTTGAACTTCTCCACATCATATCACCCCCAGACTGATGGGCAAACCGAGCGAGTGAACCAGTGCCTTGAGATGTATCTGAGATGTGCAGTGCAAGACTCACCGAAAACTTGAAAAGCATGGCTATCATTAGCCCAGTTATGGTATAACTCTTCTTTTCATAGTGCTCTGGGATGTTCCCCTTTCAAGGCATTGTATGGCTATGAACCAAATTTGGGTTTGAGTCCAACACCTGAACCAGACACACCACCAACGGTTCTGGAAATCATTGAAAACAGGGAAACATATCTCCAACTCTTAAGACAGAGACTTGAGCAAGCCCAAAACCGCATGAAGATGCAAGCTGATAAGAACAGGATTGACAGATCTTTCCAAGTCGGTGAGCATGTCTTACTGCGTTTGCAACCATATACTCAATCTTCTGTGGCCAACCGACCTTACCCAAAACTTGCATACAAGTTCTTTGGTCCCTACGAGATTCTGGAATGGATTGGGAAGGTGGCATATCGATTGAAACTGCCAGTGGAGTCTGACATACATTCGGTGTTCCATGTTTCACAGCTCAAACCCTTCCACCCAAGTTATACTCCAGTTTATTCAACTCTTCCAGAGGTTTCTGACTTGCAGGCCACAGCTGTAGTGCCGTCTCGAGATCATTGATTGCCGGCTCGTGCGCAAAGGTAATTCAGCAATACCTCAGGTGCTCATTGTTTGGTCAGGTCTACCAGCTACCTCGGCTACCTGGGAGGACTACAATGTCGTAAAGGCAAGGTTTCCAAATGCACCTGCTTGGGGTCAAGCAGGATCTTCCGCGGGGGGAGCTGTCATGGACCAGGAGTGACGACTGCCGGGAGTGGCGCGAACCCGCGGAGAAGGCGGCAACGTTTCATTTTACGTTTTCCTTTCTTATCTCGACATGGGGTCCTGCGGACCGGTGTATGCCATTTGGGTCCTGCGGACCAGAGTTTCCTTTTCGTTAAGTACTCATCTCTCTCGTTTGTAACAGACAAGTTTTATTTTCTTGAAAGCAAATCGAACACGCGAGGTCAGAGGTTCCTCTACTCGCTGTTCTTCGTCCGCGATCCATCTCTGTTTATCTCACGCTCCGGCGATCGCCGTGCAGCCACGGGTGTAACACTCCGACAGTACCTTGAGCTGCATCAGCATCCCAGAGTTGGTGATGTCTCGCGCATCTGCCTCCTCAGCTACGGTGTGAGCCCTCATCAGAAGATCCCGCAGCCTCTCCCGCTTCCCTCCAATCCTTCATCTTCATGGCTGGAGCTGCTGGAGCAATATCTGTTCAAGGCGAAGGAGATGAATCGGCTGACGAGTTCACCTGCAACCGCAGCTATGGCCGATTCCATCGACTGCGTACAGAGGATTGAAGAATGGACAGCTAACAACTTCGATCTCCCCTCTTTTTGACAAGGACGTGCTAACGACTCACTACGACCAACCAGATGTGGTAGCATTTGGTCGTTTCTTCTGGAGTCTCTCTGAATACCTTCTTTCCGTCTTTGACGCTGCGGAACTCCACCGCATCTCACGCGTATTTCTTTTGACCAAAAGGGCTCGTACCAACTGTTCCCAAATGCGCTAGAGCAAGACACGTTAGTATAACGTACCAACACACAAGTCTAGAGACTAAGGCCATGTTTGGTCGACTAAAAAAAAGTCCCTAAGAAACCAAACAGGTAGAGACTTTTGGGACTTTTTTTCCTATTAGTCTCAAAAAAGCTCTCTTTAGAGGGACTTTGTTTATTAGTCCCCCGAGACTAAAAAGTTCTAGGACTTTTCTAAACCAAACAGGGCCTAAAATATTCTTCAATTTTCGGAAAAGACCTCTATGGATGTTTGACTATTCATCACCATACAAAAGCACATACTGTACCCAGGATGCTGAATGATGATAAGAACAAGCTGCTTTCTTGTATCTCAAGATTACTGTTTTCAACAAAGAAAGCGTGTCCTCGTTGTTCTCTCCAAGTCGTATAGTGTTGATTTTTCATCTTCAATTCCAAATCACTAGCAATGGATAAATGCCGTGTACTACCTCTCTTCAGATTCAAGAATGCTAGCCTGGAACTAGGTGTCTGATTTTTTTTGTTATGATACAGACAATATATAATGTTATCATTGTTTGAGTATAGTAAAACTGAATTGTGTACTGTCAGTAGTCCTTTTACTTGTACAAGTTGATTGTCTAAGTTTTTTGTCTGAAAGTTTTTTTTTTCTTTTTTAGGAATCAAGAGGGGTTTGCACCCGTACTGAGAAAGTGCCGAAAATTTACAATCAGGGAACATAAAAGGTAACAAAGAAAATTAAAAGGATTACACATGTGAGGACGGAGGCGAGCCTTTGCTCTTAGTCCAACTAAGGCAATTTTTTGCTTGAAGACTTCTTTGCACCTGTGGACTGAATGTGGAATTCCTCTGAAGATTACATCATTTCGCATAGTCCAAATTTCCCAACAGAAAATAACCAAGATCTCCATGAAGAAAGGTTAATGAAGTTGAGATTTTAAATCTCGCATACATTCAAAAAAAAAGATTTTAAATCTCGCAGAATGACCTCCAGATTGCTGCTGTTTGGGACATTGAGCTGCATAGAAGACCAACAAGCCAAAGAAAAGGAGCAGTGGAACAGGAGATAAATCAAATCCTCATCCACATTCAGATTGCAAAGCACACATGACAACTTCATATCTTTATTGTCACGGAGTTGGTGTTGGTTCTGTCGACAAAGTCAAAGCCCTAGTCTGCTTGTCATATAAAACTCTTTTGTGAAGCATGCCCTTGACTCCTAGTAGTAAATTATATTCGTCTTGAACATCTTTGTAATTCATTCATTGTTTTATTTGAGCACGCTATCTACCCGGATGAATAAAAATAAAACATGCTGCTAGTCATTTCTGCTCAACGACTCAAAACCTCAATGGAGGCAGTTCTATCTGCAATTTCTGGCGAAATATTGAGCCGACTCATCTCCTTCGTAATCAAGAAACACACCGATAGGTCATATGTGGAAGACAAGTTAGAAAGGCTTGAGCATCTCCTGCTCAGAGTCCATACCGTGGTAGAGGAGGCTGAGGGACGGTACATCACCAATTCCAAGATGCTGGTGCAGCTCAGGAAGCTTGTTGATGGCATGTACCAAGGCTATCATGTGCTCAGCACCTTCAGTTTGAAGCCTGCTGAGGAAGCCCCTCTCCAAAACCAGGTAACACAATCATCTGCCCTGTCAGCTCCTCTTAAGCGCACTCGTTCAGCAGCATCTAGCGTCAGGACTACCATGGCTTCCAACCATGAGCCACAAGCTTCTCTGGCAAAATTGGAAACCATTGTTGCAAATATGACAGAGTTTGTCGTTCTACTGGGTGGATGCAAGCAGATGCATAAAAGGCCCTATGACACCTATATCTACATAGACAATTTCATGTTCAGTCGCGTCGTGGAAAAGCAGGAGCTGATCAACGCCCTGTTGCAAGACAACTCTCCTGTAGGTGTTCCAGCTGTTGTACCAGTAATTGGTGCACATAGAGCCGGGAAGAAAAGTTTAGTTGGGTATGCTTGCAATGATGATATGGTTCGCTCTCAGTTCTCCTTGGTTTTGCACTTGAAAAGCAGCAACTTTCTCAAACTAAGCCGTGAAACATTCATGCCTGTAAGGACTTTAGTAGTTGTTGAGTTTATTTCAGATGTTGATGACAGTGATTGGGTAAGGTTTTATTCAGCTGCATCATCACAGATGGGCTCAGGAAGCAAAGTGATCATCGTAAGCAGGTTCCAAGGAATAGCGAGGTTTGGAACTGTAAAGCCAATCATCCTCAGAAGCTTGTCAGATACAGAGTTTTCTTACCTGTTCAAGGTACTGGCATTTGGAGGACAGACCCAGAGAATCACCCACAACTTGAATCAATAGCTATGGAGCTAGCCATGAACCTGAATGGGTTGATCCTCGTAGCCAACATGCTCGGTGACTTGTTGAGGAAGAATCAAAACGTCCAATTCTGGTTTCATATATTGAAAATGTTCGGGAAGTCAATACAGCGTAATTTTTCCAGGTTTGGTGAGCATCCGAAACAACTTGTTGAGAGGGACCATCCAACTGACATAACAATGCTGGTTCCACCTTCTTCTGCTACTCTTCGTCTCATGCCACCCCACGACGACACTAGTTTACTGCCCAAGGTGAAGCTTGCAGACCTGGTGCAAGGTTCAACTGCTATTCTACCCAATGAGGAGTTTTCCATAACTATACGGGATTCAAAATTACCCCTTTTACTAGGTTTGTTGCAAACTGTATCATTGACGAGCATTCTTGTACTTAGACAACAAAAGGCATAAGTCAGCATGTAAACAGTAACATCTTGTCATTTGAATTGCATTATCATATTTATGTCAAATGTCAGGATGTTTCTCTGTCTAATTAAGTAATAGGCCCTTATTATGTATACTTAAATTTTATGTACATTCTTGTATGTTACACTTTAAATCCAGCCGAGATTTTGTAGATGAATTGCAGAAAGGATATTAATTTTGGCATATAATGAAAGACTGTTCTGTATTTGTTTGCATCAGCATGCAGACATGCATCTTTTCTCGATAAGGGAGCTTTGTTAATTACAAGATCATTACTCAATCAAATATATGCATGAGAAAATGCTGATTGTTCCAGTAACATCAAACTCTGTGTTCCACACCAGTGAGTGCTCGTCGGCATCATTCACGCCGCTCAGAGCCTAACACATATTGGGGGACCCAACCACAAAGGAACTAAATCATCGAATGACACTAAATCAGTCTGTTGGAGTACTTTCTTATCTAATCTAATCAATTCTAGAGAGTAGCTAAATCAGCAAATTTAGCTAGTCTTTTTAGCTAATCTCTTAGAGATGCTTTTAGAGTTACGTGCTCGTCTCTTGCCTGGCTACCCCAATCCGCTCGCGTTTCTCTTGCCCCCCCGCTGTCCGCTTCGCTGCCAAGCACGCTGCACGGGCAGACGGTAGCACGATGTTGCCACCTCCCCCGGGCTGACCCCACTCTGTCGACCGGCACGGCATTACCGGGCGGGCAGCCACCACTTCCTTTGTTCGGTTCTATCCCTTCCACTACCTATGGCCCTGTCCCTTTTCGTCCTAGTCTTAGTCCTAGCACGAAGGAATCGGCGACCAGGCGGTGGTGGCCGCGCCGTTTATGCAACAACCGGATTTGGCATACCCAACCATAAATTCCTGGCTCCGACACTGCGAGGAAGGTGAGCTGGGCCGTAAGCGCCACGACGCCAAAAACAAATGAGGCTGGTTGGCGAGGGGCTGGGGTCCCACCAGGTCGGACCTAGCATGCCCCCTTCCCCGCGGAGCCGACTGCCGACCGCTGCACCTGGCTGCTCCTGGTTGGGCCATATCAGATGGCGTATTTGATCTTTTTTTTGTTTCCCTAGATACTCCTCGGATACGTATCAGATAGGCGATACATGCCTTCCTGGACGTATCAGTGTTTCGTAGCCTCACCGGGAACACTACAGTTGATGGGCTCGCCACACAGGCTCTTAGTTTCTATAAACCTGAACGATGTATCTATTCTCGTAGCTTGTTGTTGTTAATAATAAAGATGCTTGTTGTAAAAAAAAGGCAAGTGGACCCCAGCCCGACGCATGACGTCATTGACGCTAACGTCACCCGTACCATCGGCCTCGAAGAGCAACGCATCAACAGGACCATCCTCGACGACAATGAGAACACGGCGCCAACGTCATTGAACACCCTCTCGGCACGGAAATAAATTGAGTGCGGATCGTCCCTACCGGACTTCGGTAGACCCCTATTGTGGATTGGAGACGCCTGTACCCAGCAACCACATCCAAAGGCACGCGCGGCGCGCTGAGGAAAGCTCGTCTCGGCTCCTTCTTACATGGTAGATCGGCTGACACTCTCGGCTTCTCCTCACATCGGAACGCAGCACGCGGCTCGCTGCGCCCGGCTCGCCCACTGCTGGCCGCCTTTCGCTTCGCCCAGCCGCTGCTTCTCTTGCCGCCTCTCCAATCTCTCCCTCGCCGCTACCCCCTCCCTCACCCACCATGGATGGCCGTCCTGTGCAGACAGCTGACGGCGCCATCTAAGAAGGGCGCCAAGGAACCCACCCTCCGCCACCGTCGCTGGTACGTCGTCGTCCGCCCCCATCAGTAACTTCAGAGTTGCTTGTTTGCTTTTCTTGTCTTGACCCGAGGGATTCATTCTCTAAATTTGATGTGCACAAGCTAGCTCGGCTTACTGAGATATATTCTGATGATTTCTCCTATTCCGAAAGGAGGTCGAGATGGTTGCTGCTGTTAAGAGGTTGTTACCTCAACCGATTGTTAAATCGGTTTAGTCAATTGTGGTCCAAGAGCAACCGTCCAAGCTAGATGAGAGGACACCTGAGCAGGTTGTTGATCTTTTGGTGCTTCTAGCAAATGGGGTATCCAAGGCAGCCGAGGAAGCTAACGAGTCGTCCAAGGTGGACAACGGGGCTGCTAATGCCCAAACTTCGGATTTACCGACTTATGAGTCGGTTGAGCCGAATGCTATTATTTCTAATGTTCCTGTAGGTGATAACAAAGATTTTGCTACTGCTATCTCCGCCATGGTCGGGATTGAAGCGCCAGCTGAAGTCGACGACGAGGAGATGGTGGACTATGAGCCATCACCACCACGTGCTGACATAAACACTATTTTTCTCTCAGCCGATTATTATGTGATCGGGCAGGGAGATGATGAGGTTGCTGCTGCGGAGTTGGCATTTGGCGTGCAGGACGCTGTGTTTAAGAAGCCTGTTGTACCAGTCAGACATCTCAAGCCATTGCACGTGAAAGGGCACATCAATGGAACACCAGTTCGAAAGATGCTAGTGGATGGGGGGTAATTGTTAATCTTATGCCCTATTCACTCTTCAAGAAGCTTGGATGCAAGGACGAGGAGCTCATACAAACCAACATGACCATCACCGGAGTAGGAGGAGGCACCCCGATTCCTTCCAAGGGCATTGCTAATGTGGAGTTGACCGTGGGAAGCAAGACTTTGGCTACCGCTTTCTTAGTTCTGAGGTAGAAGGTAGTTATGATCTTATTCTTGGTCGTGATTGATTCATACAAATCAATGCATTCCTTCTAGCTTGCATCAATTCCTCATCCAATGGGTGGAAGATGCCATAGAGATTGTTCATGCAGATAATTCGGTTGAGATTGCCACAACCGATGCTTCGCTTGAGAGCTCTGAATTTGCTCGTCTTTCAGGTAGAGATCTATCCGGCTATGAGTACATTAGCTATGATGAGCGTGGATTTGTACCTGTGACATTGAAACCGACGAATAATCGGTTCAAAATCATTATATAAACATTGATTATTAATGCAAGGAGCAAACTTGCTTGCTCAACGGGCATCCGCTTTGAGGTAAATGATAAGTATTTTCATTTTCAACATTTGCATATGCATAAAAGCTTGTTCGTTTCAGATTTGGGTAAGAATTGGTTCAACCATCTAATTTAGTTGGACAAACCGATGTTACTTATAATTTGTGACAGCCAAAAACAAGTGGAGAACGCCGAGCAAAGGCGATTAACGGGAGATATTTGAAAAGATATTTCCCTAGTGTTTGCCAAGAGGCCTAGTGCTCTCCAAACAATGGCCGATGCATGCATCGCCCTTAGAACAAAAATGGCTGATATATAATATCGCCTTAGTTACCGGACAACCGATACGATGGGAATTCGTGTTGTTTGGTTTTTTTTTGTCTTGTTTTCGTGTTCGCACACCTCTCACCTGTAAAAGGGGGCATGTGTTGACACCCAAAATGGCTTGGTCCAAGGCATAGCAAATTTCCGTGACTTAGCCAAATTTTCGAGGAGGAACAAAAAGCTTCTTCGAAGTGACCGACGCCGGCGACCGACCGTCCCGTCCTTCTTCGCGTCCGTCATCGCATGCATGTGACGCGATTTCGTGAGCTCTCGAATCAACCGACGCTAGTGACCGGAGCGCCCGTCATGTTCGCCCTCGGCCGTCCGTCCGTCGAGAGGCCCGTCCGGTCCGGCCGCTTCGGCGCGTTTCAGAGCTCTGAAGCTCGGAACTGACCAGGACGCTAGTGACCGGAGCGTCCGGTCAGGCCGCCCCGGCCCGGTCAACCCGAGACGGACCGGTCCGCATGCGATCCCAAACCGATCTCTTTCCTATTCGTGTTTTGGGTCGGTTTTGGGAGATTGAAACGCCCAAGGACGGTTTCCTAAAAAGGATAAGACCACCCTCCTCTATATAATAAAGAGGTTCATGGCCGATTTGATCCCATCTACATCCAATCGATCAACTATCAATTCCAAACCCTAATTATCCTTTTCCAACCCCATACCCTGCTGTTCGACGACGTTCTCGACGAATTTCGCCGGTGTTCTAGGTGGCCTGTCGATCCTAGAAGACCCTTTTTCAAGGCGCTCCTCCCGACGGATCCTTCCGAGGTCGCTCTGAAGCTCATGCCGAGATCACGCTCTACATCACCCCTACCAACCCTATATTGGTTTGGGTGATCACGTGGTGAGTCTTGCTGCGTTGAACAGGTTGATCGCAACCGCGTGGGTGTCCAAGACCCTCCTGGTGTGTTTGGCGTGGAACCCTAGTTTCGCGTCAACACCACCTTTGGTATTTCTGTTCTGTCTGGAGAGTAAGAAGCCATGCTACTTCTACTAGTACAAGGTAAGATGCGAAGGGGTTTACAGACAGGACTCAAAACGAAGTCTGTCAGGTCTACCTGACGTCCATGCTCGAAAAGTAGATTTGGGTGCGCCCCGTAAATGAAGAGGTTCTTCTCAATCACTTTTCTGCACCTGTTCAGTATGGAAATCCAGACTTGAGCATTCAGGTTGCTTCTCAACACGTCAGCCAATGCATTTGCGGCGACAAGTGATCCACGTTGATGCAATTCTTTGGCAAATCCTTCTACTATATGCACTAGTCTTGGATGCTCTGCTGGGTCGGCACTTCCAAATACTAGGTTCTTGAAGAGGTACCACAACTCCTCGTATGTCAGAGCATCAAGAAAGATTGGCCTCACTGACCCAAACCTCGCTAATGTTCCAAGCTGGCCTATGATGATCACCTTGCTTCCCGTACTAGTTGTTCTCGTCAGAAATGAATAGAACTCATTCCATTTCATGTCGTCAACATCTGAAACAAACTGAAGAACTACAAGTGACAACGTCCCCACCAGGGCCTTTTCCTGGTCGACGATATTCAGGAAGTTGTCTCCGTTCAGATGCAGAATCGAAGCGAATTTCGAGCGTACCCTCTCGTCAGCACACACATGGGCAACCAATGTTTTCTTCCCAACTGCAAGAGCACCGATGATTGGCAGGACAGGAACAGGAGGTGGTGCCTGGTCATCTAATGGGTACTTCTGCAGTAAGAGGAGTTTTTGCTTCTCGGCATGTCGACCAAACATGAAATTGCCCATGTAAAGATGTGCATCGTAGGGCCTTCGGGACAAGCGCTCACACCCACACAGAAGCGCAACGAACTCTGCTATGTTCGCCACAGCTGTTTCCAGATTCTCCAATCCGGCTTGCACCTTGTCCTTTTTCACCGAAGCAAGAACTGTGCGGGGACGCTTGAGACGAGTGGCAGAACACAAGGAGATTGATGAGTCACAAACCTCCTTGTCGTGGAGCTGGAATCTCAAGGTATCCAGCGCATGGTAGCCCTGGTACATGGCCTCCGATAGCATCTTGAGCTGCATCAGCATCCCAGAGTTGGTGATGTAACGCGCATCTGCCTCCTCAACGACGGTGTGAGCCCTCATCAGGAGATGCCGCAGCCTCGCCTGCTTCTCCTCCAATCCTTCATCTTCATAGCTGATGCAGTATCTGTTGAAGGCGAAGGAGATGAATCGGCTGACGAGTTCACCTGCAACCGCAGCTATGGCAGATTCCATCGACTTCGTACAGAGGATTGAAGAATGGACAGCTAACAACTTCGATCTCCCCTCTTTTGGTCGTTTTATTCTGGAATCTCTGAACACTCTTTTTTTCGTCTTTGACGCTGCGGAACTCCACCGCATCTCGCGTATTTTTTTGACCAAAAGGGTTCAGAGCTGACCCACTGTTTCCAAGTGTACGAGAGCAAGACACGTTAGTATACCAACACACAAGTCTAGTGTACCAACACACAAGTCTAGGACTAAAATATTCATTTTCGAAAAAGACCTCTATGGATGGTTTGACTATTCTTTTTACAATACAAAATCACATACTGTACCCTGAATGATGATAAGAACAAGCTTTCTTGTATCTTAAGATTACTGTTTACAACAAAGAAAGCGTGTCCTTGTTCTTCTCTCCAAGTCACATAGTGTTGACTTTCAATTTCAATTCAAAATCGATAGCATGGATAAGTCGCATAGTGTTCTCTTTAGATGCAACAATGCTAGCCTGAACTATTGATCTACCTTCCCTTTCCGGTAGTGTAAGCTGTAAGGAAAAGTAGTAAAACAGATAGGGTTTAGGGTTTAGGGTTTAGGGTAGAGAAAATCTTTTGTGCTTCGATCTTCTGTATTCTAGGTGTCTGATTTTTTTGTTATTATTTAGACAACATATATAATATTGTCATTGTTTGAGTATTGTAAAAATTGAATTGTCTGATGTGAGTAATCCTTTTAATTGTACTAGTTGATTGTCTAAGTTTTCTCTTTTTACTTCGCACCGCAAAAACCTTGCTTCTCCTCCCTCGTGTTGTCCCCCAACGGGTGACATGGGGCCCTCACCAACGCCAGGCAGCCCCGCCTTCCGCCTCCTTGTAACACCCTAAAATTTGCATTTTAAGAAAAAAATGGGTTAAATTGATTTAATTATGTAATTTTTTGAGCATTCCAATTTAGGAAAATAATAAATTTTGTGAAATTAAAATTCACTATAAGGTATAGATATATGTTTATGCACTCATACTATTGCATTTGTATTTTTTGTATTGTGTGCTTTTGACCAAAATTCAAAAGAAATTCAAATTCATTTGAAAAATGCCATTGCAAATATTCTGAAAACAAAGAAAAAGGAAAACATCTCCTCCTCTCTTTCGGCCTAGCCGGTCCATCCTTCCTTTTTTCTTTTTCTTTTCAGCCGGCCTGTTTTTCTTTCCTTCTTTGTTTGTTTTCCCTTTTCCTCTCAGGCTCGTGTCCTATTCTGTCTCCGGGCCACGGCCCGCTTACCTTTTGCAAGCAATTCATGGAAGATCAGGATCCTCGGAAGACCTTTTGAAGGTTTATCTAGAAGAAGAAGGACCACTATATGCTTAATTAATGTTAAAATTTGATTTATTAAAATGCTAACAGTAGTTAAACTAGTGTCTATCCTTTTGAGCCTCATAATTCATACTCCCTCCATAGTTGAAAAGAAAGATGTTTAGGACAAATGACACGTCTCCAAAGCGAAACTTGACTTCTCTTTTCTATAAAAATATTTACTAAAAATTATATATGTATACTTTTATGAAAGTATTTTTCAAGATAAATCTATTGATATGATTTTCACATTTCTAAACTCAATAACTTAAAATTTATTCATTATTTATGTTCCTAATGTTTGACCCAAACCTTTTCCAAAACATCTTTCTTTTCAACTATGGAGGGTTTGTTGAGTTTGACATGGACTCACCTTTGCAATATCCCACACAAACCCCAGGAGAGGTCGCCAAAATTGCAAAAAAAGACTCAAGGAGTCAAGCTTGTGATCAACCAGTCGGTTTGTCCCTATGAAGTGGAGGCTTCATCCCGTGATCGAGTGTTTTCGTTTGTTTGCTTTCTAAAGATGATTTTCTTTTATATTGAGTCCATTATATTTTAAGCATTATGTTTTGATATTTCCTTTAAATTGTGACTATATGTGAGATTTGGCTTCGGGCTCACATATATTGTGTATCTAGTTTTGTCCTTAAAACCGGGTATTACACTCCTCCGCGACTGGCAGCGGCGGTCCGTGATGTCCCCAAAAAAGGCCACCATGGAATTTACCCCCCACCTCCCAGCCGCTCCCCTCTCCTCTGCTACCTCCTTGAGCTCTCTCGTGAGACCAGATCTGGGCCTCCCAAATGCCGGATCCACCCCTCCCCCCCTCCCCTATTTGTTTGCGCCTTTGGGCGACTCGAGAGGCCACTACTCTAGTCGGTGGCTTAACGTCACCATGGCGAGCCGTATTTGGGTCACATGGTGCGGGATCCCGCCCTACCCCCACCGTGCCTACGCTTTGGGAGGCATTTGCTCTAGAAGGTTGCCATGGATCCACCCTCATCGCTTGTGCTTTGGGAAATCGGTGCTCAAGTAAGTTGTGGCCTCGCCATTGTGGATTCTCCGGTTTAGATCTCAAGCCAAGTGGCACGGCCTTACTACCTTCGGGGGTCTTGGCGCCTCAAGGCCGCGGACGTTGCAAGCACTTTGCTCTTCTCGGCGGACGCAGCGGCACGCAACAAGTGCCCGTGGTCACGGCTGGGCTGAGTGCCCGTTTTGCTAGCGGCGCCCGACCAGGGCGGCTCCGGTGCCATCATGGATGCTCCGTCCATGCATGGTGACTGTCTTTAGCGGGTTAGGACCTTTGTTGTCAATGTCGCCGCTGTAGGTACCTTGTGTGGCCTGCCCTGATGGACGCATAATAATGTGGTGAAAACCTTGGCCAGCTCGCCTGTGCCGGTGGCAATGGCGCAACTAGTGCCATTTTCCTTCTTGGAGGTGTCGTTAGAGCTCTTGTGCATCCATGTAGGCCGAGGTCGAGAGACCCGCCCCGTCTTCACCAAAGATTGTTGGAGCTCTTGTGTAGCCATGTAGGCCGAGGTCGAGAGACCCACTCTAGTGGATGTCAATGTCTTGCCTAAAGGATTCGCTACAACGTTACCGCAGACCATCTCGTGCTCGTCGGAATCACTCTTATCTATGCCTATATGTAGCTATTGTTCGTCCTTAATGGTTCGCCACGTGCTTGGTGTTGCCTACATGGTTCCTATTCAGCAACAGCTTCCTGTTCATTTGGGCGGATTTGACCATTTCTGCCCCACAACGGCTACATGGCTATTGGGGAAAGTGGTTCTCCCCGGTCGGCGCCGTAGTGACTACCCGTCGATGGTCGATATGGTTCTTCCTACCCTACAGCGGCTACCTGGTCGTTGGTCGCTGGCACTACAAGAAATTGGGGCTTCTATGACAATCTTCATATGACAAAGCACTTATAGTCATAGAATCAATGCGTTTATGACAATTTTTCAATAGATGACAAGTGTTTGTGACTAAAATGTGTTTTAGTCATTAACGATTGTCATCATGTGCCTTTCCCAATCTTTATGGCAATAGCTCGTAACAAAAGTGATGTAATATGCTTGTCATAATTTTTTTTTAAAAAAGCACCATGAGCAGCCTCGCCTAGTTGGATTGGTAGGACCCAAGTGGTGTGGTAAAGGCCACGTGACTGGGCTGAGGGGCTCCCACCCAGGATTCAAATCCTAGGTGTGATACCATTTACGCTACAGGTACTCCCCTATAGTTTTCTTTTCAAAAAAAAAGCAATTCAATTAGAAATATAATTGCATGTTTCAGAAAAGACTATACACGAATCGTTGTCAATGTCTCTCACCAAGCGCAAGGCTATATTAATCAAAGGCGATTTTGCTACAACAACAGTGTTTTTTTGTCTTTTTCTTTTTTTTTTCATTTCGATTCAATCTTTGAAAAATATAGTAAATTACAGAAAAATCATAGAATCAAAAATCATTTTTTAGACTCCACAAGTGTATCTACAAGTGAACATATAATATGATATGCTTTAGTACAAAGTTTTTTTTCTATGAAGCTTTTAATCTTTTCTTTTATTTATTTTGATTAAATCTTTAGAAAATCATAATAATTTAAAGAAAAATAAAAAATTCAATTTTGTTATACTTCACATGCGCATGTCTACACAACGAGTATATAGGGCCTGTTTGGCAAAAGGAGCTTCGCTCCGCTCCTCCCCAAAGACGCGATTAATAGCGCAAACCTGTAGCTAGGAGCCGCTTTCTCTCCCTCCCTCTTTCTCTCTCACTAACATTGGGCCATGTTGCTAGGAGCCTGAGAAGCTCGATTTTGGGGCTCCTCAGAGGCTCCAGCCTCCTCAAGGCCTTCAATGGGAGCCGGAGTTGGCAGAGCCCCGCCAAACAAAGCCCGTAATATGGTATGCTTTAGTATAAATTTTTTGTTGTAGCTTTGATCTATGCTTTTACGTAATTAATTAAAATAAGTCGGGAGCCGGAACTTCTATAATTATTTTATTGTACTATATTATATGTGCACTGTAGACATGCGAATGTGAAGTCTAGCAAAATTCAATTTTCTATATTATAATTTTTTTGTTTATTTACTATGATTTTCAAAGATTCAGCCAAATAAATAAAAAAAAAAAAAGATAAAAGCTTTGTAGGAAAAAACTTTATACTAAAGCATATCATATTATATGTTCACTTGTAAATCTACACATGTGGAGTCCAAAAAATTGAATTTTTCATTTTATGATTTTTTTTTTTTATAATTTACTATGATATTTTAAAGATTCGACCAAGATGAAAAAAAAAACAATAGTTACTGTAGCAATACACACTGTAAAACCCGGTTTTGGATGTAGATGACACATTTAAACAAGTTTAAGGACCTATTTACCTAGTTTCCTAAGTACATGGACCTGGATGAGACGGTGAGACAAGTTCAAGGACCTACACAGTGAATTTTTACACTTAATATAGCAAAGGGACTATGAACAATTTTAACATTTCAGTCAAGGATAATTGATGATATTTATGACTTCTCATTCGTTTTAACATGAGCTGAAATCTGCAAGCACTACAAACCAGCCCATGAATTATCCATTTATTTAAACAGAAGAAAACACGAGCAAGTCCTTCGTGTGGCCAGTGTGCATATAGAGAACACAAGCAAAGCAGGACGCCGACTAACCTCCTGGGAGAGCGAGATTTCAGACAACCAGAACTATTAGAATTTTTTAACCAAAAAAAAAAAGAAAGCATAAACCAATTTGACTATGCAATAAATTATCACCTACACAGAGAACACAACATTCATACCTCAAGACATAATGTAATTCAAGACCATGATTTCCAAACTAAACTGACTGTTAAACCACGTCATATAACTTGTTTAGGACTCTAGCGTGTATATCTATTTTGTTGTAATCTCTTGACTTGTAACCCAAGATAGGTATAGATGCTAGAGTATATCCTATATGGATTGTAACAGCATATTCTTGTAAATGCCTTCGGTAGGGGCTTTCCTACCCTATTTAACGTGCAACCAAGACCCCTAACAGGGCAACTTCGTTAACCAATCTTTACATGGTATACGAGAGCCAACATCCTAACGGAGATCCATGGCTTTCGCGTCCTCTTCCACCGCCCGGGCCGCAGCCCTCGCCGTTTTCCTCCGCCGCCCGGCGAAGCTCACCCGAGTAATCACGTCGTGTGGAAGATCCAAGTTCTCTCCGCTCAAGGGGCGCAACTCGCCTCCTTCATCGAGGCAACCGCTGGGCGCCACCAAATCCTTTTCTTCCTCCGAAGAACCCCGATGACAAGACCCGGGCGCCCGCGGGTCAATCCCGACCATGCAACATGGATCGCAAAGGACCGAGGCGGTTCTCGGCTACCTCTTGTCCAATCTTGGATGGGAGATCATCGCCCGGTGTCCCCACGAAGGCCACCACCACCGCCATTGCTGGGCGGCGATCGAGGAGATGTTTGCATCTCACTCGAGGGCGCGCCTCATCGCCACAAGGATGGCGCTTGCAAATCGCTTCAAAGGGAGCATCCACCGTCCGAAGTTCTTCACCAAGATGAAGGGCTTGGCGGGGCGACATGGCGCCTGGCTGGAAGAAGGCTAGAAGATGAAGAGCTCGTGTCCTATATCCTCACCGGATTGGACCAAGATTTTGACCGGTGGTATGCGCGGGTCGCCGCTAGAGTTGAACCCATGTCGGTTGGGGAACTCTATACCCACCGGTCGACCGAACGGTGGATGGAGATCAAGAACGGAGGTGGGCAGTCCTCCGTCAACTCGGTCGGCTGCCAAGGGTGGTCGTGGTGGCAACAACAATTCCAACTCCCGTGGTGGGGTTAAGCAATGGAGGGCGCCATGGTGGTTTCGCCGCGTGGCAAAGGGGGGGCGGATGGCGCCGTCCACCAGGTGGGAGGCTTCGGCCCGGCCTGATCTGTCGGGTTCTGCGGGAAGGAGGGTCATCCCGCATACCGGTGCTTCAAAAGGTTTGATCGCTCCGCCTCCGGCCCCCTCGAAATCTGTCTCCCTCGGCATCCACTCGGATCTTATGGAGTGGATACAACCGGTACATGGACACGGGCGCTACTAATCATATTCTTGGGCGAGCTCGAGAAGTCGACAACCCGGGAGAAGTACCACGGTGGAGACGTTGTTCACACCGCCAACGGATCTGGTATGGAAATCGCCCACATTGGTCATGCAACTTTATGTTCCCAATCCCTCAATATTCATCTTAATAATGTTCTTCATGTTCCTAAAACCAGCAAGAACTTGCTTTTGCTCATCGGTTGACACGTGACAATAATGCTTATGTTGAGTTTCATCCTACTCATTTTTCTGTTAAGGAACAGCAGACGAAGAAAACCATACTCAGAGGTAGATGTGAGCGGGGTCTTTACCCATTGAAGTCGTCCTTCAGTAGGTCATCATCATCGAATAAAGGAGCCCTTTTGGCTTCCAAGGTGTCTGAGTCTTTGTGGCATCATCGACTAGGTCATGCGTCAATTCCTGTCGTACACCAAGTTCTTAGCCACAACAATTTATCCTTTGCTAGAGAGTTGAGTCCTGGAGTCTGTAATGCTTGCCAACAAGGCAAGAGTCATCAACTACCGTATCCTAAGTCTACGAGTCTGTCATCTAGTCCTCTTGATCTTATATTTTCAGATGTGTGGGGTCCCGCTCCTGCTTCGGTAGGACGGAATGTTTATTATGTGAGTTTTATTGATGACCATAGCAAGTTTGTGTGGATCTAACTATTGCGCCATAAATCGGAAGTTTTCCAATGTTTTAGAGATTTCCAACAGCTCGTAGAACGCCAATTTGACAAGAAGATCTTGGCTATCCAAACCGATTGGGGAGGAGAATACCAAGCTCTTAATTCTTTCTTTAAAAAGAGTAGGCATTAATCATCATGTCTCTTTCCCTCATGCTCATCAGCAAAATGGCGCTGCTGAAAGAAAACATCGACATATAGTAGAAGTCGGTCTCTCCCTTCTTTCCCATGCATCCATGCCTCTTAAGTTTTGGGATGAGGCTTTCCTCACGTAGTATATTTGATTAATAGATTGCCGCCTCGAGTCATCAACAATGAAACCCCACACTTCCGTCTTCTAAATCAAAGAACCTGATTATAATTTTCTTAGAGCATTCGGGTTGTGCTTTGCCGGGCTGAATCTAAGACCATATAACTCCGAGAAACTATCGTTTTGATCTCAACGCTGTGTTTTTCTGGGATACAGTAATCAACATAAAGGGTACAAGTGCCTTGATCCTATACAAGGGAGAGTTTACATCTCACGAGATGTGGTGTTCGATGAAAATCTCTTTCCTTTCGCTCATATGCATGCTAATGTCGATGCTCGGTTGAGAAAAGAAATTAGTCTCCTTCCTGATGTCCTTTTGAATCTGGGAAACATAGATGTAGCCGATCATTGTGTGCTTTCTCCTAACTCGCCTAATGGTGTTTCTAGTTACGTTGAGCGGTTGGCGTGTAGGGAGAAAGATCCGAACAAAAATTTGGCGCTTAATGATGAAGAATCACCATAATCCACATACGTCCTCGGGCATCATTTTTATGTGTTCGGGCGCTGGAGGGAGCACACGCGCCGGGATGCTCCTCCGGGCGAATCCACCCCAGGATCACCGTTGGCGTCGGGAATGTCGAGCATTCACCGGTGGTACCCGCTCGGGATCTTCTCGGGTGGTCATTCTCCTCCGACGCACCGCCACCACACCGCGTTCGCCACGGTAGATGGATCCCGTCGGGCGCGCAGCTCACGCGTCTCATCCCGAGGCGGGATCCCGCCGGGCGGATCCAATGTGGTGTCTTCTCGGATCCGATGCGGCCACGGCTCCTACTCCCCTCCCCAGGCGGCTCCAAAGACCACACCCAAAGATGGTACTCGCCTCCAACATGGGATCGGGCATCCCAAAACGTTCACCGACGCACGGTCGGTTTGGGGCATGCACTCTCAAGTTGAACCCGAGGAACTCCGTGACACTTGCGCAGCTTTCCAAGATCGACGATGGGTTGAAGCGATGGATTCTCGGTTGATGCGCTACTCGCGCAATGGGACTTGGCGTGCCGGTTCCTCGTCCCAAAGGCAAAAACATTATAGGCTCCAAGTGGGTTTACAAGATCAAACGCAAAGCGGATGGTTCCATTTGATCGGGTACAAGGCTCGGCTTGTTGCCAAAGGGTTCAAACAGTGTTATGGCATTGACTACGAGGACACCTTTTAGTCCTGTAGTCAAGGCGCCACAATAAGATTGATTCTTGCCATATCGGTTTTGCAAGGGATGGACTCTCGACGGCTTTGACGTACAAAATGCGTTTTGCATGGAATTTTAGAAGAAGTGTATATGTCACAACCTCCGTGGTATCAAGATCGGTCTCACCCGATTTCGTTTGCAAACTTGAAAAGGCTATCTATGGATTAAAACAAGCTCCTCGAGCCCGGTATGCCCGCTTGTGTAGTAAGTTGGTTGCATTGGGGTTTACTCCTTCCAAGGCGGATACTTCATTATTTTATTATAATAAGCGAGGACATTGCATCTATGTTCTTGTTTATGTTGACGATATAATTGTTGCAAGCTCATCTCAGCCGGGCGATAGATGCATTGTTGAAGGATTTGCAAGTTGACTTTGCTCTCAAGGATCTTGGAGATCTTCATTATTTTCTAGGCATTGAGGTGAAGCGCAAAGGAGGCGGGCTTGTCTTTATCCACAGAACGTTATGCAACCGATGTTCTAGTGCGGTCAGCTATGAACAAGAGTAAACCGGTGGATACAAATATGCCAAGCAATGAAAAATTGAGTATTGAAGGTGGTACAAAGTTGAATCCTAATGATGTGACTCGATGCAGGGAGTATTGTTGGTGCTCTTCATGACTGACTTTGACAAGGCCCCGACATATCTTTTGCGGTGAACAAGGTTTGTCAATTTCTTCATGCTCCAACCACTTTGCATTGGAGTGCAAGAAAAGGATCCTTCGGTATATCAATGGGACATTGAAACTTGATTGCATATCAAACCAACACATTCCATGTTGATCGGTGCCTTCTCGACGCCAGATTGGGATGGTAATGTGGATGATCGGCGTTCTACTTGGAGGTTTTGCGCCTTCCTTGGTGGGAATCTAGTGTCTTGGGCAAAGAAAGAAAACGACCAACGGTCTCCGTGTCGAGCAATCGGCTGAATACAAGGCCTTGGCTAATGCCACGGCCGAGATGATGTGGGTACAGTTGCTCATCGAGCTCGAATCAAGCATCCCCGATGGCGCGGGTTGTGGTGTGACAATCTTGGAGCTAAGTATCTTTCGGCAAATCCCATCTTTCATGCAAGAACGAAACACATTGAGATTGATTTTCACTTTGTGCGAGAACGAGTGGCACAAAAGATTGCTGGACATCCAGCTTTATTAACTCGAGATCAAGTAGGCGATGGGTTTACTAAAGCGCTCCCGAGTGTCAAGTTGAAATAGTTTTGTACCAATCTCAACCTTGTTAGTGGCTGAGATTGAGGTGGGGTGTTAAACCACGTCATATAACTTGTTTAGGACTCTAGCGTGTATATCTATTACATTTGTAATCTCTTGACTTGTAACCCAAGATAGGTATAGATGCTAGAGTATATCCTATATGGATTGTAACAACATATTCTTGTAAATGCCTTGGTAGGGGCTTTCCTACCCTATTTAACGTGCAAACCGAGACCCCTAACGGGGGCAACTCGTTAACCAATCTTTACACGACATCATCCATATATCCATGAACCCGACACCCGGATGGATTAGTTCACAAGGGAGGTCACTTTATGACACTACCAATGTACTTTCCCTAAGCTCGATGCAATTATGCATGAGACTAATTAGTTCAGTTCAGGTTAGGTTAGTAATTTTTCTTGGTGCCGTATCCTTTTAGGCATCTTCTTGTGCATGAATCAAGGCAGTGTCACAAACATGTTGGGAACAATGTTTACAAATGCGGGGGGGAACAAAGCGAGGGGGTGTATGTGGTCCGATAGCGGGAGTCAGAGAGATGGGATAGGTGCAAAGAGGGAAGAGGAAGAGAATACCTAGGGCGGCAAAAGCGCAGCTTGAGTGGGTGTGCACGCCGTCAAGAGGGTGAGGGTGAGGGCGAGGCGCAGCGAGACGGGCGGAGGCAAAGACGATGACGACAAAGAATGGCGCATGCGAGATCCACAACCTTAACGCCGCTCGCGCGGGAGGTGCCCCGCCATCACCGGGCCGCCATGTTGTGCCGCGCGGCCATTGTGGTCGCCCGTCGCGAGCCGCCGTGCCGCCGCCGCGTGGCCTTCCGTCGCCGGGACCACCATCGTGCCCGCCACGCCGCGACGGTCGTGGGCCGCATGCGAGGAGGCTATCGGGCGGCGCAAAAGCAGCGCGGATCATGGAGAGGCGCGGCGATGGCATGGGAGGCGGTGGCATTGTCGGTGTGGGGCGTGGAGTCGCCGCTACGGTTTTTTTCTATACGTGAAGGCGTAAATACGGTAGCGTGGGGGGGTGTCACAGAGCGGGCGGGTCAAGCGGCGACAAACGATAACAGTTCGGGTTTTTAAGTTGTAGAGATAAGGGATGACATGGACTTTATGGGTAATGATGTGGACACTTTAGATGAAAAGATAAAATATCTAGTGGGTTCACATAGTGGGAAATGATGTTGACACCATGAGTGAGAGATCAACTAGTGGGGTTTATCTTTATAAGAACTAGGAGAATACTCCACGCGTTGCCGCGGGATTTTCTTAAAATTAATCTATTATAATACATAGCGATGGCTTGTATATTAATAGGTTAAAGATTTTTTAGTATTTAGAGATGACATGGGTATTTCTGTAATTAATAATGGATAACATGGACTTAGTGGAGAATGATGTGGACTAAGTGGGGAATGATGTAGACACCTTGCATGAATAGATAGAACTCAATTAGTGGGAAATGATGTGAACACCTTGCATGACGAGAGAATTCATCTAGTGGGGTTTATCTTTATAAGAGTTATAGAAGATTATAGATAGATAGATAGATTATAGATAGATTTGTACAATCAACTGAGTGTTGAAGTTTAGCCCAGATATTAGATGCCTTGCGTCACCTGAAGATTTTGAGTGACCATTGTAAAAAACGAAATCCTTGTAAGCCAAATTAGCCAGCAAAGAGAAGTTGTCCCAATCAATAATTGGTGACAGTGACTGATATTCCAACAGTTTTGTTTTTCTAACTAGTGTCCTTCTTAGTTCAGTACATCCGTCACCGTTGGTGCCCTTCTTATAATTGGTGCAGTATATTAAATAACATGTTGTGTAAGGAAAAAGTTAAACACATAGAAGATCAAATCTTTATCATTTCTGCTATATTTCAGGTGCATGATTAACATGTAATCTTGTCAATGTTTAATTCGACTATAAAAATGTCAATTGTCTCTTGTGAGTTGTCCTTTTTAATGTTACTACCTAATTTTCTAAGATTTTTGACTGAAAATTCAGATACATAGCGACTCCCCATTTTGATTGCCTTGTAGTTGGTGTTAGTTCAGTCGACAAAGTCAAAGTCGTCCTTCTCATATAAAACTCTTTTGTGAAGCATGCACTTAACTCCTCCTTGTAGTAAATTATATTTGTGAAAGTCAAAGTCGTCCTTCTCACATAAAACTCTTTTTGTGAAGCATGCACTTAACTCCTCCTATTAGTAAATTATAGTAATCTTGAACATCCTTCTAATTCGTTCACTATGGATGCTATCTACCCGGATGAATACAAATAAAGCAAGGTGCCAGTCATTTCTGCACAACGACTCAAAACCTCAATGGAGGCAGTTCTCTCTGCAATTTCTGGCGAAATATTGAGCCGACTCATCTCCTTCGTAATCAAAAAACACACCGACAGGTCATGTGTGGAAGACAAGCTAGAAAGGCTCGAGCATCTCCTGCTCAGAGTCCATGCCGTGGTCGAGGAGGCCGAGGGACGGTACATCACCAATTCCAAGATGCTGGTGCAGCTCAGGAAGTTTGTTGATGGCATGTACCAAGGGTACCATGTGCTCAGCACCTTCAGGTTGAAGCCTGCTAAGGAAGCCCCTCTCCAAAACCAGGTGACACAATCATCTGCCCTGTCAGCTCCTCTTAAGCGCACTCATCCAGTAGCTTCTAGCGTCAGGACTACCATGGCTTCCACCCATGAGCTACAAGCTTCTCTGGCAAAATTGGAAACCATTGTTGCAAATATGACAGAGTTTGTCGTTCTACTGGGTGGATGCAAGCAGATGCATAAAAGGCCCTATGACACCTATATCTACATTGACAATTTCATGTTCAGTCGTGGAGTGGAGAAGCAGGAGCTGATCAATGCTCTGTTACAAGACAACTCTCCTGTAGGTGTTCCAGCTGTTGTGCCAGTAATTGGTGCATACAAAGCCGGGAAGAAAACCTTAGTTGGGTATGCTTGCAACGATGATATGGTTCGCTCTCACTTCTCCTCCATTTTGCAGTTGAAAAGCAACAACTTTCAGAAAGTAACCCGTGAAACATTCATGCCTGTAAGGACTTTAGCTGTTGTTGAGTTTATTTCAGATGTGGATGACAGTGAATGGGTGAAGTTTTATTCAGATGCATCGTCACAGATGGCTGCAGGTAGCAAAGTGATCATCGTAAGTAGGTTCAAAGAAATAGCTAGGTTTGGAACTGTAAAGCCAATCATCCTCAGAAGCTTGTCAAATGCAGAGTTTTTTTACCTGTTCAAGGTACTCGCATTCGGAGGGACAGACCCAGAGAATCACCCACAACTTGAATCAATAGCTATGGACCTATGCACAAACCTGAATGGGATGATCCTCTCGGCGAACATGATCGCTGACTTGTTGAGGAAAAATCAAAACGTCCAATTCTGGTTTCATATATTGAAAAAGATGAGGAAGTCAATAGAGCGTAATTTTTCCAGGTTTGGTGAGCATCCAAAACTACTTCTTGACAGGGACCGTCCGACTGACATAACAATGATGGTTCCGCCTTCTTCTGCTACGCTTCGACTCATGCCATCCCACGACAACACTAGTTTACTGCCCAAGGTGAAGCTTGCAGACCTGGTACAAGGTTCAACTACTATTCTACCCAATGAGGAGTTTCAGATAATTACATGGGAATCAAGATTACCCCCTTTTACTAAGTTTGTCGCAAACTTTATCGCTGAGGAGCATCCTTGTACTTCCTCAGACAACAAGAGGCATAAGTCAGCATGTACCAGTACTAGTTGAGCTGAACCTTGTTTATGTTTTCTTGTGGGTGTGTTAGCCTTGTGATGTCGGTCTGTATCGTGACTATCAGCTATGTACTATCCCCAGATGGTAGAGGCCCAAAATTTGTTTGCTTATCTGGGAAAACAATATCATCTTGTTATTCGTATGGCCTGGAGCTATTATGTCAAATATATCTAGAACATCAGGATGTGTTAGTGTCTAAGTAATAGGTCCTGATTATATATACTTAATTGAGTTTTGGGTAGATTCATCTATGTTACACTTACTAGCGGATAGTGTAGATGAAGGGCATGAAGAAAATTAATATTGGCATATATATAAGGAAAGACTTGCCGGGCCCCTACTTTTAGGGCCATTGTGCATCGTATATCGCTCCCTAGATCAGTAGGTGATACGCGTAATTCCAACAAGATTGATATCAGTAACCATACTTTATTACTAATGGGGAAATAGTAATAAAGTATGGTTTGTCATATCAATAACATTGCAACAGTGCAAGTGTCATTTTTGAATTATAAACTCCATGGCGACTCGGCGACTCCCTTCCGCTCTCCCACCCACCGCTGGCGCTCCCGAACCCTCTCCAACGCTCATGACGTTCTCCGGTGATCGGGCTGATCTTGCCGCGATGGGTCCTCCTCGGACCTTGATCTGGGCTTAGTTTCAAGAAGGAATTTGTCGACGCTTCAGAAGTCCCGTACATCACCTATTCCCCTCTCCAGATGGTTCCTTCCTTCTCATTACATTTCGAAGGTTTTTTTTTGTTTGAGGAAAAAATTATGTCCAAGTAGGAGCAAAAGAATAAGGCATCTCCTAAGAAAATGGAGCAAAAGCAAAAGGAAGCTCAACAGAAGATTAATGTTATCCCTACACCAGCAAAAGTAGATAAAGCGATGTGGCATCCAAAACAACAAAACACAAAAAAACACACCACACCGCCGAAAAACCACAAAATGGTGTGGAGCCCAAACAGGTACAACCATACATTTCTCCTGGGACTGATGTGCCATCCACAAGTAAGAACTGAAAGGAAGAAGAGTCGTGCTCGATGGAAAGGTGAGGCCTTATTGAAGGCAAATCGGTAGTTATCTTTTCATTACAGCAAAATAAAAATACTTCATGCATCTTTAATAAACCTTACCTCTATTTAAAAATATGCATATATTTATCCTTGTTATGCTAAATGGTTTCAGCTTGAAGTACGGTGAGTGTACCATCTTATCATCATAAACTTCTAATATGAGCAAGGTGCTAAGATTATCAAATCCACCTAGATCAGGTTAAATATTTAGCCGGATCATTGAGCCAAAATCATTATGCATAAGCTATAATAAAATGAATATTCTATATCTTTGTTAGATACTTCTTGCTATTTTTTGTTCTTTTCCAGCAAAGTTATTTTGGTTGAAAAATGATGATCGATCCATCATATTCTCATAGGCTTTTAAATGTAAGCATGGTGCTTAGATTTTAGTCTACCTTGATCATTTAGTTTGATTTATTGAACCAAAATTTCTAATATGGACCCTAATAAAAGACAATAACAGAAATAAAATTTTGAGAATATTATTAACCCTATTTTTTTATCTCAAATGAATCTAAAAAGACAAAAAAATTATTTCCTTATTCATTCTAGTACACTACACCAAAACCTTTAAAGAGCAATGGACAGCCCGTTGTTGAAAGGGTTGTACAGCAATGGACAGTCTATGCTAAAGGCTATACCGACGGATCGATGTTGTTGCTAATGATGCCGTCATTATATATATCCAGCGATGCGCATTTTATTTAGCGATGGACAGTTCGACGTACAAATTTTAGCAACGAACAGTCTGTTAGAGCTTTAGCAACGAACATAAGTTTGTAACACGCGCTTGATGCTTGGGATATTAACTTACCTTGGTCAAGACTCCCAGTTTAACCATTGAAACAAATAACTACTAGTATGAATTTGGAAACAATTTCTATGAACTATAACCCATGTCGGAAAAGGAAGATAATGACAAAAAAATAACAGAAAAATAAAGTATGATAAAATAACCATAGGCTTCAAGCTAGCATGGGGAGGACCCCCCCCCCCACCCCCCAAGAGGCAAGTGCATTACATATTTAACTCTTGCATTTGTATTTTTTTACTTTCTTAAAAATATGATGATGAATATGATAAAATACAAAAAAAAATCCACTCTTATATGTGTTTTTATATGTGTGTTGTAAAAATTTAGTTTAATCCTTGTTGAAATGATGAATAGTTGTTGTCTTATATTTCAACTCTACCTAGTTTATGACTTAGTTTTCCCCTAAGATTTGAGTTTAATGGCTAAAAATGTCTCATCCTAAAAGCTTGGATCACATGGGTTACATATGTTTTCTCTAGTTTAAGTAATTGTGAAATATGATAAAGTGCAGCATATTTTGCTACGACTTTATTCTAAGAAAGACTTGACGTCCGAGTTTTATTTTCAAAATGCTAAAAATCCAAGTTCATCAATGATTTATATTTCCTACCAAAGCCATATGACTTGACCTCAGTTATATTCGACTTGTGTTCATGTTGAGCTTTGTCAAATTATTGTGACCTATGTTGAGATTCTTTTCATACACCCATAATCAAGATTCACGTACACTAACCAATAAATTTGTCAACACTTACACCGAGAGTTGCGCACAACATGCACCCTTCTATCCACCAAAGTAAATACTCCATGTAAATTATCATGATGTCTCTCTATCCAAAGTTTCATATGCTAAGAAAAAAATATGGGCTATGCTAAAAAGATAGAAAAATCCATGCCAAGGGGCATGACAGAGAAAAAATGGACATGTGTCCAATTAAATAAAACAATGGGTTCTCTAATGCCCGCCTTAAAAAGATAGCTTGGAAGGGGCACCACGAGGGATGGTCCCGAGAAGTGGCATGGTCCTATAGGGGGTCCTCTAGTTACTTTGGCTTCAGTGGAACCTTTGTAAAGGCCTCGTAGTGAAACCCTACCTGCTCACCTTGGAAGTGTTTGGGGAGTGGCCGCCCCGACACATGTGAATCACATCTTGAGGTGAAGTGTACAGCCTCTACAGAGTGTGAAATTGATATATCCGCCATGCTTACGGATACAAGCAACCTAGACCCTTACATGCTTAGAACTGGACTCACATGGATCTTTGGATATGTCGATGGAGCTTTGGCGAGGTTGCAAGTAGGAGCAAAAGAATATGGCAACATTAGCAATAGATGATTGTCCTACTTGACATTAATTTTCTCAGGAGTATTAGCAGCCGGAATATATG
Source organism: Hyparrhenia diplandra (assembly GCA_015847255.1). Lineage (NCBI taxonomy): Eukaryota > Viridiplantae > Streptophyta > Magnoliopsida > Poales > Poaceae > Hyparrhenia > Hyparrhenia diplandra. Next base: position 47,256 of record JADLZK010011194.1, on the reverse strand, counting down.
ACTTCATTAGTCACTCTTTTTAAGTCTGGTAAATTATTTGCTAAACTTTGTTAATGAATTATCCTTTGAACTCCTTGCTCACATTTTTTTGTTCGACGATCAAAATGAGATAATGATAATTCATTTTGGCTTATTTTTTTTTCTATTCAACTATTTATTTTATGCCCCTGTTGTTGGGAAAATTTGATTCATCAAAATGACAATTAACAAATCTTGCTATAAATATGTCTTCAGTTGATGGTTCAAGATACTTCATTACCCAATATATATTCCCAACCTTCTTTCAGGGCCCTATCTTTGTGCGTTTTGGTGGAGCAATTGGGACATACACCGCACATCCAAAAAAATTTTAGAAGTGAAATATCTGGCTCTTTGCCTAAAATGAGTATAGAGGGGAAAAACTATGGTAACTTGTTGGCCTGATGCGAATTTAATGCCACTGCATGCAAAATAGCATGTCCCCATGCAAACGTTGGGAGTTTTGACTTCATAAGTAACGCCTCGCTATTAATTGGAGACGCGTTAAATAAATGACTCTGCAAGACCGATAATTAAATGACTCTGCAAGACCATTATGTGTATGAACATCCATTATATTTATTGAAACTTTTTTGGGTGCAAATTCACTGACATTATCTAAGTGTATAGTTTTGATTGGATTCAAACTGAGCTCTTAACTTGATTATTTGAGCCAACAGCCGGTGCATCGAGACCGAATAGGGAGGGGAGCGTTGGTCACTAAGGGCCTGGGAGCGGTGCCGTCCGGGAGTGGGGCTGAGACTGGGAGTGAGGGAGTTAGGGTTTTCTGAATCATTTATATCTCGAAGCCAGTGAATGGAGTGGGCAAGCGAGTTGGGCCTGATTTACAAAGGCGGTTGCATTATAATGCCCGTCTCAGTCTCAATTAATGGATTCTGCGAGTCGGTTGCATTGTAATGCCAGTCTCGGTTAATGGATTTTGTGAGGTGGTTTTTTAGGCCTATTTCAAACTGCCGCCGAAAATCATTATTGTAGCAGTGGTCAATTCTAAATTGCTTAGTACACCATCGTTGCTTAAATTTTCATAATTACTTTGAGGCTTTCAAATCTTATAGTTTAATTAATAGATTTGTCTAATTACCGTTGATTGCAATTTAACAGAATCCTAAATGACCTTGGTACTGAGAATAATATTTATAAATATATCGATAATGCGCGAGCTTATAATAGTCATGTTCGCCGGCTATAGGTGCTACCAGGTGCGAATCTAGATGTTGGCGTCGAGGTCCGCCGACCCGATAACATCTTAAATATAGCACTAAAACTCCTCTTATTATGTTTGACTCCGTCACTTAGTCTTTGACCCAACGAGGTAATATTGTAGATTCGCCACTAGGTGCTACTTGGCTGCAGCAGTTTCTAAAACCGCTAAACACTGTTATAGCTGCAGCTTCGAAACTATATAATCTTTTTTGTTACAAAACAATAGTCTTGGCCACGAATATTTATTATCAATAATATTACGCTATATCATCTGTTATTAATATTTTTCATAGTATTCTATTCTCTATTGTCAAGGTCAACTCTAACAGTTTTGCAAACATGGTTTGCATTCTTCAAATTTGTCAAAAACATGAAAAAGTGGTCTCCAACAGTTTTGCAATTTGGATTGGCATTTTGGACAACTTAGCATAAACCATCCTCGACTTGGCAAATATGCCCAGCTGGGAGGGACTTGGCGAATCCCTCCTTGCCTGCATGTTGTGCATTGACCTCGAAAATAAAATCATCTCCCTACTTGCATGTTGCATATTGCCTTTTTTTTTTTTTTTGCCAAACTAAATTTGCAAAACTATTGGAGAACCACAGTTTTTTCACGTTGCATATATTTTTGTGACTTGGCAAATCACAACTTTTGCCAAGTATATTTTGCAAAACTGTTGGAGATGCTTTTAGTACCTACATGTGTTTGGACCGATCCATGCTATATTTTATCCTGATCTGGCCCCCCATGCGGTGGCCACTCAAGAGACCAAACAAGCGAACATGGTTAGGTGGCAATTGCACGTAGCTTTCTTTGACCGAACTCAGCTTTATCATTTCCCGTCGTCCACGTAAAGAAACCGAATTCGTAGGATAAATACAATCTCAGACTTGAACCATGTTGTATCTGCGAGAGAGAGGCGCAGCTAGCAAAGTAAGAAAATTGAGATGGAGCTGGTTGTATCTGCAGTTGTAGGTGAACTAGTTAACCGGTTCATGTCCTTCTTGTTCAACAAGTGCAAAAGTGAGGAGCATCTGGAGAAGAAGATGAAAAGGCTTCAAGATCTACTGATCAGAGCTCATATGATAGTGGAGGAGGCCGAGGTGCGATACATTACCAACTCGAAGATGCTGATTCAGCTCAAGAAGCTCGTGGAGGTCATGTACCGAGGCTACCTCGTCCTGGACACCATCAAGTACAGGACTCTCTGTAGCTCCTCCACGACTGAAAGCGAGGTTAGGAATAACTTCAGTGAATTGTTCTTCACCACTTTTATTAGGCGAAGACTCCGTGTCATGATGTGTACTACTTCATCAAACATAAATGAGCTACAAGTCACACTGGATAATCTAGAGTCCACTGTTTCCAATATGCAAGAGTTTGTGTTGCTTCTTGGGGGCTGCGAGCGCATGTTCCGTGGCCCCTACGACTCGTATGTTTACATCGATCACTTCATGTTTGGTCGTCATGTGGAGAAGCAGAGCGTCATCAGTTTCTTGCTACAAGAAAATATTCCCTCCATTTCTCCGGCTGTTCTTCCAATTCTTGGAGGCAGTAGAGTGGGCAAGAAAACCCTAGTTGCGCATGTGTGCAATAATGAGAAGGTCAGGTCTAAATTCTCATCAATTTTGAACGTCAGTGGCGAGAACATCTGGAGAATTATGGAGCATCAGGTAGGAGTAGGAGCAGGGAGGTCCTTGGTCGTTGTCGAGTTTACATCAGATGTGGATGAGGAGGGCTGGTTGAATTTTTATTCATCGGTAAAAAAGCAGATGGGGAGAGGAAGCAAGATCATAATCATAAGCAAAATTGCAAAACTATCAAGGTTTGGGACGGTAAAGCCAGTTCAACTGAATAGCTTCTCCCACGAGGAGTATAGCTACCTCTTCAAGGCTCTTGCATTTGGAAGCACAAACCCTGAAGAACACCCTCAGTTAGCAGTTGTAGCTGAAGATCTAGCAGTAGCTTTGGGAGGGTCGCTCATCACAGCGAACATCTGTGCTGACATGCTCAGGAGAAACCAGAACGCCCACTTCTGGGTGAGCCTGTTAAAAAGGTACAGAAACGTGGTGCAGAAGAACTTCTCCGTATTCGGTGAGCATCCCAAGAACCTCATGGACAAAGATCATCCTATAGACATAACCAGACTTGCATCGTCATCATCCTCAATGCCATCATCCGCTACACTTCGCCTGATGCCTCCTCATAGTGAAGCTGACGATTCCAAAACTGGATTGCCCAAGGTGATGTTTGGAGACCTGATTACTGGCTCAGCTGTTCTGCCAAGGACAGAGTTTGAGCTAGTCGCATGGGAATCAAGGATATCCCCTTATAAAAGGTTTGTGAATCTTGCCACCTATTCTGATGATGATGAGGCGCCCATCTCTCAGCAGAAGCATACACCATCACCTAGTAGCAGGAAGCGCAAACGGTAGGCAAGTTGCTAATATAGGATCAGCAGAAGCATACACCATCACCTAGTAGCAGGAAGCGCAAACGGTAGGCAAGTTGCTAATATAGGATATAGCATCTGCCAGCCATGGCAGTGTAGTCAACAAAAAATAGCTCTCTGTACATACAAGTCAAACATTCGAGACCCAAGTACTTGTAATGTTGTGTACAATAATATTCAAAGTAGTTTTCCATGACCACAATGTTTCTCTTTGACAGCACAGCGGTTGAAATCCAATTTTGTTCTTCCTCTCATCCTCTATTGACATCCCCTGTTTTTCTTCAAGTAGGCTTGTCAGGTTTTCTTTGCATTTTATAAGTAGTGGTTGGTTCAAAGTTGTGTGTGGGTGAATTTGCGGTCAACTGGTGACCTCTGTACTTCACAATTTTCTTATAATAATAAACATAAACAAAACTCTTGCCCTTCTTTCAAAGAAACAGCACATATATAGGTCACATTTGGCCGTGAAAATAATATTCTGCCTTTTTTTTTTTCTAGCAGCATACCAGCGTCTGTTCAGAAATATGCACACTATGTGCCATATTTTTCTAACAGCATGGACATGGGAAACAGATTAGTATTGTACCATCCGGTGCACTGTTTTGCTTTTTATTCAATGTGTCTTTTATTATCTAGGCTTCATTCTTTGGGTGGCTTTACAAGTCTTCTACTGTCTTCAACACGTACACTTTTTTTTTTTTTTTTTTTTGACAAGAGTACACTTGGTATTGAATTGAGGCGTACTCATCAAGTGTCCATCTATTTCATTCTTTATTTAGTTAGACTACATCTATTTGCACTCTTCGGGCTAAGTATGCATTCTTGAGACTAAGTCCTTATATTTTTTAATAATAACAAGGTTTTAGCCTCTATAGTCAGAGAATGGTAATCGTAGTACAAACCAAAGCCTGACAAACACATGAAAAACAAAATCAAGGTTCAGCCCACGTAGTGGGTGCAACAAGAAAAACATAGAAACTAAGACTCAATACAATGTGAGAATCTCCAGCCAAACTTCCCAAAGACATTCATGATCATAGTCTCCCCACCGCCTAAATCCGTCGGGTCGCTCTTTGTCTAATATGTTGTCATTCTAAAAATTACCTGTATCGAGCTTTGTTACATACCATATCGTTTTTATTCAACCATATCGACCAACAAAGCACAGCAACTCCAAGCAACATATGGGTTTTTAAGTTTTAAGCTTAAACCATATATCCAAGAACCAAAAAAAAATGATATATAAAAAATGAAAATATGTATTTCTAGGACTGAAACACAGGTTTCTAATATCCTCTCAAGCATTCATACAATATTTACGCACCTTCATACTGTGAATATCTAACTCATGTAATCTTTTTACTACATATTTGTAAATCTTATATTATATATTCTCATACAATATTTACGCACCTTCATACTGTGACTATCTAACTGATGTAATTTTTTTACTACATATTTGTAAATCTTATATTATATATTCTCATACATTATTTACGCACCTTCATACTGTGACTATCTAACTGATGTAATTTTTTTTACTACATATTTGTAAATCTTATATTATATATTTGACACCTTAAATGATCTCAAAGAAACTTGTTACTACAAAGTTGTACATCTCGTTGATTACTACAACTTTGATGTTGACTTTGTCACCATTTGATATTGTCAACCATCTTAAATTTCATCCGAGAACTCATTTAATTTTTTTACATATAACCAACCTCAAATTAAAAAGTTGTCAACTAAGAATATCTAGATCTCTTTGAACTCTATAACTTTGATATAAGTTTATCATGATTCGAGTACAAATGAAAAAGTTACGAATTTTGTTGAACAAAATAAGTGATACATAGTTATGAACTTGTGCTGATATGTAGTTTTCTTTTCGCCACTGGTTCAAAGCTGCACAAATGTAGGTGATAGACATTTGTATCACTTTTGGTTTTAGCCACGAACCAACATTGAAAAACCATGTCACTATCGTTTACTCTATCATTGTCAATTATAGTCATGAATCGATGGTGACAACCAGGCAGTGATTATAGTGTAAGGTAAATTGTTGCTATCATCAGTGGCGGAGGGCTCGGTAGGGCAAAGGTATGGCAGGCGCCATACCTTGATTTCCCGCAAATCCCCTTTCCTAAATCGTCGTCTAGTCACCATTGTACTAACCCAGGATATCGATAATATCAACAATATTGGGATTTGAATGGTGATGGAAAAACATAACTGTGGTGTATGTCTGCCAACTTGTGTCTTAGGCCTTTACCCTTTGGGCTAGCACGTTTGTCCGCACATGGGTTTGTTTAATTTACTTTATTTTTGGTTGGTTACCGATTTGGTTTATTAGTTTGTGGACCAGTGAAATTTATATAGTAAAAATGGATCCAGTAGTTCAGATGAACCAGTGTAAAATTATAAATTCATTTAATTTCAAAATATAAATGTTATTGATTTTTCCATACCTAGAAATTTTTTTCGTCCTCCACCACTGGCTTTCATCTCCTCCCCAAAAAAATGTTGCTATCATCCTCAAAAATGGTATCCTCACCCATACTGCAAGGTAAATTGAATGTATCTACTCCTTCCATCCCAGAAAGAATGTACAAATATATCAAAGTTTGACCAATATACAAAATATATTTATATTTATGATACATAATAAGTATCATTTGCCTATAAGAATGAAGGGTTTTGATCCTATTTTGTAAGTGGGTCAAATCATTTGTACAAGGAAATATGTTGGGATAAAGGTAAATGATCAACTGAGATCATATTTCAAAACAACAAGGGTCATAGACAAAGTGATTCACTATCCTCTATATTCAATATATAGTTGTGTTTGCAACAGTAATCATTTTGGCATCAGGCCTGGGGAGGGGTTATTAGTATCAGGCCTCACCTACACACGGTGCAATGTGCGGAGGCTGGGGCTTGAACCTTTCAATTACAGGCAGTAAAGCACTACCGCTTGCATCAAGGCCGCCCTCTTTGGGTGGCATTTTCAGCTTCCATAATTTTTTGCCAGCAAGTGCTACCTGATCCACCCTCAGTCTCGCAAATCATTGTTAATATGCAAACTTCACCAAGTACACGCCGTGCTTCTTTGATTCCCATGCCCACACATCATCAGACTGGGTTGTGTCTGATGAGAACACGAATATATCACACAGATAAGCACGCAGATTCTAGAGATCTCTGCAAGAGATGAGCACAGCAAAGAATGAAGGCTGAGATAACACATGTGGATTGAGGTGGATACATGTGCATCCAAAAACCTAAAGCACATAAGATAGAGTAAACGATACTCCGTACATAGCTTTCGGAATGGATTTAGATATATATTATGTCTAGATATATGATAAAAACAATATATCTACAAAATCCAAAAGATTTTACAATTTGAAACAGAGGAAGTAGCATCTAATGACAAATATGGACACCATTTGCCAGTTTCTTCAAATTATAAATCAAATTTGTCGAAAATCACAGTTAGTAGGGCTCGCCTATACCGAACACATTACACAAGCCTGCATATGTGCTTGACAATCATAATTTGTGAACCAAATAGAGTGAAACCCATCAGACTGCATGCAGAGACATATATAGTTGCAGTGCCCAGAAAGCAACAAGACTGAGGGACTTGGGAAAAAGATTGATTCAGATTGCCATTGCACAGAGTTGATACCATGTAATGTATTTTTGATTGATTCAGATTGCCATTGCACAGAGTTGATACCATGTAATGTATTTTCCTAAATAAGTATATTTAATACATACCTTAGTGGCGCGCTACATCCGCGCCGGGTGTAGTGAAAAATGAGCAAGGGTCTTTGCACTTTCCTCGACGGGTGCGAAGGGTAAGGAAGCTAGCCGAGCCAACTAGGATTCGTCTAGGTAGCTGGAACGTAGGGTCCCTAACGGTAAGTTGAGAGAGCTAGTCGATCGCGGCAACTAGGAGGCGTGTAAATATTCTATGCGTCAGAGACCAAATGGAAGGGCCGAAGGCGAAAAGAGGTGGAGGGCACCGGCTTCAAGCTTTGGTACACGGGGACAACATCGGGTAGGAATGGTGTAGGTATCCCGATAGATAGGAGCCTTAAGGATGGAGTAGTGGATGTTAGGAGGCAAGGTGATCGGATTATCCTAGTTCGATTGGTCGTTGGAGACTCGGTCTTGAATGTGATCGTGCCTATGCCCCTCGGGTAGGTCTTAGTGAGAGCGCTAAGAGTCGGGTTTTGGGAGGACCTAGATAGCATGGTTAGTAATGCGTGCCTATCGGTGAGAAACTCTTCATAGGAGGAGACCTCAATGGCCATGTGGGTGCAACAAATGTAGGGTTTGAGCGAGTACACGGGGTTTCGGTACGGTAGTAGGAACGAAGAGGGGAGGATGTTTTGAATTTTGCTTTGGCCTATGACTTGTTGTTAGCGAATACCCTCTTTAGAAAGAGGGAATCCCATTTAGTGACCTTCCGTAGTGGACAACACTTTCGAGCGGATCGACTTTATCCTTGCAAGAAGGGAGGATAGGACTGCTTGCCTAGATTGTAAGGTGATACACGGGAGTGTGCGGTCCCTCAACACAAGCTTGTAGTGGCGGACTTTCGTTTTCGGGCGCGTGCCCACCGACAAACGTATCAAGATTACGAGGGACGGCGTGGTGGAAGCTTAGAGGGGAAGCGGCACAATCGTTTAAGGAGAGGATGCTAGGCGAGGGGCCTTGGGAAGAAGGAGAAGATGCAGCACGACATGTGGTCAAGATGGCAACATGTGTACGGAAGGTGGCCTCGTAAGTGTTGGGTGTGAGTAGGGAGGCAAGAAGGAAGCGAAGGACACCGGTGGTGGAACGACGAGGTACAAAAGGCTATTAAGGAGAAGAAGGAGTGCTTCAAGCGCCCCATCTCGACAAGAGTGCAGCCAACATCGAGGGCTATAGGATAGCGAAGAGGGCTGCAAAAGCGAGCCGTGAGTGTAGCAAAGGGTCGCTTTTGATGATCTTTACCAACGGCTAGGCACGAAGGAAGGGAGAAGGACATTTATAGGATCGCTAGGATACGTGAGAGGAAGACAAGGGACATAAACCAAATCAAATGCATCAAGGATGGGACAGATCGACCGCTGCTGAAGGACGAGGAGATCAAGGGCGACGATGGCGAGAGTACTTGATAAGTCATTCAATGGGGAGAATGATAGTCCTACCTTTGAGTTGGACGACTCATTTGACGATACTTGTAGACGCTTTGTGAGGAGAATTCAGAGGGCGAGATCGAGAGGCTTTGAAGAGGATGAAGGGAGGTAAAGCGATGGGCCCGATGGCATCCCCATTGAGGTGTGGAGATGTCCGGGAGCGAGAGCGTAGTATGGTCGACTAAGCTTTTAACCTAATTTTTTCGGTCAAACAAGATGCCTAAAGAATGGAGGCGAAGTATATTAGTACCAATCTTCAAGAATAAGGGAGATGTTCAAAGTTGTACTAACTACTGGGGGATTAAGCTGATGAGCCATACGATGAAGCTGTGGGAGAGGGCTATCGAGCATCGCCTCTGAAGGTCGACAAGTGTGACCCAAAACCAATTTGGGTTCATGCCCGAGAGGTCGACCATGGAGGCGATTTTCTTAGTACTGACAGTTGATGGAGAGATTTAGGGAGCGAAGAAGGACTTGCACATGGTCTTTATTGACCTCGAGAAGGCGTATGACAAAGTACCGAGAAACGCCATGTGGTGGGCCTTAGAAAAACACAAAGTCCCAACTAAGTACATTACCCTCATCAAGGATATGTACAAAGATGCGACGACATGTGTTCGGACATGTGATGGCGATACCAGTGACTTTCCAATTAACATAGGACTACATCAAGGGTCAGCACTGAGCCCTTATTTATTTACTCTGGTGATGGATGAGGTTACAAGGGATATACAGGGTGATATCCCTTGGTGTATGCTCTTTGCTGATGATGTGGTGCTAGTGGATGAGAGTAGAGCAGGGGTAAATAGGAAGTTGGAGCTGTGGAGGCACACGCTAGAGTCGAAAGGGTTCAGATTGAGTAGGACCAAGACCGAGTATATGATGTGCGACTTTAGCCCGACTAGGCACGAGGATGGGGATGTCACCCTGGATGGACAAGTGGTGGTCAAGAAGGATACTTTTCGGTATTTAGGATCTATGCTACAGAAGGATGGCGACATTGATGAAGATGTTAGACATAGAATCGCAGCAGGTTGGCTAAAGTGGCGTCAAGCTTCTGGCATCCTATGTGACAAGAGGGTACCACAGTAGCTAAAAGGGAAGTTCTATAGGGCAGCGATTCGCCCGGCGATGTTTGTATGGTCTTTGAATGTTGGCCTACAAAAGGCGACATGTCCAACAGCTATGCTAAGTGTGACCGAGATGCGATGTTGCGTTGGTTTTGCGGGCATACTAGAAGGGATAGAGTTCGAATGAAGATATTCGGGATAGGGTCGGGGTGGCCCCTATCGAGGAGAAATTGATTCAACATCGGTTGAGATGGTTTGGACATGTTCAACGGAGGCCTCCCGAGGCCCGGTGCGTAGTGGAGTTCTAGAGCGGGTAGATAATGTAAAGAGAGGTAGAGGCCGACCTAGGCCGACTTGGGGGCGAGGCGGTTAAAGCGAGACCTTAAGGAGTGGAATATCTCCAAGGATTTAGCTTTGGATAGAGCGCTTGGAGGCTAGCTATTAACGTGCACGAACCATGACTTTGTTTCCTTTTCTATCTACCCTAATCTTTATCCTTTTTGTCTTGTGCCTTTCTATGTTCTTTTGTAATTATTTTCATATGGGTTTCATCTCTAGCCTACCCCAACTAGCTTGGGACTAAAGGCTATGTTGTTGTTGTTGTTGTTGTTGTAAGTATATTTAATACATACACAAAATCAGGAAATGTACAGGGAAGAATCAAAGAATTTATCACTAGTGATCCCACAAACAAGATGTTCAAACGCCCTGTCAGCATGCAAATATTACAATCAAATCAAAGACAGGTGCAAAACTCAAAAAGATAAAAACCTGGGATTCAAAAATCCAGGTGTCATGTTTTCTTATCCCCCACATCAGTGTTTTAAAAGGCGTCCGCCTAGGTGTCCAGGCGCACCCAGCTTTTGCCTTGGCAAACAGTGGCGCCTTTTAAGCCTAGGCGTATCCGTAACTTCGCCTGGACGCCTAGCCGCCTTTAAAGCACTGCCCCACATTCCTGGCGATAATGGATAAAGACTTACATATCTCACCATCATATATTGAGGTTTGCTCGGCTTGTTCTACCACCACTTGAATCAGGTATTGACGAAGAGGAAAATCTGTGGTATCTGTAGTTTTCTGATGAAGAGGACATTGGCTGCTGTGGATAGAGTGTCGGGGGTGGAGTTAGGTTCCGCTGTGCAGGCAGTGGGGCAACCCCATTGTACTTGTAGCTCTGGCCGCCGTAGCTACAAGTTAGGAAACAGGTGTGTCAACAAGATGTTGCTCATGTAACCAAATTATTGATCATGTTTTGGCATATATCCAGTTCTCATCAAGAGTACCAGACAACAAAGCACACAAGAGAATGTTTATTCCATCAAAGCCTCACGTATTTGTCAGTAATAGATAGAGGGAGTACCTTTTTCTTTGGAACATGTCATCATCATTCACAGTTTCTACAGGAAGAATGGTATCTTCTCTGGGAGTGAGTGACCATGGGCTAGGGACAGGAAGCTCATTCGAAAAATACCTCCTCCTTATCAGCTGAATGATGTACCACAATACCATTAGTAAATATTATAGTGTCAATCCCTAAAATCTAATTAAAAGGATCTTTTGCACAAACCATGCGGAAGAACTTGATTATAGCTTCTTTATCATATCTTGCCTCTTTGGCAGCCTGTATTCAAAGGTCAAACCTGTCATTTCAAAATTTAAATAGCACAGCATAGAGCACACGCATAATCAATAAGAAAACAGGAATTATTGTTTCTTCACAAGCCAGACAACCTATGGATCACCACACTATAGTCAGTTAAAGCAAGCATCAGACAGCAAATAATAGTATAGAGAAGCTTTACCGTGAGCAGACCAGAATTGCCAGGAAAGCTATCTGCAAGTGGAAGTTCTTCACTGGATGGAAGCAGGCCTTGTTTTTCAACCCATTGACGAGCAACGTCAACAAGATTCCCACTGCTCACTCTTCTACCATCTCTTGGAGCAATATCCACTTTGTTGGCAATAACTAGGTAAGGAACTGGAAGGCCACCAGGACCACCAGACCCAAGAGGAGCTGAAAAGGTCCCAGATTCAGCAACTTCCACTGCCCACTTGTTCAAATTTGTCTTTGTTTTCCTCTGGGAGAGGTCATAAACAAATATGACACCTGATAATTAATTTCGGAAAAAGGTTAAGAATCTGTAAACCATCTTTTTTGCTGAAGAAAACTTTTAAACACATTATCTAATATTCTTCATTAGCAATACATTAAGAATATGTAACACATAGGTAATAGATCACCACATTCTGCCCCATACCTACAATGTCTCTAGGCCAAGGGCCGAGAACTATCGATTATTCTAAAAAATAAACCATCTCTTCCACGCCAATTCAGGCTTCAGCATGCAACCATCAAACGGAACTTTTGGCAAAACTGGACAATAAGGTTTCAGATTGTGGACATACCATGCCAGGTAGTCTCATGCTGATTTAACAAAATGTAACAAAGTTCATACAACAAACACTAGAAATATTGTAATGCAAAGTAGGGTCATGAGTCATGACTTATGGGCCCTATGGTTTTTTTCCTTTCCATATATTCATACAAGTATGGTTGGCTAGCTGAGAAGATGAAATATCATTCAAAGGGGATACTGTTGCACAGTTTAACATTTAACTAGCTGCACAGAAAAAAAAAAAAAATGACTTCTGCCAAGGTGCAGCATGGGATTACTATATTGGCAGGAAAAAAAATGATGCAGAAAATACCTACCATTAATTTGTGAATAAAAAAAGTGAACGGCAGTCTTTGTAGCGCTCATGTCCGGAAACATCCCAAAGCTCAACAAAGAAGTTCCTTTCAGCATCACCCTTGATGCTATTAGATGAACTCCCTGGACTACTGTAAGTAATATGCTGCAGAATGGGAATTAATGCTTGTGTGAGAATTTTTTTAAAAAATTAAAACAAAGGAAATTAGGCCACGTTTACTTACTTTAACACCAACTGCACACCCAATTGTTTGGGCTGGTCGAGCCATTGCAGAACCTTTCATTAAGAGATGCACCAATGAAGATTTGCCTACACCTGTCAAAAACTAGGATGATGATAATCTGCCATATTCCCCACACAACTGAAAAGAACTGGCATAGTAGGCACTCAAGTATTGTCTAATATGTTGTCATTTCAACCAATACCTAGAATCATAGAAAACTTGGTACCGCTTTTTCAGGGTGAAAAGGCACACACAAAGGAAGGCACAGAAGTCCAAGAAACGGTTGCCATTCAAGTGATGTGAAGTTAGAATTTCATTTCATAATGATGGGGAAGAAAAGCTACTCAAATCACTCATTACAAATCAATTTCTCAAATGCATTAGAAAGTCACTATGGCATCTGAGAAAATCAAGTTGTCGGATGCATTGAAAGGTTAATAGCTTTATAAAAGCGGGAATAGCTAAATTTCACACATTATGACCTGAGGCCTTGTAGCTACAGATGATCCAAGCTGTTCTAAAAAAGAAATTGTGGTTGCACTCAAATCATTTCATAGCTACTACATGATAACGGTTCATCAAATTCTTCTGGTAAAGTCATCTCATGCTAATAATCTCTATACGCAAACATTATCCTGTTCGACAGCATAGCATGACCCAAATTGTATTTCAAGTACTTCCTCCATTTCAAAATGTAGGGCATATTATAATTTTGTAGGGCAAGTGCGCAAAAGATACATTAATAGATTTGTATCCCACATGTTTTTAGTAAGATATTGGTCCCAGATAATTGATAACATATTGTATAGGAAATTAGTGGTGAAAATATAACTCAAAAGACTTTCTCAGATCATAACACCCGAAAGAAATAAAGGTAGTACATCCTACAAGTTTTGCCCATAAAGTAAACAAGAATAGTCCATGCAACATGTCCGTCTAGTGTGGAAATGAGAATCCACGAACTAAATTGTAAGCAAGAAGACATCGGATGAAGTGATACCCTGAATAAGAGTGTCGATCCTTAGTTGGCCTGTGATCCCATAATCTAGCGGCACTCAAGTTAAATCCCACTAAGCCAAAACTACTCACTATCTAGCCCATGAGGCAGACTGACCTGAGTCGCCAACGACGAGCACACGCACCTGGCCGCAGGGCGGCCCACCGCTGAGGTCCCTTCCGTTGCCGCCCCCAGTCCCACCGCCGTCCTTCCAGAACATCATCTCCTATTCCCTCCTCCTCCTCCTCCTCCTCCTCCCTCCTCCTCCTCCTCAACCCAGCCAAGCAGCGATAGCAATAGCAGCAACTAGATCAACGGATCCGGAGGTGGGCGGTGGCGTCCCCGGCCGCATCCGGGAGGTGGGGTGGAAAGGGATCCGAGAGGGTGAGCAGGAGCAACAGCAGAGGGAGGGTTGTTTCCCGTGGGACGGAAGGATCTGCAGGTTTGCGGCTGCCGGGGAGTTTGGTTGGTTGGTCGGCTGCCGAATACGAGCGACGACGGCGGTGCGAGTCCCATGCGCTGCTAGTTCGGCGGTCGCCGAATCGGCGATGGACGTACAGATGCAGCGGATTTTTTTTTCAAAATTTTGCTCTTTTTAAAAACAAATTTCAAATGTATCCCTAGTTTGAAACATATTACACCCGTATCCCTTTTTCGCGCCAAATTCGTCAAGGTGATGTTTACACACGCCGACGTGCCGTGCCACGCCGGGCGCCGGGCGTTGACCGTTCGGGCGTGTTCGGGCGGTGGGTCCCACGGTCGCGCCTACGCATGCGCGCGCCGACGCGCCGATCGCGCTGATGCGTCGGCGCGACGGGCCCGTTAGGGTTTCGGTTTGGGCCTCGTCGAAAGCGCGTGGTCCCACGACGCCGCCAACCGACGCATCAGCGCGACGCGTGAAGTTAGGGTATCGCCGCCCGACTTCTTCTCACTTCTTCTCACTTCTCCTCTTTCCTTCACCGAGTCCCACCGCCCCGCGCCCGCGCGCCGCCCGCCTCCCCCGGCGCCCGGGCCGCCGCCGCCCCACCCCGCCCCCCTCCGCCCCGGATGTCGCCCAGCCACCATCGCGCCGCCACCGACCGGTCCAGCGCCCACGCTCCCTGGTCGCCGGCGTCGAGGCGGGCGGCGAGGGACGCGCCGGCCGGCGGGCGGCGGTACTGCCGGCCTCCCCTCCATCTCCAACACGTCTAGGTACTAATCCCTTCTCTCCTCCTCCTCCATTTCTTATTTTGTGCCTTGTTCATGGTGATTTTTGGTTAATATGAAATTGTTAGTGATTGGAGCGTTAATTGGTACAATGTAGTTCGTAGAATCGGTTTAGGATTCGATTTGGTCGTGGATTTGGTTAAGAGAACGAGTTGCATGAAAGTAGTTCATTGATGCATGCATGGAGGTTTAGGGTTTGATATTATTTCTATTTTCCAATGTTAAATTATAAGTGATTCGGCCGTTTATTGATGCAATGTGGTACGTGGAAACGGTTTAGGATATGTTTTTGTCTTTATGGATTTCACCTAGATTAGATTTTTCATGAATAAATTTCTTTGTTGCATGGAGGTGTTGAGTTTGTTTCTAATATATATTGGCAATATGGTTGTTTTACTTATAGCTTTTATTTCCGAATAATTTGTAGATGGACCGCTTTAGTGCGCTTTTATATTGGTGGCAAAGTTAGAGGGGATGGCAAGTTTGAGAACATGCATGAACAAGTACATTTTTTGGTAGACCTCCTAGCTTCGATGATTTGGTCGGCCATTGTCGTGACAAGTATGGATGGCCGTCTAGCTTGACCGGTCGATTTGATCAGTGGAAGGAACGAGCACACTATGCACCGATGCCTTTGTCATGTGAAGATGATTGGAAGAACTTTGTGGAGGTTGTGAAGGGTAGTAGTGTTCGTTTTTTGGAAGTTGTTGTGGAGAAGGTGATGAACCCCGTTGTTGTGCCCGAGGCCGAGAACGTGGATGAGGAGCCCGTAGAGAGCACCTTACTCGGGAGGAAGAGTTGGAAGCGGCCGTTGTTAGAGACAATGATAATGCAAAGATGGTAGGTATGGAAGAGTGCGATGAGGAGGAGATTGGTGCTATGGGCGACATGTTTGTAGGATCGGAGGGGCGATGGAGAGTACGGAGATGAGCTCACTTTTTAGTGAAAGTAGCTCAGGAGGTTATAGAGGGCGAGTATAGGTCGGAGCCTAGTACGGAGGATGAAAGCGATGAGTATAGGGGATATTGCATCCACGGACGGGTCATTTAGAATGGACTACACCGATGTGGAGCTAAGTCGATTGAGGGAGGTCCATGTTGAGGTACCCTCCGCACCCAACTTCATGGACATTAGTATGGTTGATGAAGCGGTGTGTGACACCTATCAATGGTTGTTGGACGATGAGGGGACGAGAGCGAGGAGATGGAGATTAAGAAGGGGATGGTCTTTGACACATTGGATCATCTCAAGTTCTTTCTTGCGGACTACGCCGTTAGGTATCATAGGCCCTACTATGTTGATCACTGCGACCCTAACAAGCGGTACACAGTGCTTTGCAAGAAGAAATGTGGTTGGGGAGTTTGGGCGAGGAAGCTGACAAACAAGACTTGGAGGATTCGAAATGTGAAGCAACCTCACACGTGTCGGTCTTCTAAGCCTAAGGGGGTGCACGCACAAAACACGGCCCGTTATCTGAGTCGTCGTCTTGTCGGCCTTGTTAAGGCCGATAGCGATATATCTGTTGCCTCCCTGATCGAGAGCATATGGGGGTGGACCGGATATCGAGTGAGCTACATGAAGGCATGGCGAGCAAAAGCGACTTGCTATAGAGCTGCTTGTGGGTGATTGGAAGGAGGCATACAACCAAGCTCCTAGGATCCTTACTTGCCATGAAACACTACAATCCAGGGGCTTAGGTGGTATCCTGTTGTCGGCCGCATAGTGGATGACACGGACGGCGTGCCTAAACATGTTCTCGCACGCATTGTTTTGGTGTTTTTCCCGGTCGGTAGAGGCATTCAAGCATTGTCGGCCCAGAGTGCTTGTTGATGCAACCTTTCTTACGGGGAAGTACAAAGGTGTTCTGATGATGGCAGTCGGTGTGGATCCGGAGAACCAGCTTGTCCCTTTAGCGTTTGCTTTGGCCGAGAGCGAGAACACTTTGAGCTGGTCTTGGTTCATGAAGCTTGTTAGAATCCATGTCATCCGTCGTACGTCCCGTAGGATTTGCATGATATCTGATCGGCACAATGGATTGCTCATGGCTGCAAGAGAGGAGATAGATGGGCTTCCCCCTCTTGAGCATCGATGGTGCATGCGGCACTTTGCCGCCAACATTTGGCAGCGACAAAGGAAGAAGGAGGTCGTGCAGAAGTTGAAGGTCGTGTGTTGTTGTCGCACGAAGGAGCGGTTTAAGGAGAAGCTTGCAGAGTTGAACAAGGTCCTAAACACTCCTGCGAGGACTTGGCTTCGGGGCCAGTTGAGTAATGTGGACAAGTGGGCTCTCGCATTTGATGATGGTGGCCTTAGGTATGGCGTGATGACCACGAATTCATCGGAATCGTTTAACAAAGTGTTTAAGGGTATCCGTGCGCACTGCGGTCCCAGTATTGTGGAGTACTCGTTTAAGAAGTGCAACGAATACTTTGTTAAACGCTGGAACATTGCCAAGGCTTCTAAAGAAAAATGGGGCCGGGCCGGTAGGAGACACCTGGAAATTGCGGAGGCCATAGGTTCCAATCAGGTTGGTGATGCCTACGGACCTTCAAGGCTAGTGTACAACATAATGTCAGCGGGAGGAACCAATCCGGGCGGTGAGAAGTACGGTGGCAAAAATTATAGGGTGGACCTCCAGAAACCGGAGTGTTCTTGTTGCATTCCTTGCCTACTTCATGTGCCTTGCTCACACGTCATCACCGCTTGTAAGTTTAGGGGTTTGGACCATGAAGATCGGGCTTTTCATGTCTCCATTCTATCTCAAATCAAACACCCTAAAAGTGTGGGAATCCGGCGAGCCGCACCTAGATCCTTCACGGTGGCCTCCATACTATGGATTGGATTATGTCCCGACCCGGATCAAGAAAAGCAAAAGGTTGGTAGAAGGAAGAGAAAAACGCCTTAAAGGCATTATGGACGATTCCAATGCCGATGGCCCTCGATGTGTATGAATCCAATGGCTATGGGCTCGATATGTATGGTTATGGAGACTTTGATGAGGCCATGGCTCGATCCCGTGCTCTAAATGCCATAGGACCGGTCTGCGCACCACTCATGATAGTGTTCAGTACATAGGTGTTGTTTGTTCAACCTTGTTGTAATAATTTCTTCACGTCTTGTTGTAATAATTTCGTAATGCATTGTTGTTTTAATTGTTATAATTCATGTCTTTTTTCTAATCTTGTGTTTTTTGCCTTTTTCAGATGGCGCGGGAGGATTGGGCCCCCTTCGTAAACAATTGCTATGAAAAGGACCACCGATCGCACTTGGCGGTGGACTTGGGCAAGGCAAGTAATTCCCATGTTCATTTTTGGAAATTAATATTGTGGTCATCATTTATCATCATGTCGTTACATTCCTTCATTTGTTTCAGGCCCGCTGCCGCCTGCGTCCCCCGAGCTCACAAGCCACCTGCGTTGGGGACGGCGGTACGCCTACCCGCTAGAGCGGGCTTCACGGGCCTTGCTTTCGAGCCATTGTGGCGGGGCTCCCGAGATGGACGGGCGGCGGCGACGCCTTCGTCGGCGGATGGGCGTCCGGGAGACGCATTCCTTCCACCGCCGGTGGAGAGATGACGGTCACCCCGGAAGATGTGAGCTACATCTTGGACCTAAAAGTGCACGGTCCACCGGTGTCGGTGCCATCGACCGCAGTGAACCGGAAGGAGTTGGTGTTCGATTCACCGGACTTTACCCGACGCACCTCCCGGAGGGAAAGAGGAGCACAAGACTTCGGTGTGTCGTCCAATTGGGCGTGGCGGCACTTCAATACTTGCCCTCCCGACGCCGCCCGGAAGTGGTGGAGAGGCATGCTAAGGTGTGGTTGTGGCACCTGATCGGTCTTTTCCTTCTAGCCGACGCCGGGAACACCTTGTCTGGATGGTGCTCCCAATCTTCACAGCAGGGCCCGGGAGGACATCGGCCACTACAGCCGGGCTCTGCCACGCGCTCGCATGGTCTGATCGGCAGGTGTGTGAGGCCCTCATAGGAGGGTCAAAAGTCCTCGAACTTGGGTGGTCACAGTGTACCTCCCGCAGATCCGGATCCGGGAGCGCATACCCACCCTTAAGGGACTACAGCAAAAGGGTTCATCATGCGTAACTCATACATGTCTTAATATTCATGTTCGATCTTACTTGCCCTATCTAATATTCATGTTCTTATACATGTCTTACATTTTTTTTTTTTTTTGCGGCATGGCCATATGACGAGTATCGGGCCCCATTGTTTGTATTTGTGGCACGAAAACAAGATGGTCAAGGGCGAGTCGGAGATGAGGTACGGGGAGGTACTCCAACGACTGACTTGTTGACCTACGGTCGGGAGTCATGTTGTTATACATATTGTGATCTACTTTAAAATAGCCGTTGGACTTGTCTAAATGTCTCAATTTTCAGGTGGAGTGGACTCCATATGAGCGTCAACACGTCTGGGACTTGAATGTCCCCCCCGAGTGATGATGACAAGCGTGGCCTGAGATGCAATGCCCCCATGATCCCGTACTACGTTGTGGAGCACCACATTCCGAGGAGGGTCATGAAGCGATTCGGGAGGAAGCGGGGATTACCCTATCACGGATTTCGGTTCAGATGCTTTGCACCCAGTAAGTCGGTTCAGATTTCGTTCCTTCGTTTTGGTATTTTTTTAATTGTGTGTAGTCAAAACTAACAATTAATGTTTGATGTTTCGAGGCGAGAAGGTTTGGTGGCGGCAACGACTAGCTCACTATTGGTATTTCTTAGCGTAAGCGGCAAAAAAGGTCCGCAAGCGCCGCGGAAAGTACCGTTGTAGCACTTCACCCTAAGTATTCAGGGTATCGTATTTTCCACGAGGAACGGGTGTAAAGTCTCTAAACTAGTTTTCCCGAAAGATGAGATGAAGAGGATCTTGGGTAGTGAGGTTTTCTAATCGGTAAAAGAACCTAGCGTAGATATCTTTGTCACTATAAACTTGCTTCGGCACCGGATAACACCAGTGCGCTGGCGATGCCGGCCAATAGCCCTACTCGAAACACCGGCGTGGGGGAATACAAGGGCCGGACAGGGCTGTCACCACCACCGCCTACCCCTCGGACCGTGCTGCGTTCGAGGCAAACGAAGGTAGATGATAACCTAGACACCACGTCTATGATATCTTCCAACTACTCTAGCGTGAGCTCAAGGGTGACCCAACCGGCGAGGCCCTTCTACTGAGTAAATCTTGTCACAAGGACGCGGCGACGAACCAACAAGTACAATAATGAAGAAAGATAACTTGCTCAAGAACTTAATACCGAAAGATAAACAACGATAATTCTCACTCCAAATAGTAGAACGATCGTAGAGGTAGAAGTGTAGAGGAAGCCGACACGCCGGGCTTCCTTCTAACTCTTCCTCACTCACTCCCTCTTATTCACAAGTGGATGAATGAATGGAATTTATTGAATGAAGTGTTGGGTGATGGAATGAATTGGTGTGTGTTACAAGTGAGGGGGTGCCTCTCTTTATATAGTGAAGAGGAGAAGTGAATGGAGGGCTCTCCTTGCTTCGAGGTCTTCTTGGCGGGGAACGAAACTTTGCACCGCATGCAACCGCCCGCGTGAAAACCTGGTCCAAACCGCCCGAGAAAGGGCGGCAAATTTTGGCGAAAATTTGCGCCCGCCGCCCTAGCGCCGGCCGGCCCATGGGGCCGGCCTCCCGCCCCGGCCTTCTCCCATTCTTGGCGTTTTGTCCTTCAAATGTTGGGCCTATGATGGTGCATGGGCCAAATTGTCTTGTGGGTTTGGTCCTCTTGATTGATCCACTCCTTGGCGTCTTTTATTCAATACGCTTTCTAATTTATTTGGCGACTTTGTACTTGTTTCCACTCTTATACCTGCAAAACATAATTTCTACGAATACAAGTGGAACTAGGTTAGAAGTAAAGGTATATGTAATATAAGTTTTGCTCCTTTCTCATGAATTGGATAAAGGTTGGCGGTATAATATACTCGATAATGACCGCCAACACTCACCATCCATGCGGAGTATGTGCGCAGCAGTGGATGAACGCCGAGAGAGTGTGGCCCGATAGTGGGCCTCGTTCGGTGGCCGAGAGTTCCATGGCTACCGTTACACGCACCGGGTGACTAGAGTGCGTCTCCACGAGCCTGTCTCGGTGACTCCGATCTTCTATGGAGAGAGCGACCAAGAAGACCCCTATGACAGGGTAACAAGGGGAGGCGGCAGCCGAGAGAGCCCCTCTCGTTAACTACACGGTAAGCATTCATGTTCATTTCCTTCAACCTTTCGGTCGCATTCAAGTTTTAACCTTGCTCTCGTATTACCTGCACCACGCCAGCCTAGCCCACCTTTCAAATGAAGCCGGAGCATACATTGGGCGCTATGGGGCCAAGAAGGTAGTGACCTTGTAGAATTTGCGGAGGTATGACGCCCTCGACTCAATATCATTCCATTACTTGCATGTGTTTGTATGTATAGTCCTAACTCTTTCCAAAAATCGACCGCGAAAGTGAAGAAATTGCGCCGCCTCGGTCGCAAAGTTGAGTCGCTTTAGAGCTGATGATGACGGGAAATACCCGGCCTTGTAGCCGAGGAGAGGCCTCCCGCAGAGAGCCGAAAGTGAGCAAGAGCCTACGAGGAGACAACGAGAGGCCTCGGTGCAAGACGGAGTTCCAACAGGGGAAAATCAATTGCACAAACCCCTCGAGAAACAAGCCAAGAAGCCACGGTGAAGACAATGGTGAAGATAGCGATGATCCAAGCTATGAGCGGGACGTCATTGGCTCTTCTCAACTCGTATGATGCTCCTCCCGTGACCGAAACTCAGGTTTTTCTTCTATCTTGTTGAACTTGGCCTTGTTGTCACCATACGTATATATACATTCGCGACCTGAGATGAAATTTTGGGTTTTGTAGGGGGATCTCGGAGCTCACCTCAAGGGGGGACGCCGTCACCCGCCTAAACGCAAAGCTAAAGACCGCTCGGACGTTGGCACGCCAAATGTCCTTCCAACAGCTCCTGGCCGTCCTCGTCGTCCTAGGTTACCATACACGCCCCAACTGTGAGAAGGTGCGTTTTTTGGCAAATAAGAAGCAACATTGGGGAAAAAAAATTGCAATACATAACTCATGACCTTACATTCCCCATGTGTGCGGGAATCCCGACGACCTTTGTGGGGACTCCGTGCTTTGCCTCCATTTAGTGCTTGGTTTGTTATCCATGTGCCAACTATGTTTGTTCAATGACCGTGTGTGAATTTCAGCAAGGGTCGGACTTGTCGAAACTTAGGATGCAATTTGTGTGTGAACTATGTGGCACTTGTTGAACAACTATGTGTGTGAACTATGGATTACTTGTTGAACAACTATGTGAAGTATTATGTATGTGCCTTGGTCTCCATGATGCTTTTGTCATTGCATATCTGTGAATTTGTGGAATTATATGGAATTATATGTGCCGAAAAAGAGGCTTTGCAAAAAAAAAAAAAAAAAAAACCTCGCGCTTAAGGGTAGGCGCGGCAAGCCATTTGTACGATAGCGTCCGCGCCTACTCTTCCGGCGCGGCGACCACCCGTGTCGACACGTCCAAACACCACGTGTCCGATCGTCCCGCCCACCCTTTTGGCGCGGCGCCGCGCCGTAACCCTAAGCGCGACGTGGGCAAAGAGCCACGCCCTGGGCCAAACTCGGAACCTCGGTTCTCCACGGGCGCGACGGGTCGCCAAAGCCGTAGGCGCGACGCGTCACGATATTTCGCGCCATGTGTCCCCCGCGTCACGCCAACAACTCGCGCGCGACACGCCCGACATCCCGGCCCCGCGTGTTGGCGGCGGCGCCGCGCCCTCTCGGTCCGGCGCGACGCGACGCGCCGGATGATCCCAGCGCGACGTGGCAAAGAGCCACCTCCTCGGCCGAAATCGTAACCTCGGCCCTCTATGGCGCGACGGATCGCGCTAACCTCTCGGGCGCCGACGCCCCATTTGGATCCAACGGAAGAACAACACGGACGCCGCGCCGATGCGCCGACGCCGCGCCAACGCATCCGGCCGCGACGTCAGCGGTATAAGCTCCACCTTCTTCTTCCCTCGACACCACTCTTCTACCCCCTCTCCCCTATTTCCCCGCGGGTCCGCCACCACCACCGTGGAAGCCGCCTCCAACCTCCCCAACCCACCTCCAAAGCCCCCCCAAACCCCTCCTCCTCCCTCCCCCACTACCCCCACCCCCTAGCCCCCTCCTCCTCCACCCACACCGCCCCAAGCCTCCTCCTCCCTCCCAAGCCCCTCTCATCCTCCCCCCCCAACTCTTCAAGGCTGCTCCAAGCCCCGAAGCCCCCTCCTCGTTGTGGATTATGTAAGTGATTTCGATTTGTTTTCCTTCTTTCAATTCATAGTATATTGTGCATGGCACGTGGTTATAGTGTTAATTAGTATCTCCATTAGTATATTTGGTCGTGGTTATATTGTTAATTAGTAAGCCACGTGGTAAATGAGAATGATGTGAATTTCTTATAAATGCAAATTACCATTACAAATGAGGTTGGTGTGATTTGTAAGAAAAGACAACGGTGTGATTTCTTAAAATGGAAATTACCATTACAAATATTTAGTACCTCCTTTGAATGTTCGATTGTTTTAGTAGCTACACTTATCGCATGCCGAGGCATGGTAAAAAAGAAGGCCTTCAATCCGTACTTGAGGTTGCCGGATCCCTATGTCCATAAGCCTCTCCCACCGGTGAACCGTGCCCAACTCATGGTGTGGTGATCCATGCAAAGTTGAATGGGATGAAGATGATGAGGAAACCTATATGCGGAAGTATTGGATGTGTACCAATTATAAATGGGAGCCGGGCCGAAACAACGCCGCAGTTTCATGGTGCGTATATTCGTTTTGGTTCCTTTGTTTCATGAGTATATATTAGCTTCGACACAATTGTTTGTGTTCCGGACCCCACCTCCACTCGTGATTTTATGCGGTGGATCGACCTTGAGATCGGTGAGGAACACAAGAAATTCTTGAAGGCCACAAGGAGTTTAGGGCATGGTTTCAACGGAGGTCCGAGAAGAATATGAAGCAAGCTGGCGAGAAGGCGCGGGGAGGAAGAGGAAAGGAGGATAGCTCAAGTTAAGAGGGATGAGAGAGAGAGGAAGCCGGAGCATGCGCCCGTGCCAAGGCCGAGTGGGCCAAGGCTCGATGCGCGAGTGAAAATGTTGAGGGTGACGACGACACCTCACGGTTGGATGAGCTCATAGCCTTAGCCGAGGCCGACTTGAAAGCCCAACAAGAAGCCCGGCAAGTCCCCCACACGGTGCCTCACGTGCGGGAGGACACCGCAGACGGGCGGTGCCTAACGTGGAGGCCGACAATGCTCCAACGGTGCCTCAAGCGGCCCCGGAGGACACTAGTGCGAAGGCGGCAAACGCCGCGGCGTGCCCCGTGTTAAAACCGTCTTTTAATCGGATACTACATGCCCTCGACTTTGTTCCCCGTGCATCCCGTGCGGTGGAGGACATTGTGCCTGACTTGGCACATTTGCGGGAGGGCAGCGAGGACCACTTCGGGAGGAGGCTTCAAGCTAGCGAGATGAGGTTGATGCAACGTACAACAAAGAGTATGAGGCCTATGTTTCGCCCCTCTTCCGATAGCCAAAGCGACGAATATGCAACGGAGGATTCGGACACGGACGAAGACAAACCATATGATGGCTACATTTCAGGCTACAGATACGACTCCAGGCGACGAATATCCAGGGATCGGGACACGGCCGACGAAGATCCGGAGGATTGGGGCACGGATGACGAATATCCGGATGATTGGGGCACTGACGGCGATTTGTGAAGTGCAACGTTCATTTGTTACTATATGTATGGAACAATGTGTACTCTATTTCTAATGAACCATGTACGAAACTATGCTCTCCAAAGAGTTGTATCTCTAGTTGTTGTATTGAACCATGTATCGAAAATGAAGTGCCAATCTAGTTGACCGACCGCTTAATCAACAATTATGTACGGTGTTGGTCTTTTATTATTGCCGAGTAAGAAATGTTGTTTGTTGTTGAGTTTCATGAACAAACACGAAAGTACAAGGATTGAAACGACAACATTACCATTCCAATAAGTTACACAAGTGGTTCAACTACAATTATAGGTTCCATGCATCATGCACTTCAGAATCGAACAAAAGTGTTACAAACATTACCATGCATCATCCACTACATGGCGAGTGTACGACTAAAAAGCTCCATGCATCATCCACCGCTAGTTCAAACAAAAGTTGTCACCTACTCATAAGTTCACATAGGTGACACAAATAGAAGACACCAATCCTCTTGTCCTCATCGCCGCTGGTGTTCTTTCTCGTCCCGAAAGCACTACCAAGCAAAGATCGTCGACACCCTTCTCCTTCTCCTGCGTCGTTGTCAACGGCGTTGCCCTCGCCCTCTCGTTAGCCTTGTCCTCGCCCCTCGTTAGCCTCGCCCTCGTCCTCACATGGTGGTGAGGGAACTACGGAAAAGAAGGATGTCAAATTCAAACCACAAATGAACGTTGTGGTATGCCAATTTAGCACAAATGAAAGAAGGATGTCGACTTAATACTCACAAAGCTCTCGTTCCAAAATCTTCTCCCTATACACGCCTTCCAACGCACCGATACGTCAGAAGCGTGCCTTGTTTTTCCGCCAAAACTTTACCCGCTCATCGTCATAGTCGTAGTTGTATGGGCTCAACTCTCGCCCAAGAGCTTCATAGTAGTCGCCGCCGGAAGCATGTTCCATGTATGCCAATCCGGGCGATTCAACACCACCCACACCTGTGTCCTTCTCTCGCAATTTTAAGCGTAGCATAGACCTCCTTCTCTTCTCATGAGGCGAATTGAATTGGTGTTTTAGGCTCTCAAGTACATCTCCACGACCCTCAAAATCCTCCCACTTGCAAGTCGATCCAGGCTAAGGGAAACACAATGAAACATCAGCAAAAAAAACTAAAGGGACACATCTACATTACAAGTTCAGTACACTCACAAAGAACTCATTCGGCCCTCCATAAGCGTTGCTACAGTAGTAGCCAATCCCATACTCAGAGGGCACAACTCCTTGCCGAGCCTTTATGCCAAGACCGGCACTTCCGATCCGGCGGACTAAGGCATGGCCATGCAATGTTGCCGCTCCAACATTCTTCTACAAAAGACTTGCTAGGCCATAGAGCTTTCGGCCCATAGTTGTACTCCTCAAAGTCACATTCCGGAAAACCTTTCTGAAATGTCATAGTTCTAAGTTATAGTCGGTACAACATAAACAAGATCATAAATAACCTGAATCAAAAGACCACTTACATAATCCCGTTGACCACAACGGTAGAATGGAGTGAACATCTCCGGCTTGCTTGGAGCTTGGAGGACGGCTGTCTTGCCACAGTTGCACGTAGGAGGATTCTCTAGACGGTGGAGTGCAGCCAAGCAGCCTTCTCCGCCTTCCATCATGTCGGTGGGTTCTAAGTGGCGGAGGCACCCACCGAACAAACCGAGAATATGGAACGCTCTTCCAAGGGTCATAAGGAAACAACATAATGTCAACATTAACCTTAGTTGCATCATCAATCCACCGATAAAAACATGCAACCGTCAAGAGCACAATCGACTCCCTCCGCGGATGGCAACGTAATGAACAATGTAAAAGGCACGCCCGCGGAGAGGGATGCCTTTGACCGCTTCACATAGGCACGGAACCCACAAAATACAAACCGGAGGAGGGACGGTGGTGGGAAGGACCTTTCCCATCATGGTCCTCCTGATGGTGCACTAACAGGGAAAAGTCCATGGAAGCTAGCAAAACAAACAAAATGAATATTACATAGTTTCTATTTCATACAAAATGAGAAGTAATAAACAATGGGTTGTTACATAGTTTCTATTTCATACAAAATGAGAAGTAATACAAATAAGGAAAATTATTAAGAATTTAAACCATCTATTTGATAAATATTCTTAAGCATAATAAAACACGAGAAGAAATATGGTAAACATCCCTTGCAATCAATAATACATGTACAATTAACAAAACAATAAGGAAATCTTCAAAACCCCTAACCAACCCCTAATACATGAACATTCATAAAAGATCATCTCCATACATGGTTACACATCACAATCAAACCATAACACAAGAAAAAAAAAAAATTGAAAATTAAGCAATTCTTCATGAACCCTAATCAAACCATAACACATTAAACATTGAATCCATCAAACAAATTACCATCCATGTATGCAAAATGTCATTAAAACGATGTCACTTAGGGTTACGTTTTAATTGCACAATTCCACCAAAAACCGACAAAATTAGCTAGCAAGATGACACAATTTCATGAGTAGCAAGACAAGAAAAGTCAACTAGCAAACAAACTATGCATTTGGAATCATTTGGGGAGAAAAAAAATGAGGAAAGAAAGCTCCAAAATTCGCTTTTCTTTGTGGGGGACCGAAGCAACCTCGGAAAAGTGAGAGTGAGAGCAGAGGGACAAAAAAGTAAGCGGTGGGGATCATTTATACCAGCCGCGTTGCCAAAAAGCTTCGGGCGCGACATTGTGGGGACCCACACGCCACGAGGCCCAAACGAAAACCCTAACGGGCCCGTCGCCGCGCCGCATGCTTGCGCCGACGCGGCGGACCCACCGCTAAAGACGGCCAACGGAACCGCGCCCGGCGTGTTGGCACGCCGCGCCACATGCGTAGGGCGCCGACATGTAAAGTTCAGCGCCTATGCATTTGGCGCGACCAAAAAGGGATATCCGTGTAATATGTTTCAAACTAGGGATACATTTGAAATTTGTTTTGAAAAAGGGGCAAAATTTTAAAAAAAATCCGGATCGCGGCGACATAGGTGGAATTTAACCAAAACAAAATTTCAAGATTTTTTAAATCTTTTTAAAAAATAATAATAACTTCATGAAACGATTCGAAATGATAGCCTGGAGGAGGACATGATCGGCTTAGATATGATCTTGTTAACCACTCTAAAATTAAAGGTGAATTAACTCTATCTTTAGTTTAGATTTGATATATATTCTTGCTCTCCCTAATCTTTTTGTGTTTCATTTTCGTAATTGCTTACATGGATCAAAGAAAGTTTGGTTGCAAATAGAGAACATGGAGGAGCAAAGAAGATGGTTGGTGACTCAAGTACAAGTCTTCCCAATGTTCCCTAGGCCACCTCGTCACGTTTGAGCCAATAGAAGAAAGAGTTGAAGTCCAACACGCTTTGGATGTTAGATTCGAACCGGTAGACAACACTAATTGGTAATGGCGCAACCACGACTTACTCGATTGGGGCATTTTTGGACTTCATAGAAAGTTTATCAGGTCAACTTTCAAATGGATCCGACCTCATGTCCATATCCGCTTGGAGTCGGTTGTAGCCATCATTTTTTTGTGCACGGACCCTTCTCATCCGGTGTTGTGTCACCTTATTTTGGGTCCATGTATCGAGTTTGGTCCTTTAGGGATATGTCCTAGGGTTAGAGCACGACCCCCAACACCCCTTTGGTTGTCCTCCCACGTTAGTATACCCCTTAGGCTACCGCCGAGAACAATTGATTTTTTGTTTACCTCGAGTTAGCCATTGATGTCGCCTTTTAGCACGCTGCGTGTTGGATCAACCGCCCGTCTTCATACTATCTAGCAAGTCCGTGCTTGTTCTACTAGTTCTTACTAGTTTCTTGATTGCTTGCGGAATAAGTACCCTAGTGGGGGTGTGTGTTGTGCTCCACAAGATCATGACAACTATTGGAGGTGGTGTATCGGGTTGCTAAGGCGCAGCTTTGGAAGGATGTAATCGAGCCGTGAACGTCGTCCGGATCCCGAAAATTGACTTACCCAATTCCTCTCATCAAAAGATTGGGGAACAAACCCTAGCGGGTTCATATCACGACCTACCACATTGGAGCAACGTCGTTGACCTTGCCTCCGGTGGGGTTGCATGGAGGTTGTAGAGGGAGGGAGGGAAGAGCGGCCGCGAGAACAAGCAAAAGTAGGCGTGAGTGTGTCATAGGCAAGATGGGATAAGACTATCCGCACTTTGGGATCGTGTAAAGCCTCCTTGAGTAACTTTTAGTGGACCGAAGTCCTGCAGCGGGCACTATAAATGATGAGCTAAAGTACCGGACGGGCTCCCGAACGCCAAATGTGGCGGGGCTCGCGAACCTCCACTGCGCGCGTCCGTGGCATGGGCCCGCCACTCGCGCGCCTCAACGCAGGAGCAGGGAGTCCGCCGCTCGCCAATCTCACCACACACGAGGTCATCCATGGAGGTGGGAGGAATTTAGGGAGGGGAGGGAGCTAGAGCAGGGGAGGTTGGTGGTCCTCCTCCCCGCACCTAAGGCCCGGTGAGCACGAGGCGGAGCAAGGAGGAATTTGGGAAGGGGAAAGCGGAGGTGTTACGGTAGGGGGCGTACCTCAGCAGCCAAAACCTCGAGTAGACTACGGCCGTCGTCGCCACCGCCACCATGACCACTAGCAAATTCGGACGCCGGCGACCCGGCGTCACCTCCCAGCACGCCACGGGCCCACCCGCACATCGGCGCCCGGTGACCTAGCTGCTCTACTAGTTTGTCGCCGCTCCGGCTAGTCCGGCTGCTTGGCGTGGCTTGAGCAGCAATGACGACCCGGCGCTGCCATCGTGGAGCCACTCCCTCCTCTCCCACTCTCATGGGAGAGAGAGAGGAGACAAAGTATGACATGTGGGTCCTAGTGGGGTAGTTGATATAGAGGATGATATATAGGGGTGTTTAGATCCCTACCCAAAAATTTCACCCTATCACATCGAATGTTAAGCAAGACATGTATGCATTATCAAATATAGACAAAATAAAAAACTAATTGTAGGGTTTGATCAGATATTTATGAGATGAATCTTTTGAGCCTAATTAGTCCACGGTTAGCCATAAATGCTACAGTAACCCACATATCCTAATGTCGGAATTATAGTCAAAAGATTCGTCTCTCGATTTCCAAGCGAGTTATGAAATTAGTTTTTTTGTTAGTGTCCCAAAAATCCCTTCCAACATCCATGTGACACCTAACCCAAATTTTTTTCACCAACTAAACACAACCATAGAGGAGGATAGATGTGGGAGAAAGCGAAGTTTCCGGGTCCATACGGACGGGGATCGCCCCCTACCGCTTTCCGTCTCCGTTAATTGAGCTTTTTTATTTATTTACCACTCTTAGGAACGCTAGTTCCTGAGATGTTATAGCCTTATAAATGCGATTACGTTTTTGCCCTACAACATAGGAACATCCTTATTTTATTGCCATTTTTGCGGTCGTGGACGTGTTAGCTCGTCGTGCCAGCGTGGTCGTGAGGCTTGGAGCCCTAGATGACGGTGCAAAATGATCGTCCGATGAGCTGGCACACTACGCCAGCAAAAATGGCAAAAAAAGAAAAACAAGGAGGTTACTGTGTTTTGTGAGGAAAAAAAAAAAGAAATGGCAGGAAGTGGCAAATAAATAGAAATCCCCGTTAATTCTACCCGACGCATTCGCAATTGATTCAACCTTCGATTATCTATTCGTCTTCCTCTCGCAGTCGCTTGATCTGCCCCCGTTCTCGTCGGAGTCCCGGGGGCGGCTTCGTCGGAGTCACGGTGGCGCCTGTGCCTCCCAGCCGATCGCAACTCCCGGCTCCGCCACAGTTGCCAGGAAGATTGGATCACCACACCGCATATGCAGGTTGGAATGAATATGCCCTCTCGTTTCCACATCTGAAACCCTAGATGTGGTTTCTCGCTCGCACAATAACCATTGCAATTTTCTTGGCAGGACCAGGAAAGGAACTAGCTAGGCTCATGAGCGAAGACGACGGGGCCAACATGACCGGCCGCCGCCTGCGAGACCCCAGATCGTCTTTTGCGTCTCCGGTGCCCGGCGGCCCGCTGGAGAACAACGATATCCTGGCCCAAATCCTTCTCCGCCTCTCGGCGCTGCCGTCCTCCCTTGTCCGCGCCTCAGTCGTCTGCAAGCGCTGGCATGCCGTGGTCTCCGATCCCCATTTCCAACGTACTTTCCGCTCACCACCGAAGCCCTCCTGTCCTAGGCTACTTCTGCGGCGGTCGTGGAGGGAGAGCAGAATTCGCATCAGTGCTGGATCCACCAGATCAAATCCCTGTCTCGCGATTTTCCCTGCCATTGCCACTCACCAGCGACTGCATGTTCGTTCGTAGTCACCATGGCTACGTCCTCATCTCCAACGAGGCAGAGAGATACTTTTTGGTGTGGGATCCAATCACTCGTGTGCTACGCCAGGTTCCCTTCCCCGGAGTCCCCAAGGCATTCGGCAATGTCTTTAGAGTAATGGACGGGGGAGTCGTTTGCCCTTCTACAAACCAAGGCCATGTGCATGGTGCTTGCCACTCGGATCGTCCCTTCCGGATAGTGTTCGTTGCTGAAGGCATAGAACGATATTATGGCTGTGTTTACTCATCAGAGACTGGTGCATGGGTCAAGCTTATCTCGTCCACAATGGGGGGTAAGAAGGGGGGAGTAGCAGGTTGCAAGTGGTAGGATACATTGTGCAGGTGGTAGTAGATATCGGTAATAGTTACTACTAGGAACAACACTACTACCAGGGGAAGAAGGAGTAAAAAATTGATTTCCGTGCGATGCTCTGATGAAAGTCGGAGATGGCTGTACATGTGCTCGATACAAGGACATAGATTTGTTTTGTTTAATAAGAATGGGACCCAGAATGGGACCCACCTTATTACCTACACACTGTGGGAATAAAATTTAGCTAAATGCCTACTGATCATTGGCCCCACCTTACTACCAGTATGGGTAAAATACATTGCTGTTGAGAGCCCAGGCCTTCAATGCCATATCCTCTGGGTTGGAGTACCCTGTTCATGAGCTCCTTGTGCTTCTTGCTTTCTGGGGGATTTGGGGAAAGACTGATATCCTTGAGTTTGATTGGAGTAGACAGACCCTATCTCTTGTGGATGTACCATCGGATGCACCAATTGCCTACTCTGCTGGTGCTGACCACTGTCAATATTTGATTGCGCCCACTGATTGTGGTGGTCTCAGCTTCATCTGTCTAAACGTATATAGTGTCCATGTATGGAAGAAGATATCTAATGGTGTTGGTGATGCTCCATGGATTTTTGCAAATATTATTGAACTGAACGATCTACTTTCACTGGGACCAACAGTCAGCAAAGCGCCCCTATATATAGGTGGGTTGGATGAAGACACTAATGTGATGTTCAAATTATCAGAAAATGGTGGCATTATTCTCTTCATGGTCAATCTTGAGTCAAGGGTGTTTAAGAAGCTTAATCAAAAATTTCCCTACTGCTGTTACGAGACATTCTCAAGTTTCTATACTCCACCAGGTGAGAAGGATTCATCTACAAAATGCAGTTACAGTTACAGGCTTACAGCAAAAGCCAAGTTATTTTTAATGATGATTAGCTTATGTTTTCTTATAAAAAATTACCTTGAGAATTGTTTCTTTAATTTCGTTATTGCTTCATGAATAGTGAAAGGTGGTCTGTTTACTGTTGTTATATATCCATGTGGTTAATTACAGATATCTTGGACTGCTTTGGTCATTTTAATTGTACTGTATATAAATATATGCATCCCATTGTTAAAACTAATCCGTGGCAAACATTCTAGATATGATTTTTTCAAGGAACAATATAACTCAAGTTTATTTGCAGTTATATGCAGTTGTGAGTCCGTGCACTCTAGACATTATGCAATTATTTCCTGTAGGTATTTAATAATTGGAAGTTCAATAATATTAATTAATCTAAAAAAAAATTCAACCAACTGGTTTGTTAAATGAGTATTGTCCCTTAGAATAGCTAAAGCTCAGTGTCCAACATTTCATTGATGACTGCGTGTTTTTGATCATTATTCATAGAAAGTTTAAGTTAGATTATCTTTTGGCACATGATGATGAGTTTTAAATCAACAAGCGAATCCACATGTTTAACATAACATTTTTTTATCTCTCGTGGTGTTTTCTGTAGCCATAATTATTCTACTATGTCAGTTGCTATTTTTATTTTCTTCCCCTTCTTCATTAACATAGATGAGACTCTTATAGTCCTTTACACAGCCGACTCCAATGCTAACAATCTTCTAACAAACTCCAAATATCTAGGACTCCAACTAACCAATCAACTGAACAAACCAATCTGCTAACCCAAGAGCCAAATAGGCTGACCTGACCAACTGAACTGGCCTAACCGACCGGCCTAACACCTATCCTGACTAGCCATCTCGGTGGTGCCTCTTGTAGGTCTTGCCGACCATAACAATAGTCTTTTCTACTCCCTTCGGACGGTTTTCTTAGGCGTATCAGCAAAAATCTCATATACCAAGGAGAGTAGTAACCACGCATGCAAGCTCTTGGCTCAATACATGCAGCAGAGAAACGTATGGTCATTAAATGCAAGCAAGTTGTGCCATGCACCCGAGTACCTAAATCGTCGTCTTCGGCACCCAGCGCGCTCACCCAATACCATGCAAGGCCATTTAAACATTTGACCTCGTACTTGATGTCACGCCTAATATAGCTGCCAAACTTCAAAACGTGAGAACGCCTAACAAAACCGACCCGAGGGAGTATTGTGTAATAGATGTGGTTTTGTTTATTTGTTACTAATCTTGTAGTACAAGATGCAACATTTCTCCGTTATTACAATATTTTAGTTCTTCTAAACCTACTGTGACTGTCAATATTATTTCTCCCTTTGTGTCATGTCTTCATTTTCTTGTGTTTTTCATTGTTAATGTCATAGGTATGTTTGTTACTAGGGGCCATAATGATGAAGTTCAAAACTCTCATGGAGCATAAAATGGTTGTCTAGAATATGTTGCCATTGTTTATTCATCGATCAAGAGGTAATATAAGATCTACCTTCTATAAATGCAATATCAGCATTATTCTTTTTTTTTTCTAATTAAATGAAGTTGTGTTTGGTTGCACATGTCATTGAAAAACCATTATTTCCATGAGTGCTCTCTACATTGTTTCTCAGAACGAGGCTTTGCTATGATTCATCTAGAACCCAGATTTCATCATTATTCTTTTTCTACATCGTTTCACCCATCATACCAGAAAATCATAAAATGACACAGCTCTAACTTCCAACAAAAAAATATGCTCTTTCTTCTCATACTTCATCTTCTAATCTAATTTCATGTTACAATGAAAAAAAAAAAAAGAGGGGAAAGGTTTTTACAAGTACGGGAAATGATACAATTCAACAATGAAAGTGAGTTCCAAACATGAATTTAGATGTTTACTATTGAACCATATGCAGTTTGTGACATTAACTTTCTTTTCGCTTTTTTTGCAACAGTGAGTTTGTTGTGGATGTTGATCAGATGCAAAAAAAATGGCTTTTCAAGGTTTTGTTTGTTCCTGTGGAGATTGATCGACTCACTATATTGTTATTATGTCTGTAATGGATAATGGAAGACAATGATAATTTGTTCTTTTATGTAATCATGTACGATCATCACTCAATATATCTGTACTTGTGATCATCACTCAATGTGGCAATGTTGGTTTAAAATGTCATACCTTTAATATGGTGTTTCTACTGCGTTAGTCATTAAGCAACCCGTTTTTTTTTTTTTTTTTTTTGCTTCTTTCTTTTCTTATAAAAAAGCAGCATCACTTCGATGCATTCCCTCTGCTAGCTCATTTCTTAAAAAAAATCATAACCTTGGAATATAGGACCTAAAAATATGACAAGAGGTGTGTGTGTGTGTGTGTGTGTGTGTGTGGGGGATGTGGGGGTGGCCTAGCCCTATAGGATATCCGGGCCGGAAGCCTAGAGGAGTGGGGGTGAATAGGCTTAAGAGTGCAAATCGTTTTTTAAAAATTCAGCAGATCTCAGCACTGCCGCGCTCTAGGTGCGGCACTGCCTCACTCAACAGAAAATGAAACTAGCAGAATGTAGAATGGAAAGTAGATTGGGTTGTTCCTTTGTCTTCCTGCACACAAGTATATTATAGATATATATAACAGAAACACCCCAAAGCCAGCCACAAGGTAGATCGGGCCAAACCCTAGCAAAAACAAGGTAAGCGTCTCAACCTGCACGGTTGGGGCCTCCTCCCCCACAGTAGCCATGATTACTCCTCTCCTAGGGAGGCTATGACTCCTCCCTAGTATGTGATGGTGACGTTGCTGCGAGCTTCTCAAGTTCATTCATCGGTGAGGCTCGTCCGCCCGTGCTTCGTCCCCTATCTACAACTACCTTGAAACCTTGAGTAGTTGAGTGGAGCAGTCAATAAGACTTGTAGGCTTGCCCCTACGTGGTTAGGGATGGTTGGAGGTTGAATCTAATGTGTGGGTCCCATACATAAGTGGGCCTAGGCACTTTCGGAAGACGTCCCGCCTGTTTGGTTGGTGGAGGAAGGCGTACCGTCCTCGGAATACCACCAACCCAAATGGGTCGAACCCGTTTTTGTGTTTGGATGGGGAACGGCCGGGGGCGGGTTTGACCCGGGAGCGAATATTAAGCCCTAGATGCGGGTCGACTCCGTTCGCCAAAATCGAGTGGACGGAGCGAACCCCCATTTCTCCATCGCGAGTTCCGTCGGTAGCGGACTGTTCTTCTCAACCGAGGTCAAGCCATGGCGTGCCCCGCGCCAGCCCCCTGCCCGTCTTTCGCCCGCCCTCTATCGGCCTTGCCGGCCTTGCCCGATGCCGGCCAGGCCCGTGGCCCTGGTCGAGGCGCGTCCCGGGCCGCCCCTCCACCGCACGACGCCCGGGTTGAAGGCCGCCATCACCGCAGCATCCATCCCGCCGCCGCCCCGCCACGTCCGGGGTGGTCGGCTTGGTGGCGGCGTTCCGTCCGCCGAGGAAGAAGGGGCTTGAACAAAATTTTATTTCACTCTCGTGGTTGCTTAGGTAAAAGTACTAGAGAGAAGAAATTTCAGATCCAACCCTAGTGAATTTTAATAAACTCTAGGGGTCCCGATGCAAAGTGTCGGCAATAACGTTGAGCTTCAGTCCGTTCTTCGTTCCCAATACCTACAACCAAAATATCAAATAAAGTCACTAGGTCCCTAAAATTAAGAATGCAACCAAATAAAAGGGACGGAGCGGCTCCATCCTCGGAATGGGGGGCGGAGCCACTCCGTCCAATGGTCTCACACCCAAACACACGGGACAATAACAAGAATCATGTAGAGGAAGAGCTATAATAACAAGTTTCAAAATAGGTGAATCTATATTCTACTTCTACTATTAAAGAGGGAAAATTTCTGGTTAAGCCCTATTTGTTCCGCACTGCCCTCTTCCGTCTCGTGTGTCTTGTTCGGTGTTGGTGTTCAGCTTCCTCACCAAAATCACGGATCCCGCGTCTACATCCTCCACCGTCGAACACGTTAGGGCTTCCAAGATTATGTAGGGCGGGGTGCTCAAGAACCCCAAGATCCAGGTCGCGGAACTCGGTGGTAGTCGAGGCCTTTGGCGGCGAGGACGACGGCGGACTCCTCCATGGCGGGAGTCGCGGCCGCCCACACGGCGAGGGGCTTTATCACGGAAGATCGGGACCGGGCGTCGCACACGGCGCATGCGAGATGCCGTGGTTCCTGTACATGTCGGACCCGGGGAAGTGGAGCCTTCGCCGCGGCGGGCGGCCGTGGCCCGCGATGACGGCGTCGGCAAGGAGGGTCGTGGCCTTATCGAGGCGGCGCGAGCGGGCGGGATGAGAAGTCGACGGTGGCGGCCCAAGCGTTGGGCCATCGTATTAATCTGGTTCTCCGCATTCCTGCTCTGCAACATGGACCGCGTACATGTCACTGCTTGTTTGCTACTACCCCACGCTTTGCATGATAGTGCCCCACAACCTAGGATCCATGCTCCACAAGTACAATCCGGTGCTTGCCTTAAGTGAGATGTGGTGTTCCATGTCCCATTAGTCCTGCACATTTTTCTCCTCTTCCTTTGAACAAGTTGTCCATTGTTTGTTTACCTCACTTATTCAAAGCCGAGGTGATTATGGGTGTGTTTGGTTACACCAAAATTCTACGGCTCCCCTGGATGCAGTCTGTACATGTTTGGTTGCCTGTTTTTCCTCTCCAAGCCGGGCTTAGCTAATACAACTTGAGCCTCTTAGCCGGGCTTGCCGGAAACGCTCAAGGTGCCCGCTCCCACTAATCCGTCCGTCTAGCCATTCACAAGTATTGGGTCACCTTCCCACCACCGTATTTGCCGACGCCGACCTCGCCCGCGCCGCATCCCAAGGCCGCGCTCGCCTCCGAAGCCGCTAAGTTACGCACGCGAGCCCTCAAGCTTTCCGCGACCAGGACGCCAAGCCTTCTGCCCGAGCCCCGCCCGGGCGGACGCCGGAGATGCCACCCGGCGGTACGCCCTGAGGGCCGGGGAGGGCCACGCATGGCGGGATCTAGAGGGACTCGTGCTCGCCTCCCTCGATGCGCCCCACTTCCTCGGCCGGAGGATAAAGGCGGGAGCTCCCTCCATTGCCGTCAAAGTTCGCCATCTCGCTCAATCCGCCCCCGGCCTCCACCAACGTCGAGCCTCGCCCACCGCTCCCGCTGGCCGCCGGGAGGCCGGCCTCACCACCGACCCGCCGCTCACTTTCGAGGTCCACCGGGCCGTGGTCGCTCGCCCTCGCGGTCGCCCTTTCCTCTGCGCGTGGTCCTTTGCAACAATTCCGCCATGGTTGTGCATCCGATGAGCAAGAGTATGCGAGAGGAGGGACGGCGTGCATCCTAGGTGTTCGTTGAAATGTTTCAATAGGGTGAGCTTACCTGTTCACGGATGTGGTGATTCTATCTAGACAATGCGATCAACCAAACACAACCTCGGTTTAGCCCGAAGCGAATAAAAACGACAACCAAACATCTACCTTCCCGGCTTGCTTTTAGCCCGGTTAAAAAAGCTTTTGCTAGATTGAGCTAGCCAAACTCTGCCTAGCCAACAAACCAAACACAACCTATATGTTCAGAGACGGAAGAGGTAGAATTTCGGCAAACAGAATAAAATTTTTGGCAATTATATATTAGGGATAGATTTCATTGTTTCTTTTTCTCCCGTTGCCTCGTCGTCGCCTTGCCTCCTTCCAAGGGCAAGAGGCAGCAACCGTCACCGCGCGCCCCCTCGTCTCGCTCATCCCTGACCGCGCTGGCGGCGGCGACAGCGCAAGCGTTGACCTCCCCATCCATCGCCTCCGCCACCGCAGCGCGGTTCCTGGCGCTCGTGCCACGCGACGGCGCCGGCTGCCTCGCTGGCACAGTCGACAATGTGGCCCCCAGGGCTGGGAACCGAGGCGGGGGCTTCGGGAGGCTCTGGCTCTCCGAGGCTGTCATGGTCGGCGCCAGGATGCGGCCCGGGTGCCTCGTCTCTGTAAGCTCCTGCTTTCTCACCTTTTGTCCGGTACCTGAGGCCTTGTTCCTTCGACTTAGGACTGTGTTTCTGCAAATTGTTTGTGTGAACCAACTTCGTTACATCCAGAATCAGTTCAAGGAAGTGCAGTTTGTTGCTCAAATTTTATGTTTGCGTTGTGACTGGGAGGTTGGATATATCACAAGGGCACGGAAGACCATTTCAGTCTTACGAGCTCCAATTTGATAGACATTAGCAATTCGTACTAATTCCTGTCGGCATGAGTCCACCCACCCACGTGTGTGTTTTTAATGTACCAAATTGAATTTTAGAGTTCCCATGAAGTACAAAATTATTGGTTGCTTTTCTTTTAGAAAATTGGTTCTGAATACACCACTGAACTCACTGAATGCTTAGAGCTTACACTTACAACTAGGGACTGAGCCCAGAAATCCGCTAAGCGGAACCTGACAATAGTCTGAGACCTTGACACTTACATACAGGGCTGAGCCCTGAAATCCGCTAAGCGGGACCTGACATAGTCTGGGAGCACAAAGCCAAACAAAACGCGACAACGTTCAAAAACAAAGACAGCATACAAGCTGCAACATTAGTCCAAAGACCCTGATGGCTAGTAACAAGTCACCAGTTTCAGAAGACACCACCAAGACCGAATTACACATCCAATGTCTTCAGATTCCTCCAGGTCTGGGAGCCAAAGAACTGGAGCACCATACCCTCTAGTTGTTTGCAGCCTTCCTTCATCACCCCTCCCTCTTCCTCTTTGGAACACAACATCATTTCTATTCAACCATATAGGCCAACACATGGCCGCCATTCCCACAATTATTTGGCATCTTATTCCTGGAGAGAAACTCCTTAACCATGATCTAAACATATGAGATGTGTTTTTTGGTTGCTGAATGTTAAAAGTGATGTAAATCGTGTTCCAAACGAATCTAGCCACCCGACAATAAAAAAATAGGTGCTGAATGCTTTCTTCCAGTCCACATAAAACACATTTAGAATCCCCTTTCCATTTTCTTTTTGCTAGATTATCTTTTGTTAGGATTACCCCCTTTTTAAGTACCATAGAAAAATTTTAATTTTCAATGGTAACTTTGCTTTCCAGAAAAGATGTTTCCCTTCAGTTTTATCCCTCTTCATGAGCTCTCTATAAAGAGATTGGGAAGAAAACATGCCATTCTTTTTTAACTGCCAAATGAATATGTCTTTGTCCCTATTTACCGTTAACACTAAAGACACCAGCTTGAGCCATTCTTCTAGTCTCTCCCCAACGATCCCCCGTCTAAACGAGATGTTCAAAGGAGTCAAATTAAGCACACTCGCCACTGAAGCCCTTTTCCTCCTCACTATCCTGTACAATTCCGGGAACTTCCGCATTAGCGGTTCTTGCCCGACCCATACATCCTCCCAAAATCGCATTTGCTGTCCATTCTGTACCTTGAACCGTCCATGCTGTAACACCATTTCCTTTATATCCATTAACCCCGACCAGAAGTGAGAGTCTCCGGGCCTTTTTTCAATCTGAGCTAAGCATTTACCCTTAACATATTT
The DNA here is from genome assembly GCA_015847255.1 of Hyparrhenia diplandra. Lineage (NCBI taxonomy): Eukaryota > Viridiplantae > Streptophyta > Magnoliopsida > Poales > Poaceae > Hyparrhenia > Hyparrhenia diplandra. Next base: position 7,231 of record JADLZK010011194.1, on the reverse strand, counting down.
CTTTTTAAGTATGTCTTGCCAAAACCCATCCTCATTAAAGAGTTTGAACAACCATTCACTAAGTAAATATTTGTTTACGCCTGACGTCACAGTGTTTACGCGTGACGTCCTTAGTCGTCCGGGGGTTGGCGGTGCAATGTAATGGTTTGGAGATGGTGGTGGTTCTCTTTTTATCTTCCTTTTTGAGTTGAGTTTCAGCTTTTTGTGTAGTTCGTGTTGATGTCCCAATCCAACCTTTTTAGAGTTGGCGGTACAGTGTGGTGGTTCGGAGATGGTGGTTCTCTTTTTTCTTCTTTTTTGAGTTGTGCTTCGGCTTTGTGTAGTTTGTGTCGATGTCCCAATCCAACCGATTAGATTTGTTTTCATTTTCCTTTTTGTGGACATTGTTTTGCGACGTGGTTGTTGGTCGTTGTTGTTTCGTTGTGCCCACTTTGGGCTCTTCTTTTTAATATAATTGACAACTCTCCTGCCTGATTCGTTTTTTTTAAATGTTCCTAAGGGTGCTTGTTAGGTTTCAACTCTAGTTTTATTCAAAAAAAAAAAAACGTTTCAACTCTAGCCTACCTCAACTTGCTTGGGACTGACAGGCTTAGTTGTTGTGGGAGACTCCCATCCTGGAGCACACTGCTAGGCCATAGCCCTCCTATGCGTTAAGCCACCACACCCCAAATCAAATCTGCAGGCCACTAAATTGAACCCTCCACCCAATCCAAATGAAGATTTTTGTACTGTACGTCAGCTGTGTTTATCATTGTTCTTGCATGCTTATTGTTTTCCATGGATGGCTTCTAATTGTTTATAGATGTACAGAGAGGAGATATTTTGGAGAATGATTCTGTAGTTTATGGGTTCAACTGTGTTGTGCTTTACATCCTGTTAAAAGGGACCAGCAAGGCATGGATGGAAAGGAACCTGCATATCTGCCTAGTTTTTTCTGGAAGTTGATGTCAGTCACTTGCCTGACCCAGTTTTGCTTCAGTTACCACCTGCCCATGTGCCTATTCCAGTTTAGCATCGTGTCCATCAGTCCATAGACCAAGGAAGAATACGGTCTGTGTGACAGGAACTGAAATGGGAGATGGTGGAGAAAAAGAAGCACTTCAACGGAGAAGATGGATGGATGGATGGAAACATGACAGTGATGTATTTATAAAATAGTGCTTTTGTTTGTATTAAGTTTACTTGTTAAGATCAATGGTATATTTCTAGAACCAAGACCTTCTGATGTCACAGAACCAAAGTTTCCTACTCCCTCCGTTCCAAATTGTAGTTCACTTTGGCTTTTCTAGATACATTGATTTTGCTATGCACCTAGTTATACGCTATGTCTAGATACATAGTAAATCAAATGAATCTAGAAAAGCCAAAGTGAACTACAATTTAAACGGAGGGAGTACCTTTCTGTGTATCTTTCTATGAATGACCAAGACAAGGTGTGTTTCCTTGTTCCCAGGTGTCACTGATTTCTTTGAGCAGTGACCAATTAGATGGATTACCTATAGACAATTTATTTGAGGAGTACAAGAGATTCTTTGGTCTTGATGTGGACAGCAATCTCCTGTATGGTGAAGCTGGGAGAACCTTTGTGGTTGCCACAGTTTTCCCCTCACGTGAGGTATGTCTACTCTATTTTTCTTCTGTTGCCTAAATGCTGCAACAATTTTTTAACTGGGTTGTCTTACTAGGTTCAAAAGAATAGCATCAAGCTCTCTTGGGATCTTGCATGGGTTTTGGGATGCCCTTCGGTAGGTCGACCGTTATTTATTAGCACCATATATACACACCAGACCCCAAAGCATGGTGATGGTGCAGATATTTTACGGGTAATAAAATGTAAAAATCTTTACCTTAGTCTAGTTCCATATGAGGTTGGATCTTCCAGTAGCAATGAATCAGAGTCTGACTGCTGTCCTGAAAGAAATGGAATGGCTATGGAGACATGTAAGAAGGTACCTTCTGCTCCACTGCATAGGAAGAGTCCTTGTACTTTTCATTCAACAGTGGCTCTTCAATGTGCTTGGATCAAACCACTGCAGGATCAGCATTAGCAGATGAAGAAATTAACGAGTTGTTGCAGACTTCAGCTCAACTGTGGCTTAATGGTAGACATTTTTAAAAGGGAATTTTGTTCCTCTCAACGTGCGGAAAATTATCTTTGTTTGTGGTGATGGGAGCAGAATTTGATGGGTGTGCCCAAGGTGATTTGTGCAATAAAGGGAATACACTGTCTAATGCAGAAGGCTCAGCTAACTTGGGGGAAACCTTAATTTTGTTCCTTGTTGATAGAACCACAAAAGTGCATCTGTCTGATTCTGTTTGTACAGAGAAGCTTTGCCAAGATAAGCTAGATTTACCGTTGGAACGTTATGAATGTGACAATAAAATAAATGAAATTTCCAATCATTCTCCAATGCTGGTGGGCTATCTAAAGAGCCAGCCATCATAAAAGGAATAATTTCATTTTCACTGGCTGATCATATTGGTTTGCCATGGTATTGCGTATACAGATACAAAATTCTCTCGCATCTCCTTGCGTCACGTCATCAGCATATCCCAAGTCCACATGCACACAAAAAAACTACAATCTCCACTAAGCCTTATTCATTCATTGCTCTGAAGCATTGAGGCGTCGTTGGTCATGCATGCAGGAGGCTAATAACCATCAGCCCTTCCACCACCAACGATTGAAATCCTTTTAGAAACTGTTTTTTTTTTTTTTTTTCCCGAACCGAGGGTGACCCCCATTTCCATTACTCGAAATAACGGAAACCAGAGTTTACATTTGAGCAAAGATTTAGGACAGAAAGTAGACAGATAAGCTACCAACCATTAGAAACTGATTCATATTTGGGCGCCTGCGCTACTTGTTGAAAGCGGCGCCGCGCCTCCTCTACTCTCTCCATTCTCCTCTACTCTCTCCAATCCCCAATCTCTTCTAGTATCCAGAGCCGAGCCCACACGCAAGTCTGTTGGGCCCTCTGGCGTCATTTTTTATTTTTTTTTGAACGGTGAAGCGTCGCCCGTGACCCCCCTCTCTCGGTTTCATTTCTCCCTCCTCCTTTCCCCATTCCCCCACGACGCGCGGCGAAGATCTCGCCGGAGTTTTCGAGTTATTTACCTGGCCGGACTACCCCTTCTGGCGTTGCGTGCTCCATCTCGGCCGCCGTCCGTCCGTCGCGTCGTTTGCTTTTATTTTGCGCGGCGCGCTGCCGCCTCTACTTGGTGGTGTGGGGTCGGCGGCGTTTGGGGCCAGTGTTCCTCGCCCGCGCAAGGATTTAGGGTTCTCGTCGTCGGTGGTGTCCATTCCCGACGAGGAATCGCCAGCCGCCTCGCCTTGTCGTCTCATTCTCATTACGTTTCGTTTTTTTTAGTTCGTTTTTTGCTTCCGATTTGGATTCGAGGCGGATTTGATTTTGAGCGTTTCGTTGTTCTAGTTGTAGGCGGATTCGATTTTGGGGCCGGGCGGGGGCGAATCCCCCCCAATCCCTTGCTTTTTTTTGTTGAGTTTTTGGACCCATTGGAGTTGGAGGAGCGGAGAATCCAAGGGGCAACATCTTCTTAACCGAGCTCCACCACCGGTACCTGCCAGAGTAGGTCATCGGCGTCGTCGGGCACGGCCCGTCTTCCACACTGCGGAGTCATCCGTGCGACAACGGTACTCCACTGCTCCTCCGGGCTCTTGTATATGTATATTGTTTTTTTCCCACTTTACAACTCCATCGGATCTGAGAGAGCAAAGTTGAATCATGTTTAGTTTGTTTTAATGCATTCGGTTTAGATGGGGGTAAGAGGCAACATGTTTTTTTGGGTGCCAATGCTAGCACAGATAAACCCGGATAAATTGCTTTTTCTCTTTTTTTTGGGGTGCCAAACATTGCGAACAAAAGAATATATTCGATCCCCCTGTATTTTTGCGAGGGGTAATTGAATTTGTAGATGGCACTTTTCGTTGGAAATTATTTTTGTTGGGTGGTTAGTTAGTGGTTAGTTAGTGAGGGATGAATTTGCTTTGCCGTCTCCGGTGGAGTCCGTGAAGTTGGTTCAAAAGGCTTGATCGTGGCCCGAGCGCCCTAAGGAAACCGATTTTCAACACTTGTAGCTGCTAACATCTTTACAATACTTGGTTTGAATCATTGTTACGTTTTTGTCTTTGCAAGAATGAGATCTCTGTTCATTTTGAAATTATAATTCCGTGTGGGATTGAAAGTGTGGAAGGGATAATACTCTTCACTAAAACCTCGCTCCTTAGGGTCCAATTCTCTTTTTGTTTTTGCTTCAAAGCATTTATTTCCGACTCGAACAAAATTGCGGTGCTTTTTGTGAATTACTAGTATAAAATGTATTATATCTGTATAAAATGTATTATAAAATGTATTAAATTGTTAGCACTTGAATAGGGCTATGCAAGTATATCAGCCTTGTAGGTAATGGTTTTTTGAAATATCTCTTACTAGCTTCTCTTCCTTGCGGTGAAAATACCAAAAATGTTGTGCTCTCATCGGTATATGTGAATCTATGGTGCAAGGTATTTGCTCTTGCTTTGTATGATCACCAAATTGTCAATTGAAAACTTCGCTACTCTTGCATGCATATAATAGGATCTTGACTTTTTATAGGGTCCGAGATCTACCAAGAATTTCTGGTTTTAAGTCACCTATCATTTTTTTTTCCTAAGCCGCTATATTATTTGTGTTGATTGATAAACTATATTATGTTTTTGTTCCATTTTTGATATCTGAATGTGTGCTTACACAACCGCAAAACTACTTTTCTGAAATTAATTTTGTGAAATTACAGATACATGGTGTAGGTTTGAAATTTGCGAATAGGTCATGTAGAATGAATAACTGAAATTTTGTGAAATTATGCATTTCTGGTTATTATTGCTTTTTCCTCGTGTCGTGAGTTGGGGAAATCATTCAACATTGAGATAGAACATCTGCTGCAGGAACTACATCTATAATTGTCGACCCAATGGCGCCTTCAAACATCCGGAGCTCATCTAGGTATGCGATTACTCGCCACGCCTGTCTATCCAAATCCCCTCGTTAAGTTTTTTTTTTAATTTTTGCTGCTGCAGTGCGGTGGTAGGGCGATGAATCACCGTCTGAAGATGGATTGGGGGTAGTCATATCGGCTTTGGGTAAACCACTAATTTCGAAGTTAGCATAGGGAGGCATTTTTGTGCCCCGATCTAGTTGGGATCTGAGGAGCAAAGTTAGGACACTAAGTTCGGTTTGTATGTCTATTAAATCTTAGCATTTAAAATTGTGTTGTCGGGTGATTTGGGTCAAATTTAAAATAATGTACATGAGCTCAATTACAGCTCTTGGCCTATTCAAGACATGAACATTGCTTTGTGTGTACCACCTTCTTTACATTTTTTAAAAAAAAAAAGTGAACCTTTTATGCATTCTTTTTGATCTTTTTGGTGCGGGTGTATTATATTAGTGTTAGAATTGATTACTTTTCTTATATGATTTATTTATGACTTCAACATTTAGTTTATCATTTACAGGAGGCTCCAATTTTTACACTAATATACCGGTTTACTTCATTCAACAGGTTGGATGACATAACGTAAATTGAACAGGGATAGATACATGAGGTAGAGATGGGATAGATAGGGAGAGAGAGAGATAGGGGGGAGAGGGGAGAGATAGGTAGATAGAGAGGGAGGGGGGGGAGAGAGAGAGATAAAGAGTAAGAGATAAGGATAGAGTTAGAGAGCGAGAGGTATACAGAGAGGGGATAGAGAGAGAGATGGTTAGAGTTTGACATATAGTGTACTATGAATCTTTGGCAAATCTATATTTTCCTAAGAATTGCTCTTCTTCTTATTGTCATCTACTTCTTAACATTTTGTAATGTTCTCTCGCAATACTTTAGGTCCTTTTTTTTTTTTTTCTTTCAAGTGACGACGTGCTCTGTTATTCTTACTTTTATTGGTGCCATCACTACTCACGAATCACAAAAGCACTCACATCTAGGGCTGCTCCAAAGGAGTTCTAAATATGCCAATGTTGTAGTTTACAATGGAGCATGTTGAATAAAATTATTCCAAAGTGCTTTAAATGCAAGCTTGATTACTAATTCCAATGTTGTAGTTTGAACTAGCTACAAATATCAGAGATCACTTTAAGTGTCCTACATAGATGACAATTATAGTGTTATCAAGTCGAACACGATACATGGTGTATGTTTGAAATTTGTGAATAGGTCATGTAGAATTAATAGCTGTAATTTTGTGGAATTATGCATTTAAATCCATTAATTGCTTTTTTTTGTGTGTGTCGAAGGGGGGAATCATTCAACATTGAGATAGAACATCTGGCGCTTGAAAGAACTACATCTATAGTTGTGAGCAACCGAGGCCTTCAACATCCGGAGCTCATCTAGGTATGCAATTACGCCTCTCCCCTGTCTATCCAGTCCCCTGTTGGTAGGGGCGATGAATCACTCGCCTGAAGATGGATTGTGGTAGGCATATCGCTTTGGTAAACCACTAATCTCGAAAGTTAGTTTGGGGAGGCATTTGTGCCCCCATCTAGAGAGGCGTTGGGATACGAGGAACAAAGGGTTGGGACACTAATCGGGTTGTATGTCTATTAAATTTTAGCATTTAAAATTGGGTTGTGGGGTGATTTGGGTCAAATTAAAAATTATGTACATGAGCTCAATTCTGACTACTAGCCCTGCTTCGAAGACCACGAACATTCCTGTGTTTACCACCTTGAGAGAAAGAGGGTTTGCATTTACTTTTCAGTTATTAGTGAGTTCAAATAATATTTAGTGTGTTTTGCGTGCGGATATTGTGTGTAAGGATGGCTTTTAAAATCATATGCCTATGTTGACATGTTTTTTGCACAATGCGCAGTCTCAAAAGTTAACGAAAGAGTATATGCCTTGTTACAACTCCATTAATTCTTTTTTAAATTTTGTGATAATAGATTACGTGCGGTGAAGCAAGTACGTGCATTTGTTCATTGAGATAGTTTTAAAAGTCAAAGCAATGACCAAGCGGTATGTTATAATGTCAAATAATTTTATTATTTGAACTACATGACCTTTTTTTGGTTCGTAAAACTTTATATCTACTAGTTATAATATTCGAATTATGAAGTAACAAAGTTTGTGTTGGTATATTTTTATTACTTTTTGCATGATTGCTTGAGAATATTTAGTTTCTCATTAATACTAACTTAAGAGATTAGTTGGAAAACTTCATAAT